>OY987220.1:29842315-30269568 GCA_963920805.1 Primula vulgaris
TCAAGGGAGAGATGGTTCATGATCTCTCAGCTTTGAGCCAAAGACTAGTCCTTTTCATATTCATTAGAGACAAAATTGCTTTCAACCCAATTGAGTTAAAAAGCAGTAGTAATATTTAGTGCTTGTACCACAAAGTTGTTATCTTGGGCTCACCTCACCAGTCACCATGCATAATAAATAGTAGTACATAAATAGTAGTACTTTTGTAACTAAAATACAAAATTCATTTAGAATCATAATTTTTTTTTTGGCTATTTTGTTTAATTGGTAGTGCTTAAATTTTAACAACAGTTCAATAACAAATATCAACATAATTTGTTACTCAACTGCCACAACCACTTTAGCAACATAACCCAAAAAAAATTATGATGCTAAATAATTTTTTTTATTGTACTTATACACTTTCCATGAGGGGACCATATATAATCTTGGTTTTTATTAAAGCAAGCGTATCAGTTCTCTTATATAACTCATTTACCTTAAATATGAGGAGATTGTTGTAAAATTATACTCGCATCAGTTTTTCTATCAATTAACTTAAATTTACATGAACTCAAATATCCCTCAAATACAAGAGATCAAGATGTTCCCTTATAATTAAAATAATAATTTCGCTCTCTTAATTTTCTCATTCTCTCATTTATTTGTACTTTTCACATATAAATTAATAAAATAACAAAAAAATGAGTTGTATAATTTTGATAGAGAAATTGGTAAAAAAAGTGATAATTTGTATAAAGCAAAACGTTTACTTATAAGTTGTAAAAGTGTACTTTTTACTTTAAATACGAAAAAATTTGTAAATTATTTAATGTGACTGTTCTAGTAAATTAATTTGGATTGAAAAAAATTGATAGAAGTATGTTAAAATATAATAATATGTAGTTATGATAATAAATTTGATAGGGAATCTAAAAAATGTATAAGTTAAACTGTTACCCTAAAAATATAAAAGTGATGCTAATTAAACTAAATATGAAAAAAAATGTAAGGTAACTGGTGCACATGATCTTAAAGATTGGAATATCAATTTCAAATATCCAATTATTTGTCTCCTTTTGAGGCCAAGTTATAAGTTCTCATTGATAAGATTACTTTCATGATAATTCATATTGACATTATCTAGAGAAAACGAGTCATCATTGTGTTTTTTATTCCTCAAATTAGTTGAAAACCCAATTGTTTATGCCCTTTTCAGTCTATGTTGAAAAGGTTTCATCAATAAAGTGAATTTACTTTTGAAATTCATCATCTTAACATTTTCATAACCAATGTTTTCTGTGCAATGTTGTACTAATTAATAAATTGAGGTGGATACGTATGTTATATATATACTCGAATGATATTGAAAAGAACGTGGATTTAAGAAGGCGTTATTTTTTCTCTTCGAATTATATATAACTGGTAGTGGTTATACATCAAGCAATTTTAGTACAATACATAAAAATTGCCTAGCCATGCACTGTTACAAATTATTTGTAAATAAATTCACAGTAAAAGTAATTTACGAAGAAATAACTTAGACATAAGGGTTTGTGAAATGAATATCTGAAAATCTTTAAATGGATCAAAGACAAATCTTCCTGTTAAGATCATAAAATATTAAATTACGCTACCAAGTACTATTATTTAGATTATAATTTTTTTTTGAAAGGTATAATCTAAATAAATTGTACTTTTTATAATAAATATAGAGAAAATTATATCTGTGATGCTAGACACACAACTTTCACATTGTCTAGTTAATGAAAGACATATTTATCCCTTCAAATATATATAAAATACAATCTATAATTTGATAAACCAAAATATAAATATTCAACATAATAAAAACTCAACCAACTAAAAATTCAAATAAAAATATAGTAGAACCCTAGTTGAGTCTACCATAACTTTAAATATTAATTAAAAATAAGAAAAAATATTAAATCTATTATTAATAATATATATATATATATATATATATATATATATAACTCACACACCCTCCATACATGTATATTTAAAGGGATAAAAATATATTTTTTAATAAAAAAATATTATTATACATGTAATGGATTATACAATACATGTAAAAGAGCGTGAGAATTAAAATACAAAATTTGTCGAATATATTTTTCCAAAATACAAATAGTCTAATGCTCTTAGATCAACGTGGTACTTAATTTATCTATTTGAGAAAAAAAAAAAATCAACTCCATTATGACATTCAAACGTCCCCGTTTAGTAACTCACCGTATTAAATAAACAATAATACTAATGATCCAGATAAACTCAATCAGACTCCCAACACAGCCGTCCTTAATGTAAATTTATAATTTCATTTTCACCTCGAAATCTAAGAGTATATATTCGGCCGTATATTTAATATTTTGAATTAATATTTAAGTTTAGACAGTCTCAAATATGGTTCTATAATATTATATTTGGAATTTTATTTTGTTAAATTGTCAAATAAAATATATTAAAATCATTAAAATTTTAAATATTTTTAATTAATATTTAAGTTTATGGTAGTCTCAACTAGGGTTTCATAAATATTATATTTGATGTTTTATTTTATTGAATAGTCAAATAAAATATATTAAAATCATTAAAATTTTAAATATTTTTAATTAATATTTAAATTTAGTATAATCTCAACTAGGCTTACATAAATATTATATTTTGTTTTTTATTTTTGTTTTTGTTTTGGTTGGGTGTCAAAAAAAATTCTAAAAATTACATAAAATAATTTACGATAATTATAATCAGTCTGGTTGAGACACTATCAGCACGATATCAAACCCACCTCTTATTTAAAGCTGACTCAATCCCACCTTCTTTACTCAATTCTCACAAATATCTCTATCACACAGGAAAACAGGTTCCTGGTCAAAATCCCTTAATAAAATACTGTAAAACATTATCAAGTATCCAAAAAAAAATTAGTAACATACATTTAAACATACATTTACGAAGAAAAAATGCATCCATATTAGGTCTGGTTTCTGAAGGCAATGTACAAACCGCACTGAAAGCTTTGCAAAGATTTACATATAAACTCATAATAAAGGTATGGAATAATATTTGGAATCTAAAAAGTCATTCTTTTGTTTGTTTAATTTATTATTTGATGTGAAGCTTTTTGGGAAAACTCTAAGCTTGTGCTTTTGAACCGTTTTATAAAAATGCACGCTTTGTAACTAAGAATGTGATAAAGCTATAATGTGACCAAAGCACTTCTTTTGTGCGTTTAAAGTTTACTTTTTCTGGTAAAAAAAGGCTGTGAGAATGGCTTCTAGGGATAAAAAAAAAGTAAGTATTGATTTATCTAATCACAGCTGCACATGCTTCTTCCCATAACGCACAAACATCAGCTTTATTATTTTTACTTTTTATTTTCCTATTTTTTATTATTTTCAGTTGTTCAAAATAACTTTTGTGTTACCACACATCATCATGGGTGAGTATTTTTTCTGTATTTTAAAGGATAAAATTTACTATATTTCTTATGGAATTAAAAATATACTAGTACATGTACACTAATAATTGTAAATACGTACTTTTGGTAGAATTAAAAGATATCCATAGTTCTGTTTTTATTTGAATAATATTCATCTGACTAGAAATTACTTCATTAAGAATTATACTTTGAAATATATAAAATATATTTCAAAAAATGACCACCAAACTTGTTTTAGATAAGTTAAAATTAAAGAGTAAAATACAAATAATCACATGTATTATGATATACGAGTGCGGGTTTCCAACATGACATGAAACAGACACGTCAAAACGATAAAAATTTTTAGAATTAGGGCAACATTTGGTAAGTACACGACACTGATCTAAATTATATAATATTCCTTTTTATATAGGATTGACATAATTTTATTGTAATGATAATATTAAACATTAGATTTAGCATTATAGTTTAGACATTATATGTGCAAACGGGATTGTGTCGGAATCATAATTACCCTTCCGAGTACCATTTTTGGACCGGAGATATAATTTCAACACAAAAACATAGCCTACTTTACACATATTTTTGTGTGAAAGTGACCTAAATATTGTTCAATCTCAACTCACAAACAAATAGCAAGTTCTTTGAATACAAAATTGTGTATCTACACAATAGTAACATATAGTGTATCTAATTTTGAGCGCCAAAAAAGTTCTTAACTCTTAGAGATAAGTTTTTTTTTTTCCTTCTTCAAATTGATAATGATCGATATTAATATTCTGAAATTTAATAATGCGTATCTGACACTTCACTTATAGTACAAAATGTGTTACTTAAATTTTAAAATTTTATTGCTAGTTTGCTACCATAAATACCGGTCTTCCTATCATTCTTCCACTAACCTTCCATTTTCTTAAAATCTATTACTTTTTTTACAGACCACAATATTTGCTCTTATTGCTTTGCTCTTGCTCATCACCACCATCAACACCTCAGCTTCTAATTCTTTTGTTCATAAAGATAAGGTAAGCTACTAATTTTTTACTGTTTTTATTAGTAGTACTTAATTTGTAACAAATTTATTCTTAATTAAAAATACTCTTTACATGTTTTTTTTTTATTATTATAATCGAAACTTGACATTTATGGTTTCATCATCAGTAAGATTTTACACTCCTCTTACGTAATATTGTATTTATTGCTTTTACCTGCTCTTTATTTTTTGTCTCAAAAAAGTCAAAAAACACACTTGAGAGGTTCACACCTCATTTCACTAGATTTTCATGTCTCTTGCATCATCCTCTGATATTCTTTCTGATTTATTGACCCTGTCACTTTCTTCACCAAATATATATATATATATATATATATATATATATATATATATATATATATATGTGGTATATATTTTTAACGAGTACTGTATATTTAGACAGCTTATGAATATGAAGTTATTATAATATCTTTAGTAAGTATTCAAGTATAATCTAAATAATAGTACTTCGTAGCTTAATTTAATATTTTATCATCTTAACAAGAAGATATGTCTTTGATCCATTTAAAGATTTTCAGATATCCATCATAAGCATGCAAGTATAAATTATATTTTGATGATTAGAAGAAATTGAGTAGCATCTAAATAAAACAGTGATATTGTGTGTATTTAACATTAATCCAAGAGCAGTGATACTTTTATTGTATTGTGACTAAAATCTCATCTAGAAATAAAACAATAGAGTACATAGTTTATTACTACAACTCAAGTATATCATATGTTACGTCGATATATATTTGATCGTAGACATTGCAAATGTTTTTTTTACAATACAGAGCTAGTTTTAGAAGGATGCATTTTTGCTGCTCTCAAAAATTCATGCCAGCAAAATGTGTATTTTATTTTATTTTAAAATAATTTAATTTTGTATGTTATATTTTTGTTTTAATGTTTTGTAATCAACATCGAACGATTGATACTACCGTGTTCATTATTATTTATGGTGTCATATACTAAAAACCTAACACATATTAATGAACCCAAAAATATATATTCTAAAATTAATTTCAAAATTAAAACTAAAAAATACTAAAAACCTAACACGTGTTAATAAACTCAAAAATATCTAACCTAAAATTAATTTAAAATTAAAACTAAAAAATACTATTGGTTGGCACACACTAAATAATAATGCATTTTGAAATGAACACCGAACGATTAACACTATCGTGAATCTAGTACATTATTATTTTGGTTATGTCACATACTAAAAATCTAACATTTATTAATAAACAAAAAAATATACTAAATGGATCAAATTGGGATAGGATTTCGCTGTGTTGAAAATTTAAGACAGTCTGCCTTCATTTTTCAGACACCAAAAATCCTAGAAGGGTAGGTAAGACCAAATATATACATACAAACTATGCCAGTAAATTAAAGTGAAACATTTAACAGCAAATAGCTAGTACTAGCATAAGTGACATTACACTAAATCTAATTAGGTTATATGTTTTTATTCTCTCACTAAATCTAATTTACCTATCAACATAGAGTCAGCGTGCACTAGGCCATCTATTAATGAAATGAATTATCAAACTCATCCTTTATTTTATTCTCTTTCAATTTTCAATTTTCAATTTTCAATTTTCAATTTTCAATTTTCAATTTTAAGTGCATTCAAGTAAAAGTTAGTAAAACATTATTCACTTATAAGCAATTAATGGTGACTAAGTTGATGACGAAGTTTTGATATTGAAAATAATGGTATATATGCAACAAATTATCTATAGCTTTTAACTCCACAAAAACCTATAAAAATTTCCCGAAAATGAGTAACACAATTAACAAAAATGGTAAATCTGTTATTGATTATTAGCTTGTGTTTGTAAATTAATCTGCATTTTGTGAAACAATAAGATGATATTTAATATTAATATGGAAAAACTTGAGGTGGTGTGATAAAGTTCTGTTTGTTAAAAAAATTAAAAATTCTCTCCTTTAAATTTAAAACGGATAAGTCATGATTGATTGCGTTATGTAGTAAGTTGTTGTTGGACCCTTTCTATTTGGCTTTTAATTGTAATTTAAATAGAATTTCCTCCGTCCCAAAAAATTGTCCCTTTTAATATTTTCCTTGTCCCAAATTATAGTTCCGTTTTCAATTTCGATATGGTTTTTATGGTTAAATTTCCAATTTTGCCCGTATTAAATGAGCATTAATAAAAACTAATATTAAGCATTAATATTAGTCAAATGGTAAATTAGTAAAATTGTAACCATATTAATTATTCTAACTAAGTTGTTATAATATTAATAAAAATTCAAATATAACTATATTTTTGGGCGGATGGAGCAGTAAATACCATCTTGGTTGCAGAAGAAAATTTAATGTTTATTCTCCTTTTTCTCTTTTTTTCTGGTCGTGGCATTCATTGACTATTGTGTGCTACTCTTGTCAACGCTATTTAGACTTCTGAGTTTCTTCATTTTTATATCGTGAAAATTAATTGTGCTAATTGTTTGGTATTAGTTAAAATTTGGAAGTTTCCTATTTATTCTCATCTAGTAGTATAGCAAGTAGCATTCTAATTATAAAGTAGAACAAGTATGAATGTCATCTTGTTTGCAAAGTCGAAAAGGGCGTAATAGTTTAAAAAAATGAGTTTCATTTTTTTTTAAAGTCAAGGTAATTGATCAATTAAATACGAGACTTTGATACCACAAATTGCTACCTAAAACACATTTTTATTCATCTTCAATACAAAACAAACTTCTCCATGGTTGAGAACTAACAACTTCGATAAAACTCGGGTCGTAGTGGTGATAGTAGCTACAAAGCCTATACCTGTACTGGTCTTTCCAGCAAGCGAATCTTCTAAACGTTCGTCACAAACATATGCTTTTAGCAAGCTCTCTTTTGTGATCACTTAAGTATAATTTTTGCAAAGAACACATCTTAGTCTTTTAAGCTATCTTCGGCTAACTCGAAGAGAAACGATAATAGTAAGTACAACAACGGTCTTGCCATGTAATCCATAAATAATACATCGAAAGAAACTATTTACACAAAACGAAATAAAGATAATTTTATTTAGAATTGATGTTGTCATCGAGGAGTCTTTAAAGACAAATCCTACTCAGACTTGAGACTATCATGGTGAGACCATAGTATATATAATAAACTTCAATATCTACAATTAATCTATTCTACCAAACAAACCCACCATTGCTAACATTGAAGGATAAATCCATCCAATTACAACTCGAACTCAACCTTAAATAGATCAAGAATAAAATAAATAAATAAACCCCGCAAATCAAAAAGTGAAAACGAAAGGAATCAAATCAAAACATATCAAGAGATATAACTATAAGAATGTGTTATAACAATCAAACCAACAATCTCGATGCATAAGCCAAAGCTCATGGCAATAGTAGATGGCATCTGAGTAGGGGTACTGGTGGTAAGTGGGTGATAGCAGTGGCTAAAACCAGTGGCGGAGTCAGAACTTTAAGCAAGGGGGGTCAAAATATTGACAAAATAAAATAAAAAAAATTAAATTAGGAAAAACGAAACTGCAAAAGGTCAAACATTATTACTTAATTTACAATCGACTCATACGGTCACCCAAGCGATGCATAATAACATCGTTCGACAAACTTTCAAATATATTATTTTCAATATAAACTACTAAATCATATAAAAAAGAAAAAAATCAATGAATTTAACTAGTTAAGTTACAAAGTGAAAAAACAATTTTATTTGAAATAAACTAAAATAAGCCAAACAGTAAGTTAACCCAACTTAATTTATACATGTAAATAGTAACAAGCTAGACATTATGTAAACAACCTACTAAACAACTAACTAATTTAAAAGTCACAATTGATTTATACATGTTCCATTAATAATTTATCTTAATAAAAACTAACTAAAATTTTCCCAAAATTATACAGTACCTAGCTTTTTAAAGTAATTAACAATTGTTATGCAAACAGTGATATAATCAATAAAATACAGTAGATTATTAAATTTGCAAACTAGTTAAGTATTTAAGATAAAAAAGAAAGACTAAAAAAATAGGAAAAAACAGTTGTGGTTCCAAGTTAACTTGTGTTGGGAATAGCAGTTATGACTGGTCATCGTATAAGAGATTGAGTTTGACGTTTGTGAGTGTTAAGGTCGTCGTTTTTGGTAAATTTTATATGAAAGTCAGGGGGGTCAGCTGACCCCCTAGACCTATAGCAGTTCCGCCCATGGCTAAAACCCCCATATTATGAAAAAGCCTAGCACTCTAATTTACATATAAATTGCGAAAATTGTGGTTTAGCAACCCCCAAATTTTATTTTGGAGGACTCTGGCCCCGCCATTGCATCTGAGCAAATCGAAGTGCATTCTTATTAATTTTACGCAAACTTAACCTACAAATATTAGTTGCTCTAAAATTTTAACACTTTTTAGTATCACATCCTTTTTTTCAAATTTATATCGTAAAATCTGGCGATCCTAACCCCCACTCCCCGCGCATGATGTATATAAACTCAATGAGTAGTCTTAATTGAATTTGTCTACATTTATGCAAAATAATTAATATACAAATAAGTTTAAATTTTATGTGAAATGCAGTTCTACTTTATAAGTTAGATTTCTAAAGAACTTGATAGCTTTGAAGAAACTGAGATAGGGAAATTTGTTTCAACACCATTTTGAACCAAAGTAAACTGGAGTCTTTGTACAATATGCTATATGTTCTGTTAAAATCTAGAAATAATAATAAAAATTTAGTTTTAGGTTATGTTTATCTATGGAAGAATTTACTAGGTTTGTTAAGCCTTATACTCTCATGTACTTTGTTTTTATATAGTTTACTGTAGCTACTAAAGATGGGTCTGTAGAATATGCAATCGTTGCAGTGTCACGTCATTTTCAGTATATGCATACATATAATACTTTACTACTATTATTTTGAATTATATAGTTGAAGGATTAAATTGAAAACTTGCATTGTCCATGAGACACAATTTAAAGTTGGTCAGTGTGGTCACATAGACAATTTGGATAATAATTCAATTCAACTTCTATTCTATCAAAAACTGTTTCATTATTTTGTGGTCCAACAAAAAAAAAATTGGCTTAGTTATTCATACTGTAATTAACGGGACTATATTTTATTTTCCAATATTAGCGTAATTACAGTGTGTTCCTAACTTCCTTACATAATTTTCTATAAGTCTTGATAAAGAAAGACATGCCTTGACTTATATTTTCCTATGATAATGCTTGTTAATATTTGTATACTTTGTATTTCTATTTTTGGAAAAGACTAGACAAATCATTATTTATTTCATAACAGATCGAGAATTTGACACATCCACTATTTTTGGTGACATTTTGTACTACTAATCTAGATTCCTGATATTTATTCTGCCAAATAGAGTGTGTTTTCAGTATTGAAATTAATGCGTCTCTTTTCTTTGCATTAATAGCAAGCAAACTAATGTTTACTCACAGTTGTGTTTTTGCACTTCTTTATTGACATTTAAAGTTTTTCAGGGATATTTAATTCATTTAGACATATGGTGCAGATAGCCAAATACAATTATAAAACTTTTGGTAGGAATAATAGATACTTCTCTCTAGCTCTACTTATTATTAACAAAGCTGTGCTAGTACATGCTACTAGTATAAATGTTGGCAAGTTCCATCAATAATATCCAAAGGACATAACTTAAAAAAGATGATACAAAGCCCAATTTTTTGGCACATCCCAATAAAGAAGTTACAAAGTAAAGAACATTATGCTCACTAAAGACAAACCCAAAATCCACATGTTTTCTGTTTGTACACACGAAATGTTTACCTTAGTCACATGTATAGTACTATAGTAATGAACTTTTGGCATCTATAGCAATTTCATCATGAGTGGTTTTATTTTCTTCATTTTCAATATAAAATACTGAGATGGTGTTAATAAATAAGGAGATCTTAATGCTATGTGGTCCATTATATAAGTACGTATGTACTTGTGAGTTATGACTATATGTTTGCATTGAACCTAGAACCAAAGTTCAAAAAAAATTGTGTAGGTATGATTATGAACTGTTTCTAGGTACATATTTTTACATATATGCGCACATCATATATTTAGCTAATTGATTTTATTATGTTTTCTTGATGGTTTCTGCTCTGCTGGTATAATTTGCATGTTTGCTTGTCCTTTTTCACCTTTTTACTCATCACCTTTTATACAGGAAATGCAGTGCAGATAAGCAAACTTCAATATTGAGATTTTGGTTTTTATCATAGTAATTTTTCTTCTACCTTTACTATCTTAAATGAGTTTCAAGACCTAGAAAAATGCCATGCCAGTACGGCAGTAATTTTGTCTCTAATTTTATTTCCATTCTGGCATTTCATATTTTCTAACCACTAGTTTAAAGTTTTGAAGGTTGTTTTTCCAAACTAGCAAAGAATGCCTCATTCCCAATCTAAAGAGCCTGAGAAAATCCATTTCATCTCAAGAAAGCCTCTAGAAGACACATTAGTGAACCAGCAGACCCTTGAATTATGTGAAAATGTAAAAAAAATCAAGTCAAGGAAAAAATCAAGGAAAGGGAAGAAAATGAAAACTAATAATCTCGAAACAAATTTTGCTTCTTCTTCTTCGAACAAAAGCCTTGTTCTGCATCAAAGGCCTGGATATGGTCAATTGGGTACTAAATGTATGGTTAAAGCGAATCATTTTCTGGCCGAAATTTCAGAAAAGGACTTGAATCAATACAGCGTAAGTTCTTCTTTGCAATTTAATTTCTTATTCTTTTTTGGTAAGGGGGAATTTTTTGGTGCACTTGAGAATTTACGTGTTCTTCTCTCGTGCAGGTTAAGATAGAACCAGAAGTTCATTCATCTAAATTTAACAAAGCTGTTTTAGCGCAAATGGTTAAAAATCATAAGGGAAGTGATTTAGGTAATAGACTTCCGGTTTATGATGGAAAAGGCTCGATATACACAGCAGGGTTATTGCCTTTTATGTCGAAGGAATTTCTGATTATTTTGGATGATGAAGATGAATGGATGAGCATTACAAAGTAAATGAACTAAATATTATTTCAAGAGTTGATTCTAAATTTTGTGTGATTTTAATTAACTTTTGTTATGTGATAGGGAGCGGGAATTCAAAGTGACTATAAAATTTGTAGCAAATGCTAGTATGCATCAGATACACGAATTTCTACCTGGGAAACGAGTTGATATCCCTATCGAAGCTATTAAGGTCTTCGACATTGTATTAAGGGAACTTGCAGCACAAAGGTACTGAAGAAAATCATTTCGTTATAATAATTTTAATTTGTATTTTTCTTCTTTGGTGTTTTTTTTTTTTTGAATTTTCATTATTATATTTTACATTTAGGTTTGTTTCGGTTGGGAGATTTTTCTATTCTCCTGATATTAAGAGACCGCAACCTATTGGTAACGGCTTACAAGCATGGCGTGGATTTTATCAAAGTATCAAATCTACCCAAATGGGATTGTCTCTAAACGTTGGTACGGGTGAACTTATTTTTGTAATTTGCTTTTTCGTTTTAAGATCATGAATTTATAATCGATTAATAAAATTTTCTTTTTTTAGACATGTCATCAAAGGCGTTTATCGAACCACTCCCTGTGGTCGAGTTCGTAGCTCAAATTTTGGGTAAGGATGTTTGTTCAAGGCCATTATCAGACATCGACCGTGTTAAGGTAATATTTCTTTAGGCATATACAACATAAAGTTTCAACAGTTCCTTAATCAAATTACCGAATTTTTGTATTTTTTAGACCAATATGTGTTTGGTACTTGATTAGGATTGATGGAATTGTTAAAAGATTACATTAGTATCTTTAAGTAATATTTCAAATTTCTGATTTTTAGTATTTTTCCGTTTTTATGCAATGTGAATGCTGAACAGGTGAAGAAAGCCCTTAGAGGTATAAAAGTTGAAGTTACACATAGAGGAACTATGAGAAGGAAATATCGTATCACTGGGTTGACATCTCAGCCAACACGGGAACTGGTGTACGTATCTAAAATACTTGATATATGCCTCTTTTAAATTATTTTTTATATATTGTTATTTTTTCATTTAGTTTTCCGGTCGATGAAGAGAAGAATATGAAATCTGTTGTGGAGTACTTTCAAGAGGTGTACGGATTTACGATACAACATACTCATTTACCATGTCTCCAAGTTGGAAGTCCTAGGAAAGTAAACTTTCTACCGATGGAGGTACTCACTTAAGTAAATTTACAAAACAACTAGGAATTAATGTTCATAGTTTTGCCAACATAACAAAATGTACTGCAATAACTTCAGGCTTGCAAGATAGTTGAAGGGCAGAGGTACACAAAGAGGCTAAACGATAAGCAAATTACAGCGTTGCTAAAGTTTTCGTGCCATAGACCTCAAGTGGAAGAAATGGACATTTTGCAGGTTAGTGCTTATTCGCTAGCAACGTTACAAATCTTATATATGCGCCATCTTGATGCCTTCTCTAGCTTTTATTTCTTAGATAGTTGCCAAACATTTAAAGTTTAATATTCTCAGTAGGCAATTAATAACAATGGGTATAAAGGAGATTCTTATGCTAAAAAATCCGTTTTTTTTCTTCAACAGGCAGTTAATAACAATGGGTATAAAGAAGATTCTTATGCTAAGGAGTTTGGGATAAGCATAGACGATAAGTTCGCTTCTGTGGAGGCTAGGGTTCTTCCTGCCCCTTGGGTTAGTTATTCCTATTTGGCATGAAATTATAATAAAGAACTTAATATTTATTTTCCTAAGACTCTTTTTTGCCCCCTCAAATAGCTGAAATATAGCGACAATGCCAAAGAGAAAGAAGTTTTACCCAGAGTTGGACAATGGAACATGAAAAATAAGGTAAGATTTTCTGGCATAATAGATTGACTTATGGTCCTTTTTGTAGTTTTCCTTCAATTATATCAAAAGAAATGTTTTTTTTTGTCGAAAATGCAGAAAGTGGTGAACGGAAGCAAAGTTAGCTATTGGGTTTGCATCAATTTCTCGCGAAATGTACAAGAGAACATAGCTCGTGGATTTTGTCAACAATTAATTCAAATGTGTCAAGTCTCGGGAATGGTAGTTAACATATGTTTCATATAACTAGTTCTCAAGTCAATATTATACGCAACTTTGTCAGTAATTTTTTGATCATTTCTTTTAAATGTAGGAATTTAACACTGAGCCTGTAATTCCTATCTACTCAGCAAAGCCAGATCAGGTTAAGAAAGCTTTGAAATATGTTTGTAGCACAGCTGCTAAGAAACTGAACGGGAAAGAATTAGAGCTTGTCATCGCCATTCTTCCCGATAATAATGGGTGCTTGTATGGTACAGTTTTGTATTTATCGTAATCTCAATGATCTTAGCTCTTCTCACATTTTTTTCTTGTTTCTTTTCTGTAAACAGAAAATAATATTTCTATTCTTGATACTTGAAGAATTCAAATTTCCAATACTACCGGAAAGGGGAGAATAAAACATTCAGAAAGATAGTTTACAAAGTATTTCTTTTATAATTTTGTGGTTCTGTTTACATCTCAAATGAGTAATATCGGCATGTGTCTATAGGTGATTTGAAACGAATTTGTGAAACGGAGCTCGGGTTGATTTCTCAATGCTGCCTTTCCAAATACGTCTTGAAGATTAGCCAACAGTACCTATCTAACATGTCACTCAAGATTAATGTCAAGGTATTGCTACAAAAACTTTTTGGTCGTTTCCGTTTAATTTCTCTCCTTGTTATTACTTTAATTGATTTATTTTTAACCAATTCTCAACCTTTTAAAGATGGGAGGACGAAACACGGTGCTATTAGACGCCTTAAAATGGAAAATTCCTCTAGTAAGTGACAAACCGACGATAATATTTGGTGCTGATGTGACTCATCCAGAGTCTGGAGAGGACTGTAGTCCATCAATAGCTGCTGTAAGACTATTGCATAAATCTAACTTATCAAAAACTTTTGATTACCAAGTAAATGCTGAATAGTGATATTTTCATTTTAACTTCTTTTTTTAGGTTGTAGCTTCGCAGGACTGGCCCGAAGTTACAAAATATGCCGGTTTAGTTTGCGCTCAGCCTCATCGCCAAGAACTTATTCAAGATTTGTATAAAACATGGCAGGATCCTCAACAGGGGACAGTTACTGGTGGCATGATCAAGTAAATTATAGAAAATTATTTCGCTATGAATTTTGTCAAGTAATAAAATCTAAGCATCATTTTCCAAAAAGAATTTACTACTTAACAGTCGATATCTTATGGGCTTATTGTTCTATTGGTTCCCTACTACAGAGAGCTTTTACTATCCTTTCAAAGGGCAACTGGGCAAAAACCAATGAGAATAATATTTTACAGGTGATTATTATTTTTTCCTCAGTGATCATATTGCATTCAATGAACTAGTATATATTTCGTTGCATCATTTAAGCAAATGAGCTGGATTTCTTAAGTTGACAAAACAAATTGACTCTAGGTTAAAGCTTTTAATTTTTTCAGCCCAAACAACTTACTAGCTCAACTATACTCATCTACCAAGCGTGCTTCAAAACCGCAACCAAACAAGGACGTCGTTTTAAAGATATTTTCCATAAAAAGTTACATTTTCTATATGAATTACTTCTGCAGGGATGGCGTGAGTGATGGGCAGTTTTATCAGGTTTTGTTATATGAACTAGATGCGATACGTAAGGTAAGTTCCTTAATGAGCAAACTCCCTCGTTCAATTGCTTACTTTCAAATAGAATTCATATGCAACTAGCCTAAAATATAGCTGAAAAAATATAAATGGTTGTACTTGGATCGTATTTTTACTGCTTCATGATGTGATTATATATAGGCTTGCGCGTCTCTGGAACCGAGCTATCAACCACCTGTTACCTTTATTGTTGTCCAAAAGCGCCACCACACCCGACTTTTTGCTAACAATCACAGTGATAGAAGTAGCACTGATAAAAGTGGAAATATCTTACCTGGTAACTATATTAGTACTCGTTTTCTCTTCATGTTTTTCACATCAATGTTTTTTCTGTTCCCATAATACTGTTGACTTTGTGCCGGTGTAAAATAGGGATTTATAAGTGTTGAACTTTTTTTTTTCCAAAAGTTGGCATAACTTGAAGTCTTGAAACATGATTTAGTTTTGACATTTTGAGAACGGTTTTTCGCCATCAGTTCCCAAGCTGAGTTTCTAGACTGAGTTTAGCTTTGGATTTCCTGAGTTTTTAGCAAAATTAAAAATTCACTCAGGGTAATCAGTATGATACTCATGATAAAACAAGTTAGGTTCAAAGTTCAATCTCTCATACTGGACTTATTTATTAATTTTTCACCCAGAAATGAAGAATATTATATACGCATTACACAATACACATATACAAAAGCTAAAATCAATACCATTTATTATTTAATGAATTTATTGGATGCATTATCGAGTACAGGTACGGTGGTGGATACCAAGATATGTCATCCGACTGAGTTCGATTTTTACCTTTGCAGCCATGCTGGCATCCAAGTACGATTTTCCATAAATATTTATTTTCGTAACACAATAAATTAACAAATATGTTGGTATGGTATAATTCGTTCATCTTGGAATTAATATTTTTAGGGGACAAGTAGACCAGCACATTACCATGTCCTATGGGATGAGAATAACTTCTCAGCGGATGAGATACAATCTTTGACAAACAATTTGTGTTACACGTAAGGATGTCGCTGTTTATTTTTCTTTTCGCCGCTTTTTCCTATGAATTCCTTTATAAGAGTTATTTATTGTGAAATTCTGATTCTGTTGCAGATATGCTAGATGCACTCGGTCTGTTTCTCTAGGTACTCTCATAAACAGTTCTAATCTCAACTTATCCGTTACTTCTTTTCTTATAAATTGTAATGCATTTGGTTGGCTAGCTTAAAATCTATCAGTTTTTTTTAGTAATCTGACATGAAAAAGGTAGATGTTCGAAGTTACGTAAATTTTATTTTTTTCCATCTCTAGCTAGCTTATAATTAACACAAAAGCTGCATTCAAACACGCCCCAACATGTTTCATGAATCATGAAACTAGACAGCTAGATGTGATTGTACTTTTTGAAACTGTTTTTCATTTTAATTTTTGTTTTCTGATTATATATTTGCAGTTCCACCGGCATATTACGCTCACCTGGCAGCCTATAGGGCGAGATTCTATCTGGATCCTCATGTCCATGATAACGCTACGACGCGTTCAAATCAGACAACAAACAGCAAATTTGTTAGGCCGCTACCACCATTGAAAGAGAAAGTGAAGAGTGTTATGTTTTATTGTTAAAACTTGTTACAAGTACTACTAGGAAGCATAGTAATATTCAATCTCGTTAGTGTTGGGATAACATGTGTTTTGTTTTTGTATATGAATGTTGTGTTCATATTGTAGAGAGAATCGTAAGTGGTGCTAATTTTCCTGTTTATGAAATGTTTTGATCATTGTAGCGGAGGAGAAGATTTTGAAATACTTGGCGTGGTTGCTTTACAAAAGAAATTAGAATTTGGAAACAAGTAAATTATGCAAAAAACTCAAAACGAAAATAGTTGAGAAAATGGTTATTGGCTCACCATCGACTGTTTGTCCGATAGAGAAACCAATTTCTGAAAATTTTCAGCTAAAACATGTTATTAGGGGTTTCGTTTTGTGTAGACGAGTTACTATACAAACCTCATCATGCCTCGCTAAACATTATGGCAAAGTGAAACACGAATTGTAGAGAAAATACCGTAATTTCATGAACTGGAAAACTCGTTGATTTGATTATGATAGAAAGCCGGAGACATATCCATATATATTTGGTTGAAAACAAATGCCTTGTGTTGTTGTGCGATTGACTCTTTTCTCTTTATATTTTTGATATTTTGTAATGGAATTGTCGTCCCAAATATAAAGTACTAATGACATGCTTGTATTATGTATTATAGTGTTCTGCAACAACATGACAAACTTCTTTCAGTAACTATAGAGAAATGTAAACTTTTAAACGGACAACCTAAACACGAATAAACCCGCAAACTGGCTTGCAAATTCAATTCGAAGCGATGTCACATTTTCCCTTCTTTTCTTATTTTCCTGACCAGATGAGGTCGCTTTTGACCTCGGATTTGGCAATTTAAAAAAAAAAACTATATCTAAACCGGGCCTCGACAGGACTGAAGCTAAAAGGGCCGAAGATTTCGCGAGGTAAAAAAAACATTTTTAGCATTTTTGTGAGATTTTTCAAAAATATTTAACCTCATTCCTGTTGTTGCATTCTCGAATCTTATAGGGAAAGGAAATTTCAATGTTTCGTACATATTTTCACCAAGAAAATACGATTTTTCCTTCTTAAGAGCATCTGCACTTATATCATACCTCAAATTTAAACTGAAAATATCATTAATACAATTTTACAAACTATATTTACACAAAATATCATCTTTCCTAAATTCCTCCTTATATCAATATTTTATTATGTCTTCTATTCATTTTACTATATTTAAATTAATATTATTACACATTCTCCCATAAAAAGATAGTAAAGTACAACAATTATTTTAAAAATTTTTTTAAGGGAAACAAGATCTTACTTATAAATATAGGTGTATTTAAAAATATGGTAAAGTTAGGGAAGAGCTTGGATTTTTATACTACACTTTTTTCTGAAAAAACGCACAAATCGTAAAAAAAATCTACAGTTTACAGTGTTTTTATGCAAACCGTACATTAAATGTACGGTTTGCATGTATTTTTTCTTTTTTTGTGTGTAATTTCAATTTGCAAAATAGGAAAAAATATATAAATATGCAAATCCATAATTCACTTAGCTATATATAATTGTTTGTTGTTTGTTTATATTAATTATAGAAATTATAATAATTGTTGATATTTGTCCCATTTTTGCATTATTTATTTTTTTTGTGTAATTTAAATTTGTAAAATAGGAAAAAATATATAAAATATGCAAATCCATAATTCACTTAGCTATATATAATTGTTTGTTGTTTGTTTATATTAATTATAGAAATTATAATAATTGTTGATATTTATCCCATTTTTGCATTATTTATTTTTTTTGTGTAATTTCAATTTGTAAAATAGGAAAAAATATATAAAATATGCAAATTCATAATTCACTTAGCTATATATAATTGTTTGTTGTTTGTTTATATTAATTATAAAAATTATAATAATTGTTGATATTTGTCCTATTTAATAAAAAAATTAGGGTTTTTATTCAAATTTGTGTTATTTAGATATTTATTACTAATGGTTTGGTTATGATGTTACATGTTTACGATGGTTATTTATTTTGATTGAGAAAAATAAAAATTGTTACGCTTTATTAATATTTACCCGTTTTGAAAATTAGGGGTTTTTATAAAATTATGTTTTTTAATTAGTTTGTTTGCCCAAATAACCAATAAAAATTGGGGTTGTTGATATTTTATCCGTTTTATAAAAAAATTGAGTTATCATTGTTTGGTTATCATTAAATGTGTTTAGTTATGATTAAAAAATTGAGTTATCATTGTTTGGTTATAATTAAAAAATTGAGTTATCATTGTTTGGTTATAATTGAGTTATCATTGTTTGATTATTATTAATTGGTTATCATTAATTTATCATTATTTAGTTATCATTAATTGGTTATCATTGAGTTATCATTGTTTGGTTATCATTAATTGGTTATCATTGTTTAATTAGATAATTAAAATAATTGTTTGGTTATCATTAAATTAAATAAACTTTAACTAGTTGTTACCATTTTATTGAGCACACCCGTATGCTCTCGGAAACTGTGAGGTGGCCGGGCAAGTTAGGTGGTTTTATAAAGATGCGGTCCTCTTTCTATATCATCTCATGTAATCCGGTGACGTCCCCGTACCAAATTCGTCGTTAACAAGTCGGTTGTGGCTGTCATTCCACACGGTTATAAACTCTGCAAAAAGTGCAGGCCAATCGTGTTTTTGCACAATCTCATATCTTCTATCCTTGCCGTGACCATGTATGGGTTTCCAAATATATGTAGGGACCCGCTGAACAAAACCGAACAAAACCGAACAATTATATATAACTAAGTGAATTATGGATTTGCATATTTTATATATTTTTTCCTATTTTACAAATTGAAATTACACAAAAAAAAATAATAATAATGCAAAAATGGGACAAATATCAACAATTATTATAATTTCTATAATTAATATAAACAAACAACAAACAATTATATATAGCTAAGTGAATTATGAATTTGCATATTTTATATATTTTTTCCTATTTTACAAATTGAAATTACACAAAAAAAATAAATAATGCAAAAATGAGACAAATATCAACAATTATTATAATTTTTATAATTAATATAAACAAACAACAAACAATTATATATAGCTAAGTGAATTATGTATTTGCATATTTTATATATTTTTTCCTATTTTACAAATTGAAATTACACAAAAAAAATAAATAATGCAAAAATGGGACAAATATCAACAATTATTATAATTTCTATAATTAATATAAAAAAACAACAAACAATTATATATAGCTAAGTGAATTATGTATTTGCATATTTATATATTTTTTACTATTTTACAAATTGAAATTACAAAAAAAAAAAAAATACATGCAAACCATACATTTAATGTACGGTTTGCACAAAATACATGCAAACCGTACATTAAATGTACGGTTTGCATAAAAACACTGTAAACTGTAGATTTTTTTTACGGTTTGTGTGTTTTTTCAGAAAAAGTGTAGTATAAAAATCTAATCTCGTTAGGGAAACCTGATGCATGACTTTTTTTGTATTAAATTCTTATATCCATCCACCGAATAGATGTAATTTAAAGGATTTATGCATATGCTATAAGTATAAAAGCAACATTATCTTTCCTTAAAAGTATATCAGTGACATCTTCATACTGAACTTTAAAAAATAACACTTGATTCTTTCAAGTAAAATTCCATTTTAAAAAAAATGTCGAAGTTACGTTGATTTTAATCGTCTAGTCCATTATATGGTCCGACTCTGTCACTTCTTAAGTACATCATAAATACTAAATCATCGATCAGGTGGTTAATTTGAGAAAAGTCACTTATTTTCTTGCTTTCAACTATGACATTTCGACTACCAAGGTCAGCTCACTAGATACCGATCAATCAGACAATTACGGGTTTATCGGTAGTCTTTTCGTTGCAGTTGATAGATATTACAATTCATAATATTCATCTAAATGATCAATGTATGAAAAGACTATGTACATAAGGTATAGACGAAATGAAGCATTTATTTCTCCCTAAATTTCTGTTAAAATTTATGGATTACTAGACCATTTATTCGAGGTAGTTTAATGTACACAATCTCTACTAGACTACTTCATATTTCCAAAAAACATGAAACTTTTATAAGAAAGATAGAGTATCGCTAAGTAAATTGGTGGCGGAGTATGTCTTTGATGAACTTCATCCATTATTTTTTAGTGTGTCCACCCAATATTGTTCTATATAAAAAACAGGAACTCTTCTGGACCCGTTTGACATCAAATTTTTTGGTCAAAAAATTGCTTGGACGTTTGGCACCATTGTAATTTTTTTTACTTCTAAATGACTTAAAGCTTGTTTTTATTGATAAGTCACTGTGTCACTTATTTTCACTTATTTTCAGTTACAAGTGAGTTTGAGATATACAAACACATTTTATTAGAAAGTTCTTATTTTTGTAAAAAAGCTAAAAAAAAACCCGCAAATTTACTATCATATATGCTTTTGAGTTTTTCTAACATTTTTTTTAAGCTATAAAGGCTGACATATGTTTTAAAATGCGCAAGGCGGACTTTAGACGAAATTGGCCGTGTAACCCCTAATTACCGCATATGAGCCGCTTAATTTACGCTCAATCCGCCATATCTCTTAGACTTGTACGCTCCGCCTACCGCTTAGATGCCGCTTAATTTGCGTCTACACGTATCTTTTAGAACAAACACTCATGGATTTTTTTTAATCAAATAGCTAAAAAAATTAAGAAAAAAACTATTTAAAGCAGGGGCGGATGCAGTATTTTAGATTCGGAAGGACATAATTTTATAATAATAACGGTGACTAGTGCCGAAAAATTTATAAGTTCATGTGAAACTAGAATCATGTGTTATAATATTTGAATAAGTAAGTTCGGCTAGACTCTTTAAAATCAATATATATATATATTTATGCATATAATATTTGTATATCAATTAGAAGAATCGATTTGTTTTGATTTAAATTGAAAGCAAAACTAATGTACTTCGTTTACATAGTTGGTTTCCCCAAAAAACAAACCAATTAATAATTCATTCGACGTTTGTTGTTCGTTTTGTCCAGTTTGATCGATTTTCTTACAAACAAAATAGACAGAACGAACATTGAATGTTATAAGAGTACAATAAAAACCGTCACGATATAATAGAAAATAACAAATGAATATAAAGTTAATTATAAGTATAATATATGTACCAAAACGGAAAAATATTATGAATTAATATAAATTTAAAATGAATTTTCGTATTATATTTGGTGAAAACTTTTAAAGGACATGGAATTCGCCCTGGTTTAAACAATAAGAACCTAAAAATTTGATAAATTTACAACTAAAAAAGATGGTAGTGAGTAGTAACTAGTAAAATAAAATAAATTGATGAGTAAAGTAATTGGGTGGTAAAGTCATTGTCGACACGTGAGAAAGAATAGACAGGTGAAGAGTAACCAAGTTGGAATTGGGTCCAGGCCCAAAAAAGTGGTCCCTTTATAAACCCAATAAAAAATCATGTTACGTGGGCCATTATTTGGTCAGATGTTACGGGAACTTCTACATGTGATTCCGTTCTAACACCCATCTAGCTGTGGACCCTTCTCTACAGTTAATCATACTCGTTCCGTTCCTATCTAATTGTACACTACTACGAAACTGTATACAATTTTGATCACTCAAAATATTGTATCAAAATTATCGAAAGGAAAATTTTCAAAAGTTGATCATATATAGTTCAAATGTTAAATTTATAATTAGATTTTAAAAAAAATCATTTCGACAATTTTGATACAAGTTATAAATCAGTTAAAATTACACGTAGTTTCGTAGTGGAGAATTAAATGGGAATGGAGAGAGAGTAGTTAAATTACTGTAATAATATTTTATAATTTTACATATTTTGGTTACAAAATTTTATATTGCTTTGAATGTTCTTGATACTTTGTGTAGCTTGTTTGATTGAGTTTCTCAAAATTTTACCTTAATTTCACTATAAAATAATATTGATTTTGTTAGAGTTAAAATCTGTTATAAAACTGTCATAAATTGATTATATTGTCACAAAACTGTCACAAATTGATGGTCCTGTCACAAACCCGTCACAATTTCCGTAGCTATTAAACTCGCCAAAAAAAAAAGTCACAATTTCCGTAGGTATTTATACATTTTTTTATAGTGTTTGTAGGGATTTGCTAAAACTATACCTCAGATGGCATTGTTTAAGATATGAGGTTCCATGTAATCTCTCCGACATACATTTTTTTTAAAATTGTTTGGTAAAATGAGTGTCGATAAATTTATAGCAACTATTTAGCGACATAATTGATTGCTATTAACGACACTTATTTTATCAACGGATTTAAAAAATGTTTCTGTTTTTGTCCCGACATTTTCTTATAGATATTGAAACGTTGCTAAAACAAACAATAAACCACTAATAACATTTTCAAAGAATCAACAAGTTGGATATGTGTATGTCATTTTTACCAATTTTGAAAAACGTTTGGAATGAGTATAAATAAATACAACCTCGGTGTGATCTAAAACTTGAATTTACAAATAAATTTAATCTTTAAGGCACTTGTCTCATATTTTTACCATCACATATATTATATACAGTGAACAAGTGTATGTAGGTTTATTTTATTGAAACTACAAATAGTTGGATATGATTTAAGGTTATTATATATGACTGAATAGCAAATCAAAAAAGAGTAAAAAATAAATAAGTGGACATATTTTGCAATGACGAAAGAGGAAAACCAACCATTCAAAAGAGGAAGAAAAAGAAAAAGAAAAAGAAAAGTAGTGGTCATATTAAGTAAACTAGTACTCATGTCATGAAAAAAAAGGCATAAATGTTTTGACTAGTGGGAATGTGGGACACAATAAATAAATTCTATTGTTTTTTTTTTTTTGAAATAATGACATTTTCATTAATATTTATTAGATGAAATACATGAACATAAGTAACTGGTCAAACATTTGAGTGTGTCATTACATTATCCTTAGAAAAAGTTGTCAAACAATTACCGGGGTTATTGGTCGATCTTGGACCTCACGTGACGGTTCAATTTCTATTCTCCAGACATACTCGAATGTCATCAACAATAGTTGTAACTTTTCACGGCTAACGGATCTTCTTGTTTGAGCATAGGCTGACCAGCTATTGACTATCGACTTGATAAATTACGACATGCCAGTTTTTCTCGTTTGCACGTTGACACGCAGTCCGAAGAGCAATAAGCTCGACCATAAGAGGGGAAGCAGCCCAAACACTACCACTCCACATGTCAAGACTCTCAGCGTCACGAGCTAACATACCAATCCCCGCCCTCTGATTGGGAAGTTTAATAGCACCATCAGAATTGATTTTTATGAAAACATGTGGAGATTTAGTTCATTCTTTTAAGTTGTCATGTATATTAGTGTCTGACTTCACCTGTTTCGAGTAGGTCGTACTCAAGAAATAATTATAAAGAGCTATTGTTTTGCCTATGACCCGATTTGGATTTAAATTAACATTTTCGAAAATGAGGCTATTTTTTGCCTTTCAAACATGCCAAGCAATATTGCTTATTAAGCCTGCATTGACTCAATGGGAGAAAAAATAACTTTTTCGTTCAGAGGTGTTCTATTATAATTTGTAACCCATTGTATTAGTCAACTGGTCGTTACATAACATACCATGTTTGGTTTGGACAATTCCTTGGTTGATTGTTCTTTTAAATTGACACTAAAGAAATGTAAGATTGCATACCGAAATGGTGGCAAAATTTGGCTTCTCAACGCCTTAGTTCTAGAACGTATGACGACATATTTCAGTTTTACAACAACTTTGAATTTTACTTCTCATTTAGCGATACATTTTCCACGATTGAATATCACCCCATTATAGAAACAAGTCTGTCTGAACACTAACTTTAATTTCCACCAATATTCTTAATCTCTTAATATTAGTTGGTTCGCATGAGCAAGAATTTTCGTGGAGTAAATACTTCACTTACTAAAGTTTTTGTTACTAATAATTCTGACACTTCTCATGAAATTTAAAGTACTCATATAGTATAATGTTATGAACTTATGATACAGTGGATATTATGTGAAATTTTAAAATACTACTTTTTGAATTTTAAATGCAAGGTCACGTAAATGGATATTCATAGTCAGCCACGTAGCTCAATAATACTATATTCCCTAGTGATATTAGCCACCTCTTTTCTTTTTCCTATATTTGATATATGCACATGGCATGAACTAGTAGCTAGTCCTTAGAAAAGCTTATGCAAGTGCATAACGAGTTTTGAGTGTAAGGCCTACGAAAAGGATGTATACAGGTAATTAGACAGTCACATTTGCAAAGCAAATAGTTAGATGGAGAAATATGGAGAGTGAGAGAGAGGGACATAACCCCTTCTTATATGACACCTTTGGTTCATGATAACTAGCTAAAAATGGTCCCCTTAGTTTCGATCCGTGGCGGAGTCAGCATTCGAAAAAGAGCGTGTTGAAATTCCAATAAAATATAGGAGAGTGTTAATCCATTGTTCATATAAATTTATATGTTAAATATACACTTACTAGTACTAGTAAGGTTTTTGATAATATGGGGGTAACTGTAGATTTTGTGATAACGCTCCTTTTACTTCTGTCATTCTCTTGATTAATATTGTTTTACAACATGAAAAGTAAAGCGTAAAAGACGTTCACAAAGTTTAGAAGCTAGCTTTTTAAAACGGTAGCTTCAACCAAAACCATAATTGAGATTGAAACATTACTAGATGCAAAAATTTGAATCAAAGGAGACGGGTTTTAGTTCTGAGATCTAGTATCAAATGATTTTTGTGTTCGTTTCTTGTACGTATTTTCCCCATCGCCAATCATGATCATACATGGATTAAGGAGAGGAAACCAAATAACTATTTTAAGCAGGTGTGTAATTCACACAAAAATAACAAATGAATAATCGATGTAGACGAGTGTCCGCTAATATATTATGGACTAGTAGGACATGTTTTCAAAACTTTGGACTATAAAATTGTGAAAGAAAGTTGAAGGACAAAACAACAATTTATTTAACAATAATGTGATAAATTGATGTGATATCCCCTTACTGGATGCCACTGGGGTCCTTTTTCTACAATGCCCCATCAGTTTCTGCATACACAATCACCAACAAATTGCCCATAAATTAGATTCTGTAACTTGCACCTTTTTCAGTTATTTGGTGTCTTACCATTCACAGAATTATAATCTATGGCGGTAGAGATATGTTCTCTGGAATCTTATCAAAAATATCAATATATATATATATAGAACATTAATTCTTGTATTTTTTAGCTACTTTGCAAAAGATGGCACTAAAATTGTTGAGGTTATCATTAACGAACTCGATTTGTTCGTTTTTTGGTTGGTCATCGTTTTATTTGCAATTTCTAAAATTAATAGCGAATAATTTTGAGATAACTTTCATAACGTTGCTTGTTTAGTTTGGCTCTGATAATGTTTTTCTCGATAAAAAGACTTTTCTAGACCTTGTATTGTTTTCTAGACATTGTGTTCATTATAACATTATCATTTAATAGACATACGACATTGTGTGCATATTGATGGATATTATATAAGCTCGCTTTGAATGTAACATTTACACAAACATATGCACAACAATAAATAACATCATGATGAGCAATTATTTACCAGTCTTGGTGTGAGCCTTGTATAAACTATAAATTACCCATCATAAAGTAAGGTACACCACTAATTAAGCAAAATGTGTAGCTTTTTGTCATAATTGCTACAGTAAAACTAGAAGATTACCAATAGGCTTAATTAACCAGCCATAATCGTGCAAATACATTGGCACGTTTGTATGGCATAGTATTTCTCACTATGCAATTAATACCAATCAAAACCACGTGTTATATACCCTACATTTCTTGTTTTATCGAACACAGTAACTATTGAGTAATGAGAAAATTCAAAACTGAAATAAAAAGTTTCTCTTGAGTTTAGTGCGACCTGGACAATATCGATGTCTGTAACAACAGAAGTAATATTTTACTAAAAAATAAAATAACATCTGCATTCCTACATTTTCCTATTTAATTGTTTAATACTACGAAACTACGTGTAATTTTAAACGGTCAACAACTTATATCAAAATTGTCGGAATAAATTTTTTCAAAAGTTGATCATATAATTCAAATGTAAAATTTATAAAACGATCAAAATTACACATAGATTCGCAATGATAAGTTAAATAGGAAAGTAGAAATAGAGTAATAAAATTATATATTTTACTTATATTCGATATGAAAAAAGATTCTGAGTACAAATGGAGATTAAATGTGAAGTAGACCCACAAACAAGTGAGTGGTACCTCTCTTCATCAATTTCAATAGGTAAGTAGGGTTATTTTGCTTCATAAAGCAAATCATTTCAAAAAGTGAATATAAGCAAAATTGGTAACAATCCCCATCCCAGATTAAAGTTGCTATGAAGCTGCATCATTTGGTGCACTACAATGAATCAATGATATGATATGTTTCGGTCATAATGCTAATAAATTAATTATGAATACATGAATGTTACATATCCTTTTGCATGAGTTGTTTCATTGAAATTGTTTGTGAAATTTACTCATGTTTGGTTAAATGGAGTTATCGTCCATATATTCGTTTGATTAAAAAACTTTATCACTAGATAATACTAGATTAAGAAAAATTTAACAAATTAGCCTTTTTAGGTCATCAAATAGATATATCCACCAACCTAAATAGTCATCTAATAACAAGTGGCATTTATCATTATGGAGATTTGTTTATATCAATAATGAAACAGGTAAGTAGGATATTAACTCCATGTCATTTAGTAGCCAATTACAGAATGTGCACATTTATTAAAGGTCTGTCTCGATTAAACTTATTAGTTCAACACTACTCAATTTTATTTGCTAAAACTACAGTGACTAACCCATTCATTTTAAGTGGTCCAAATTTGTCACAAGAATATTATATAAGATCTGTAGCATAAAGAAACAATATCACAAAACATTTTTAAGGTAAGTTTCTATTGTGGATCATGAAATGGTACTTAATTACAACTTATAAGAAATGGTACTTAATTACAACTTATAAGAAATTGCAATTCGGTACTCATTCCTATTTGCTGATAATTTTTGATAAGGTCCCTTGTTTCAAAAAATATCAAAATAACCATATAATATGTTCTCGGAGTCCAAATATTATACCCACTATTCTATATTCCTTCCGTGCCCTCTTAGTTTGAACTCATGTTCTCGATGATCAAATATGCGGAGTTTATAAAACCTTTTTTTTTGTTACCGCTATTTTTTAATACATAAAAAACGGACTATTGTACTAATTTTTTACCATCTCTTTACTTAAAAACTTAAAAGAGTAGTACAGTACTATCAGTATACAACAAGATGAGACGTCACATTTCAAACACCCCGTTTTTTTTTAAATTAATTTGCTAACAATCTTGTAATCCGTAGTAGTATAGTCTAATTTAGGCTACTAATACAAATAGTATAAATTTGATATGTTACCTAATTACGTATTATTTTATCTAAAGCTCAGTTGATTTTTATTTCAATGATTTGTAGTTAGTAATTTGTGAAAATTAAATTATTTAAACACGAAGCAGACTAATTTAATTAACAAACCCACACAAACAAAATATTGACAATGTTGATGAGGAGGATTTTTTTACTAAGAGTAACGTGAATAGAATAAATTGTCGAAAATTGGACCCCAATTACAAAATTTTACAACAAAAAAAGAACTCATTATTCTGCCCTAAACTCAGAGTTGAGGTTTTGAGCCAGGAACAGGCTGCCAAGCCGAAGCGGCAATGAGCGGTCGATTATGCCACCCGAGCGTCAAACACCCTTCCCTCTCCTCGACGCAGTACCCCTCGGCCGAAGACAACGTTAGCAACATACTCGCTTGTTTATAAGCGTTAGACCCTAAATGGAGTGGCCTAAATCCGCCCCCAACAAGGCGTGCTCGCCAATTGTCTAGCGGCTCATGCCTCTCTACCCGAGCCGAACCCTCGCAACACACCACATTACGTATCTCTTGTTGTATATACATCTCGGCTAGGGTCTTTTCGGGCAGGGCCGAAGAGGCCTCTAGCGAATCGAACATGGTAGAGTAGTAGTATAACGCCTCCGTGAACCGGTCTAGAAACAAGGGTTGGTTGTGGTTCGCCTCTTGTTCGACGACCGTCATGATCTTTGGATTAAGCCCTCGTATCCAGGCTAGGAAACTATCCACCCGGGTTGGGGCAGGATCCTGGCCCGACCCGAGCAGCTTGTGAAGCTGGTTTATCGAGTTCATCGCAAGGGCCTCGTTCGCGTTCACTTGCAGCATCCAGGGCCTGACGTCGTCTAGCCTGGACGCCGCCACACCACGGAAGGCAAACCTGACGTTGACCCCCCGTGCCAGCTCAGCCAGGCGAAGGCCGACCTCACGCAGGGCGTCGCGTCCATCTGGGGAAGGCGGGCCAACGCCCGTCAGTCTGAGCATGGGCGGCCCGCCCGGGCGCAGAGCCAAAGCCTGAATCAGCGCTGGCCACTGCAATCCATGCATAAGGTTGAAGTCGACCACGTGAACGCAATCGTGCCCCTCGAAAGCCTCCAAGATCGCTTGGTTTGCCATGAAGTGTGCGAACTTCAAGTAAGGGCCCGCCTCGTAGAAGTGATGGTACAAAACCTCATTCTCGATATGGACCATCGAACCTTGAGGGTCCATGAACAAACGACGTGTCAATGCGTCTATGAAGTAACCCGCGACCTTCCCTATCCCGCTAACTGTGTTGACAAGTTTCATCATCCCATGCATCTCGTCGATTAAGTACCCCGCCAACGAGTAGTCGCCTCGTTGGACGGATTCCGCACAAGTCACCAAAAGGTGCACCAATCGGATTCCCGAGTCCTCTTCAAGGACCGGATACGGAATCACCCTATGCTCCACGGGAGGAGCATTAGCATACACGACTTCTTGTGGGCTTTCTGTCCATTTGTCGGATAAAAGAGAGTCTACCCAAGTGGCGAGGTCCGCAGGGTTATAATGGACAACGTCGTCGTTGAAATTAGGCGTGTTTGTCATGATGTTTTCTAGTTGTTCGAGGCGGTTGGCAACTTGGTCAAGTTCAGATGACCGAACTTTGTAGCCTGCTCTGGCGAGCAGGCCATCGAAAGGGTCGCAAGATTTGGAGGACGACGAGACAGCAGAGGAGGAGGAGGAGGAGGAGTCCATGTGGCTTATTCTAAACCGTTGGATTATAAAGTGAAAAGGATGATCATATAGGTAGTGAGTGAGGGAGAAGGGATATTGAGATTTGAAGGTGAGAATTATGATTGTGTATATCTCTTTATAGTACATACATATATATATATATATTGGACATACAGTACAAATCGATTAATATTGATAGTGTGAGAGTCAAATTCTGTTACTAAACTGTCATAAATTCACTAGCATGTCACAAATTGACCGTTTTGTCATAAATCCGTCATAAAAACCGTAACTAATAAGCTCGTAACAAAAAAATCCGTCACAATTCCCATGATTATTTGGATATATTTTTTATAGCGATATAGATAGTTAGATACCCCTATTTTTACCTACTTAGAAATGATTAGTTTAGTAAAATGACTGTAAGCCTCTTTTTTAATAACTGCCCAACGCAAACCAAAGAAAAGTTCGGATTAGGTATGACTAAATTTGTCCAAAAAGTGGTCTCCAACCGACAAAAATCCGCATTAAGCTCAAATCAGCTGTGTTGATTTTGATCAACAGTTTTGTAAAAAAAATCTGTCACTAATTCCGATTTGTCCCATTTTTTTTATTTTTTAATTCTGGTTTCATAAATTTACGTACAGGAAGAAGAGTTATTTGTTCTTCATATATTATAAGGACATCCACACTATCCATTGTTTTCAATTTCCGTATCACTGACAATTAAAAATATTAATTGCATGGTTATACGACTTATATTATAGTGATAGTCAAAATCCGTCACAAGATTGTCACTAATTTAAAAAGGTGTCACAAATCTGTCACAAATTGACTAAACTGTCACAAAACCATAGTTAATAAGCTCGTAACAAAAAATACAGTCACTAATCCCGTCGTTATTTGAGTATTTTTTTGTAGTGCTAGAACGGTAGGATTAAATGTATGTGTGCCGTAGGATTAAATTAACGGATCTGTTAGGATCGTGACATGTGGCCCAGATCAATGGATGTGATGGAGCAGTTAATAAACTGCCTAGTAACCGTCTAAAGTTTGAAACTTCTTTCAAATTAGTATAAAAACTTGTATTCTGTAATAGATTAGTAAGTATGAAAATAACAGTTTTTTTTTATATCATTTATGATCAAATTACGATTATACTTCCAGTAATCTTGAAAATTATGATCGGATTAAATCGAATGATTGAATCTCGTTACTTTTGAGTCTCCTAACAAATGATGGAAAGCAACAATTGAACACTTAAACCCCCGATTTGTGATTTGTAACGTAACGGCTCATCGAGAACATTATACCACCTGAAACTGGTTGAAATTGGCTTGTCATACACCCCTCGTTACTTTGAACTCATTCTGATCTAAATATAAAAAATTCTTTTGCAGATGTTAAAACTAGTACATACATTTTATTTTTCCGGCTGATATTCTATCATGTATCTTTAATATATAAAACATATAAAAACTATAGGCACAAATTTTCTTGTAAATCCCATTACAATGCAGAGGCAACAGACTTGAATATTTCAAAAAACTGTCCCTACTTGATTTGCTCAAACGCAGAAGATAAGTTGACCTAGTAAGTTTTCCTTTACCCAAAGTTGACCTAGTCTACTTAAGTTCATAATTTAATTATCTCACTCTAATTTATACCCATAATTTGAGCAATGAATCATTTGATTATTACACGTTCAAGAAGATCTGAAATCGTCACAAATCTTGTAAATAGTTTTCAACTTAATACAGGACGGGCAAGGTTTATTAATAATTGATAGCCAGCATAAATTAATGTTACTACTTATATTGGGACGTATTTCATTTATCAAATATCTATTCGAAATTTCTAATAGCATTATGTCTTACAAAGATATTGAGCAAATTGGATTACCAATAATTGGTAAGTAGTTAGCACATTATTTATTCACTTCATTCACAAGAGTTTTCGATCTTGAGCTCTTTGAATAAATAGCGATACATATATATAGTGAGAGCTAAATTGTTATAATTGATAAATAAACGTTTCTTGCTTTGCACATAAATAAAAATAAAAATATAGTACTTTTACAATTATATTTAAATGCGAATGCATAATGAATAACAGGATTCAACAAAAAAATATTTAAACTGGAAAATGACTAATCAAGGACATTAAAAAGAGAATGTGATATTGTCTTTAATTCCATGGAGGAAAGACAAAAATATAAATTCATGCCAACTTAAAATTTTCATTGATTCATAATTTCATACAGCTCCTATATAAACAAATTCCTTTTTTTCTTTTTCTTTTCTGTTACTTTCCTGACAGGGTGGTATGGCTATATAAACAGGGGTATGGAGGGTGAAAAAGTGACGACACCAGCTGATATGGACATTTAAACAAAGTATTCCCACAACTAGAATTGCAATATTACTCAGAAAATGACCATTTAACAAAGCTAGCTAAATTCTGCTCATAAACAAAATTTTAACAAGATGCATGCATAATACGTAAATATTAATGCCAATTTATAATTAAACGCGTACTTCAGTAAAACGATTGAACGAATTTTTTTTTGTTATATGAGTTTTTCAAAAACCAATTAAATAGTTTAGAAGTTCACAAATTTACTCGGCTAATTAAGGCCATAATAAATCAGTCTGGTAGTCGATCATTCAGCATTCTAAATATGGCCATAATAAGTTCGTTTAAAGGGTAACAACCATAAAACAAGTTTGTTCTAACCAATATCAAACTCGTTCTATATAATTACTTGACCGACATAATTTTATCATACTATAACATAGGACGATTTGTCCTCGCCGTTGCTTTTTGATCCGATGACCAATATCAAAATTCATCCATTTCAATTCATTAGGAAGTGCAGTAACTCAATAGTAATAACTTAACTGCTATCTTTATTTCGATTTCAGGTATAACAATTACTGATAAAGTAGTCTCTCGCAAAAAAAATATCAAATCAATTGCGATTTGCGAGTTATGACTAATAATAGTATCAAATCTAAGTGAAAATTACGAGTCTATGACATGATTCAATACCACCAGGTCCACCACGCATTTTAATATTGACTCGATTTTATATTGAGGCCTTGCATGCCGTCTGCTAAATGTTGACACTGATGGAAATTGAAAGGTAACAACTTTTCTTTTTTCATTTTTATTTAGTCAAGGTCTTTATCAGTTAAGTAACTCAGCAATTTTTTCAAAAAAAAAAAACAACAACTCAGCAATTGAGGAAAAGGTCATTATCAATTCAGATCATAGGCTTAACTAGCATAGAAAATTAAGAAAAAAGTTGAAGAAATCACTCTTAAATGGTTGTCTAGTCTTTGATATTCTTACTGTTTTCTCATTTCTAGTTCAACAATTTCTTGTATGGTGGGACTTGAACAGTTTACTTATGGTAAATGCAAACTTGCATGAGGCCCTGAGGGATGGTCAAAAATTATGGCACATAATTTTTGATTTTTATTACTTGCTTTGGGCTGAGTTAAAGTGTTAAACACTTACACCAAAATTGAAAAAAACAAACGGTAAAAAGTGTGTTTTGGTTCCGTCTCTGTATATAGGACATACTAAAAATGTACCAAATATAATATCGATATAAACGGGAATTTGAAATTGTGTTCTCGTTTACTTAATCAAAATTGATCAACCCGTATATAAGTGATCAAAGTACGGAAAGTTTTCTCAAAATTAACATGATCAGGTTGACGACGATAACAATTTCATTGATCTATGCTCTCCGCTCTGCCTATCAACAGGTTAAAACTTCAAATTACAAGAAGCATTAATATTTATTCTTTAACCTTGTTATGTTTTATATTTAGGATTTTGAGATTATTATAAAATAAATGCTTTGAGATTATATATATCTTATAAGTAAGCCTTATATAGTTATAAATATGGATGATCCGATCCATCAAAGTACTTCTATCTTTTATTTCGTGTAGAACTAAGATAATATCACGCATGATTGATCCATACAAAGGTATAGAACTTAAAAGTAGAGAACAATAGCGCTTATCTTAAATAAGTAAGATATTTTGCAATCAACATCAGACAAATAATAGCAATTAAATTAAAATTCGTATGTGTTGCATTATCTTTGAGACGTTGGATAATATTGTTTACTAATTGTGCTTTATTCACCCCAACTTGAGGCAATTAATTGAGAATAAAGGTAAACTTGTCAATTTTAACTTTGATTAAACAAAAAGTTTTATTAGATAAGAAAGATACAGATATATAGAAAAATCACGGATTAACTTACAAATGCATATATATATCCATACACACGTATAAGTTATATTATTATATAGGCAACTTGAGTAGAAAGTTTCTAAAGTTAATAGACAACCATTTTTAACACTTTAGGAGTCAATCTAGTTGTCTTGATAATAACTTTCCAAGCTATCAAGGCTCTCAATCAAAGATAAAATCCTAGTTATCGTGATTTAAACACATTCTTTATGTTCATATGTAAATATAAAAAGGGTGCATGGCAAATTATAACTTTTTACAAAATAAGAATAAAGTATCTTAACTTGTGTCCACGACACAAAATTAGTACCAAGTACAGTCCATTCCACTCCACCATTACAAGAGTAATAATAAGAAAAGGGCAGTGGCTAATTCAGTTACTCATGAAAATTATACCAAAAAATTTAAAATATATTGTCCATCAATTAACATTTAAGCATTAGTGCTGAAAACTAATATGATTCCCTAATTGATTTGAAGTAAATCACAACTTGAAATTTAAAAACAATCAGTTGGCTACCTTTATTAGGTACACTAATTAAGTATAATTTTTTTAATATGTTCGTGTATTTGTAATAATTAATAAACTTCTCGATCCTCTAATCAAGAAAATTACTCAGTCTTTTTTCAAGAAAACAATCTTGTTCCTGCCTCTATTTTTTTGTTCGAATGCCACCGCAATTAGGTACTCCATATAGTAGTATATATATATATATATACACACCTTTATACTGACACTATAAACTAGTCTCTACACAATATAAAATTGAGCACCACTAGGGCATGTCGTGTAACACAGATCAATTTTATAAATTTGCCAGAACGATGAGTCGATGATACTCAGTATTTCGAAATTCAACCAGTAGACGGATGGTTTCGAGTCGTTAGTAATTTAGCAATTGAGAACAAGAAAAGAAAATTCCCAGTGTACCTTTTTCTTTCATACTGTACCATATTTCGAGAAAAAATTTCTATTCGGGGTTTAGGCACTTCCTAAACCATAGCGAATATTTTAGGGCACTAGCTAAGTACGTCGTTGGGGGTATGTATGACGAATCGAATGAAAACTTCGTCTTTGGCTATATTGGAATCATAATTTTGAAATCTTCCGGGAATTTCCCTTGTAATTTGCATATTCCGTCTTCCTCAAGTGGATTGATATATGAAGTCATTATATTATTGTTGTTTTAAAAATCTAAGATTCTAAAATAATAATTAGAGCCGGCTCACCTCTTATATAACAATATCAATAAACTTGCTTTAACCCTATAGCTTGATGAAGACATGTAGTTGAACCACGAGATAATCACATTAATTAAATCACAGGATTTAGACGTGTTACCAAACACTTAATGAATTTATAATTGGTCATTTATACAACTTTGGAACCTCAGATAATTCTAAACTATTATTCAGTATACGTCTGAGTGAAACTTACGTAGTTACGTTGGGACTCTTTGGAGTATGATTGCATAACAAAATCCTTAATTAATTTCATGACAAGGTCTTCCTTAATTCTTCAATAAAAATCTATTAGCGAATTGATATCATCGACTTTAACCATTTCTTTAAATCTAACATATTTTATATCTTTTAAGCAACCGTTTAAATTTACACAAAATTCCAGCTTTTTTATTAATTTTCTTATAATAATTATACATTATTTCTTTTTATTTGTTTGTTATCATTAATAATCATATCAATTTTTTAACCACAAAAATGTGAACCATATGATATTTTATTACTATTATATCCATCAAGAGAATTATATATATTACTCATAAGGTGAATTTTGTGTTTCCTGAAATTTAGGAAATTTATAGCGCTTCTGATGCATGCTACTTTTTATACCATAATTATCAAATTTTAGTAAAAAATATGTTTTGAGTTATAAGATGCACGGATGTTTTAACACTCGAAATGGTCCTAATATATATACTTGTTTAAATATTCCGGAGTTGCTAATCATTCGGCTCAAAATGTTACCAAAAATAAATAATATATTTGGTGACGACTATTCATGATAGTAAGAGAACATAACCATCTATGCCAAAAATTTAATAATTAGGCTTTGAGTGATCATATAATGCAAGATTTTTTGATATAAACTTTCGCAGATAATTAATGTGCATAATTGATTTACCCTTATATACATGTTCTGATGATCTATATTGAGTCTCTACGAGAGTTTATGTCAAAAATTCTCTATTTATGTCAAAAATTCTCTATTTATATCATCACTTTTACCCTTTTAACAAAATTAATTCATAGCACAACTCTTGTTCTCTCCCCGGCTTTTCTTCAAGTTCGTCGTACAAACTTTTTGAATAATCAAAATTTATGAAAACACTCTGAATTTTTTTCAATAATTTTTCTTCACCACTAGTTTAATTTCAGTTATTTATTTCTCATAGCTACATGGCTAGCTTGAATAGAATCCAATATCAGAAATTACACGTAGATGAGTTCATTATATCATAAAATGAGATACTCTAAATATTAAATAATTATAGAAATTGAGGACCATGCTATCTTTCAGATCAAACATGGCAGGAATATTGAATTGTGACTTATGTTTTATAAAAATCTTGGACCCAAAACCGAAACATGGACTAACGAGATTAAGACATGTAAACAAGTGGCCAGAATTAAAAATTCTTTTTCACCATCTTTTTACTTCATTTATGAATTTTTTATTTGCAATAATTAATTTGTAGGGTGTTTGGGACCAGCATTCCCTAAGTGAACATGTTTTGTATGGATCAGATACCCCATCTTATTATATATCTATTCCGTTTTTTTTGCTGACACTTCACGTTATAGCGTCTCAATTTTTATTCATCTATGCATATCATGGAGTGGGAGAGAGAGCTAGGTCAGTGAAAAAATTACAAGCTTATTAGCGACGGTTTTTATGACGGCTTTGTGACAGTTTAGTCAGTTTGCGACAGATTTGTGACAACTTTTTAAATTAACGACAGATTTTTAACAGCTTTTGACTCTCACTAAATCAAACATTATTTTGTAGCGCTATTTTGTGATGTATATAATTATTTTAAAAGAAGAATTATTACTGTTGTAGATCTTGTATAATTAATTAAAGAAAACTTCTTCAAAAATTTCGTTTACTAGCTATAGGGGGATATATCCCTTACCAAAAAGAAGAAATTTCGTTTTTAAATGTAAGGTGTGGTTGATAACTGAGTAATGCCTTTTTTTTTTATAGCATAAACTGAAATTTTATTAAACAGCAACCATGCAAAGTATATTCTAAGGACATGCCCCCTTAGCGACAAACTTCCAACTACAAATCCGATCAAGGACCGATAAAAATAGGACCCTTACAAAAGTTCTACCTTTTCACCTTAGAGTCTTAAACCTACATTTTAATGAAAAATATTGAGCTAAAAGAACTCCCATTTTCTCCTTATAACTCCTCTACTTATAACTCGACTAATGCCTTTTTACTAGTTAGAAAGTCGCATTAGTATATTAATCATGGACAAAATAAATACCTACATACTGTTTTTCTAAATTCATATATATCGTACATACTTGAGAAGGAAATAGTGGTTATTGTATAGGGCACAAATACTATTGGAGTATTGTATTGTTTTTTGTTTGACATAAGTAATTAGTGCTTTTTTCCCCTTCAAATTCTCATAACTAAAAAAACCAGAGAAAGCCTGAATATAGAAATAGAACTTCACCATTGCATATATGTAGATAGAGATAAAGTTGAAAAGAATGTGATTTCCCATGATATGAGAAAGAGATAATGAGTGTGGGATCTTTTTAATTACATTTAAGTTGTAGGTAAGAAATGTTCACTTGTGATTTTTTGGAAATCAGGTTTGAAAAGTTATAGTTTGATAACTATAGGATGTAAACAAAAATTTCTCATATATATGCCAATTATTTACTTGACTTTTCTATAGTTGTTATAACTTTATAACAGTATCTATAATAGTTGTGTTAAATTTTTATTGTTAAATAATGAGACATGTGTATGTTAACTTCCACATATATATGTTAATCTTAACAACCATATAAGTGTCACATTAGTGTATTTTTTTAACATCATTACCTATTGATTTATAATAAATAATTGATTTCGGATAAACAAAAATATTATAGTAAACAAATAATAAATGCAGAATGTGTTATTTTTGCTTTATTGTATGATTTAATATAGGAGTTAGTCAACCAAATTGACATGTCATCACTTAACTATCTTAACTTTGTTGTTAAATATAACAACAATGTTAACAACATTAACTTTAATGAGTTAGTTAACAACACCATTGTGAAAAAAAAACATGTATATTAAATAACAACTTTAGCTAACAATCCACTTAATATCATTATTACATATGGTGTGAGAGTGGACCAAATATTATTAATTCACTAGTACTAAACCTATAACAATTTTATAGTAGGCTAGAGTACTAGTAGTAGTACAACACTTGTTATAAAATTGGGTAGCTACAATAGAGTTGTTGGTGAATATCATGGTATCAATACCAGCTACATGCATGCATGGATATATGAGTGCCTTGATCTAGTATGAGGACAGTGGTTAAAAGACAATATTTCAAAATGTTTTTAACTATTAAGAGTCATCTTTTATACTCATACAACTATTTTTCATGAGGAAATTCCATTGGTCTCAGCACCCTGTCTGTGATGTTTATGTATCGAGTTAATTTAAATTGCAATACTGTATAGTTTTGAAATTTTGAATTCGAAATACCAATATTGTGTGTGCCAGTTGTGAGCTTTGGAAATCTCAAATGGTATTTTTTTCCTAGATAACCTCCTTTTGATGAGCTCTTTTTTTACACTCTTAGTTATGATATAGATTCTTATACTACAAAAAAAATACCCGAATAGCGACGGAATTAGTGACGGTATTTTTTGTTACGAGCTTATTAGCGACGGTTTTTGTGACGGTTTTGTGACAGTTTAGTCAATTTGCGACGGATTTGTGACAGATTTTTAAATTAGCGACAGGCTTGTGACATCTTATACTCTCACTAAATCAAACATTATTTTATACTACAATGCCTAGTAAAATTTTAGATGGTACTATTGCTTTATATATATATATATATGAATTCCAACTATTACTCCACTATTACTCATTACTCCACTTAAATCTAATACTATATAGTTTTTATCTCGATTATGGCTTCTTTTCATCTTCTCATCGAAAATGATAAATTATAGGTATGCGGTAAGGCTACTATTTTAGCTCATTAGTATTATCTCGAGTAAATTATAATCACATGATAATGTACAAGAGTGCAAAGAATTAGAAAAGGTATACATGATCATTTCAGTGCACTTAATTAGTACTTAACATTTCAATACACTTAGTCTTGGTGATTAATCATACTACATGAACTGCATTTTACTATTTTAGGGATGGAGGGGAATACTATCTCACAACAAATCAACAATGAGAAAAAATACATTTAGTTTATTATACTATATGTTTTATAACGATTTAGGTATCAGACTACCAAAGTTAATAATTGATGTACCGAACTATCATAATATTCACAATTCAGGTACTGACGTTAATTTAGTTACATGAAATTTAGTATCACTTTTCATTTTGGTCATATTATTTGTAGTTTGTATAAATTTAATCCTGTATTTTCGAAACATTAATACAATTTACAATGTTTCTACTAAAACACATACATATACATACATAATAAGTATGTCAGTTTAAAAAAACATATTATTTGACTAAATTTTATTTCTAATTTTTTTATTTTTTTTTACACTTTCTGTAAAACGAAAACAAAGTATGTTTTATATTTATGACATTCGAGCAAAAATTATTTGAGACCACATCATTATTTGAATACTTTCATGAAAAAACGGCAAGAAAATTGTTATTTTTTCGAAAAAAATATTCATTTTTTGTAAAAAGAATATACTTGTTAAGTATTTATAATTTATTTTTATACCCAAACATCATCTATAATTTACATTATTTGCAATAATATGTATACATGCATTATATTATATATATTTTTATACATACATTAATATAACATATATATATATATATGTGTGTGTTTCTGTATTCTATATATATGTGATATAATTGTATATTTTTGAATTTATATTAAAATGAGACATTTTAAAAAATTAAGGGTTAGATTTATACAAATTACAAAGAATAGGATCAAAATGAAAATTGAAACTAAGTTACATCCAACTAATTTAACGGTGATACCTGAATTGTGAATATTATGATAGTTCAGTATGTCAATTGTTAATTTTAGTAGTATGATATCTAAATCGTTAAAAACAGGTAGTATAATACACTAAATGTATTTTTTCCTGCTCTATATAGTACTCCTAATCGTGCATAAAACTATAAACAAATAACAGTAGCTATTAATTAAATATTAGTAAGAACTTCTACCTGAAAATTAAATAATCATTGTCAATGTAGTTTTATTTTCCGAAGGTAGGTGTATATAAATATGAAATCTGTAAAGATCTGAAGGACCTCACAGTACTCGGAATGGGCGTGCAAGACTCCTACATGTATGGGGAGTACTCAGACACCTAGGGCTCGTTTGGTTGCCAGACTCATTTTGATGGGATAAGAGGTGCATTATAGATGTGAGAGTATTTCTAGTCCGGATGACTAATCCGACCAAAGTGTTTTGTTGAACGGTGTTTTTCTAATCACTTGTTTTAATTATAACAAAATGAATTAAAACATAACAAAAGCTCGTTTTATGTTACTAATCCTTTTATCAAGTGTGTTAAGCTTTTAAAGAATCAATCACGAAGTTAACGCCTCAAACGGAACTCATTTCGGAGTCCGGACGAAAAAGTTATAAGAGTTTCGGTTAAGTGAATTACCAGATTTTTCGACACGTCGAAAAATATCCAACAGGTCGAAGTACATATCGGAAAATGCAAAAGTTAGGCAGTAAGCTCCGCAGATTTTCTGACATGTCGAAAAATATCCGACAGGTCGAAGTACATATCGGAAAATTCAAAAGTTAGACAGTGACCTTCCTAGATTTTTCGACATGTCGAAAAATGAGTTCGACAGGTCGAAATTCGACAGGTCGAAATTCGACATTTAAAATAAAGTCACTTTCACTTTATCTTTTACCCAATGGATAAAACATCCAACCACTACAAACGGTAACAACATATCCAATGGACAATTTTGATTGCGTACATCTCCTATTCGGCTATTCATATTCCATGTATAATCATGGCCTATTGCCTACTTCCTTCACCATCCATTATTAAATTACATATGATTTTCTTAATTCTTTTTTCTATTTTTTTAAATAAATAACAAATTACTAAAATTTATTAAATTAAAAACTAGCTTAGCGCACAACTAAAATCCAAAATAAAAATATGAAACTATAGTTTACACTATCCTAAACTTAAATATTAATTAAAATAATAATATTATATTAATTTTGATATATTTTACATGACATGACATTGTCGAGTTTATCAAGATGATATATATATAAGCCCCCCCCCCCCTTTTTTTTTTGTGCCTTTTTACTTTAATTAAAACATCTACTGTTTTAGCCCTTTGATTGTCAACAAACCCATCTTGGCCCATAAAATTTGGAGTCTGAGAACTTTTCTTATATGGGGAGTCTGAGCCTCCCTTTTCACAGTACTCTGAGCAAATCAAAACCAAATTGTCACCGGTTACAAATTGACGACTCGATCGGGGAGAAAATCTAAGAAGATTGTGGTGTATAAAGCTACATATAATCAAGCTAAAATTGATTCAAATAAATGATATATCCCCAATAAATTGCACACACAAAAATTCTTATCGTACTTGATAAAATGTAAAGACCCCAGTATAAAATACTTCATCTTTTTGTAAAGCCCTAGATAAAAAGTAGTACTTACCTTATTATCCACACCTTTATGTTATGTTGTATATATTGTTTTTGGCGGAGCAAACTATTTGATTCAAGTGGTTGAAAGCATGTATACCACGTTCATCACATGTGCTCAATCTATGACACTTGTGAAGCAGATTACCTCGAAAGTGAGAGTTATTAATTATATATATATAAAAAAGTGTTTTTAGTGACTGCAATTGTTTGACTAGCTATGAAGAAATAAAGTTATCATAATCCTTATTCCTTTCTAATATGGTGCCGGAGCATTCGCGCTTGAGGCGTTATAACATCACTAATTCCGGTCACATGAGTGTGGGTTATTTCGTCATGCATACCTACCGGGATTATAGTGTCGCTTTTATCATTTTTATGGTAATTAAAAATAGTAATAATCGCCATTGGTTTACATAATTTGTTCTTAATTTTCTTTTATTTCTTACAATTATTATTCTTGAATCTTGCTCGATTAACTGTAGATGACTAAACATTTTCTTCTTAAAATGTAACATCCCGGATAGCCATTGTATTCTTCAGTTGAAATGTTAACGGAGTAAATGTTGTAGAAAATTGTAGGATATGGAAAATCGGAAAGTTTTAAAAGGAAATAAATTGTGTAAAACAAAAACAAAGGCAAGATGTTTCCAATAAACTGTTTTAAGGATAATAATTTTTCCACTTCGTTACGGAATGGTTACATGAAAATATTAACCCCTAGATACAGTGTCTCCTAGATCGAGAAATACCCTTAACGTAATCATGTTCTTAACTAGAACCAATACCCAAAATCAATATGAAAACATATATGTAATTGTACAAAAATGTTAAACATAATAGTTCTATTCTTCATTAATCAATTTCTTTCGTTTTTGTTTTCTCCATTTTTCTTATTACTCACTAATGTTAACAGTACATGACTATATATATTCTGTTATAATAAGTCAAGTCACAAAAAAACCCACCACCATTATAGGGAACTAGTAGCTGGATATTCCTACATTGTTTTTAGAGAGAGAAAGAGAGAGACGACTAGGGTGAAAAACCCTAGCCGCCGCAAATATGGTAGATCGAGATAAGATATTTGATGATTCCAATGCTCAGCTTATTAAACCGGATTCTCCGGTAAAATCTTTCGCTGCTATTCTGAAGAAACAAGTCGCTAAACCTAAAATTGATTTGAAAGAAATTGAATACTATCGAGGTGAACCAATGATTCAGTTTTCAAAGAAGGAAATTTGCCAATTATCGGAACCGTTTAAATATACAATAGTAGGTAAATTTTCGCATGGTAAGCCGCAGATTGCAGATATTAAAAAGGTGTTTCATACTCTTGACCTTCAAGCTAATTATCAAATTGGAGTTTTAGATCACAAACATATTCTAATTAGGTGTTTTCACGAAGATGATTATCAAAGAATTTGGTTACGAAAAATCTGGTTTATTAAAGGTTTTCCTATGCGCACGTTTAAATGGACGTATGATTTTGATCCGGATGTTGAAACTTCATTGACGCATGTGTGGATATCTTTACCTAAGCTGCCTATTCATTTATATAATACATCAAGTATATTCTCAATAGCTTCAGCTTTTGGATATCCTCTTAAGGTAGATGAACCTACTTCTAAGCTGTCTAGACCTGGGTTAGCTCGTATCTGTGTAGAAATTGACCTAAAAAGGAGTTAATTGAAAGAGTTCGTATTGGATATGGGGGTGATGAGGGTTTTTGGCAAGACTGTAGGTATGAAGATGTACCTAAGTTCTGTTACTATTGCAGTAAACAAGGGCATGAAGAAGCTCATTGTCTTATAAAAATGCAGGAAAGCAAGAATAAAGTTAAGGACATAAATGAAAAGGCCCCAGAACAAGGGCAAATACAATAGAAGGAAGGACAAAAAAAGGCCTTATTACAAAAAACTGCTCCACAAAAAAGCATATATAAAAGGATAGAAAAGGAGAGTACTAAGGACTGGGTTAGTAGAAACTTTGGTAAAGACAGCATGGTGGTGGAAAAGCCTTCTTCAATGGTGGAAAAGTCTTCTTCAGTAAATGATGCAGAGAATCCTGTAGAAAATGTGCAGCAAGTTACAACATTAGTAAATACTGGGACTGATAATCTAGTAGATAATATTATTGAGATTAATGAAGGAAATTCTACTGATATTATAATTGAAGAATTGGAATATATTGCTACAGACAAAGAGGGGGAAGATATTGGAAGTGAAAGACAACTAATTTCTACTGCAGAATTAGTGGAAACAAATGAGGTAAGTGAAGTTCTAGAGCACCCAGAAATTGTAGCTAATATGTTGATTGGAAGTGTTATCAATCAAACTGAAACTGAAGAAAACAATGTTTTTGATGAATTGAGAGAATCTAATGTACTAAAGGATTTGAATTTATCACCAAGAAATATACCTCTAGAGCCTGAAGATGAAAATTGGGAAATTTGCATGTCTAATAGTGCAAAAAGAAAACAGAAAAAAAGAGAGTTCAAAATAGCTGAAAAAGAGAGTATGATTCTGAGATCCTCTAATGTAGGGGGCAAGAAAAGTGTATAAATGATTAATGCTCTTATTTGGAATGCAAGAGGAATGGAAGGTAAAGGTGCTACAAGTATAAGACTAAAGTTATTTTGCAAGTTACACAAGCCTGTGTTATTAATATGTTTGGAACCTATGACTTGCAGTAGTAAGCTCGACTTTTATAAGTATAAATTTGGGTTCGATAATGCTGTGTCTCAAGATTATAACAAAATTTGGGTGTTTTATAATATTGGTATTAATGTGGAGGTGTATAATCAAATGGAGTAAGGTATTAGTTTTGTTATCAAAGGGAGTTTTATTATGAAGCAAATAAAATTTACAGCTGTGTATGCTAAGTGTACAAGAGAAGAAAAAGTACCTTTATGGGATTGGTTGCAGCAAGAGAGTACTGATGAACCTTGGATTATTGGAGGAGACTTCAACACTGTTTCAAAAGAATAAGATAAGATAGGTGGTCTTGATTTAAATTGTGAGCAGCTAATGACTATATAGAATGTATTAATAATGTGAACATGGAAGAGATGAAGTTTTCTGGTTCTAGATTTACTTGGTGGAATAAGAGAAGTGATGAAGCTGCTATTTTTGAAAGAACTGATAAAGTTCTTGTTAACCAGAATTTTCTAGATATATTTCAGCATATGACATTAGAACATTTAAACAAAGCTTCATCAGATCACAGTCCTCTTTTAATTAGATGTAAAACTGAGTTTGATAATAATCCTAAAAGGTTTATTTTTCAGAAGTTCTGGACTAAAAATCAAGATTATAACAAGTTAATATCTTCAGTTTGGGTGCCTTATTCTAGAGGTGATGCTCTATACTCTCTAGTTAATAATTTAAAAAGAACTAAGAAGGCCTTATCTGTGTGGAACAAAGAAGCTTTTGGGAATATATTTCAGAAAGTAATTGATGCTGAAGATGAGGTGCTCAAAATGGAGAGAATTCTTGTGATTGATCCTACAATGAACAATAAAATTGTGTTAAATAAATCTGACGCTAATTTGAAATACATAATAAAAATTGAGGAGGAGTTCTGGGCTCAAAAAGCCAATCTAAAATGGGTCAATGAAGGAGATGCTAATACCAAGTATTTTCATAGTATAGTGAAAAAAAGAAGAGGTAGAAGCTATATTACTAATATTAAAAAGGCTACATGGGAGGTGATTACAGATAAATTAGATATTCAAAATGAATCTGTTGAGTATTTTAAAGGCCTATTAGATGTTAATAAAGGTGTTAAGGGATCCTATAAGAGCTTGGATAGCATTTCTAAGCTTATTAAAGATGATGATAATGAAATGTTAAATAAGTTACCTGATGAAACAGAAATTAAAGAAGCTGTGTGGGGTCTTAACAAGAACAGTGCTCCAGGTGTGGATGGTTTTACTGGTTGTTTTTTTACTTCTAATTGGGGTCTAATTAGTCAAGATGTGTGCTTTGCAATAGTCTATTTTTTTGCTGGGCAACTACTTCCTAAAGGTATTAGTAGTACTGTTATTGCTCTCATTCCTAAAAATCAAGCACCTAATGATTTCTCAGAATATAGACCTATTAGTCTATGTACTTTCATCAACAAAGTTATATCTAAAATTGTGGCTAAGAGGTTATCTACTATCTTGCCTTCTATTATTTCTTCTAATCAAAGTGGTTTTGTTCAGAACAGAGATATAGTGGAGAATATACTATTGGCACAAGAGTTTATTGCTACTCTTAATAAGAAAAATAGTGGGAAAAATCTGGCCATTAAGCTTGATATGAAAAAAGCATATGATAAAGTCGCATGGCATTTTCTTATATGTGTTCTAAGGAAGTTTGGGTTTTCTTAGGTATTTATTGACATGATATGGAGAATTATATTATGCAATGGGACTTTAATTCTGGTAAATGGTGTACCTACAGGGTATTTTTTCCCTTCTAATGGGTTGAGACAAGGTGACCCTATATCATCAAGTCTTTTCATTATTTGTTCAGAAGTGTTAACTAGAAATTTAAATGCTTTGGTGGAAAAAAAGAGTTGGAAATCTTTCAAATCTCCATTACATGGTTCAATTATAACTCATCTAGCCTTTGCAGATGATATTATTATCTTTAGTGCTGCTGATAAAAGGTCAATACTTAATGTTAAAAAAGTATTAAAAAGCTATAATGAAGATTCTGGCCAAGAAATTAGTTTAGACAAAAGCTTTGTTTATGTTTCTAAGAGTGTTGATAGAGAACTAAAGAAAGTTATTAATGAAGAATTGCAAATAGAAGTAAAGAAGACTCCTTTTACTTATCTTGGCTGCAAGCTGTATTCTGGACACAAAAAGTGTGTTTTGTTCCATGAGCTCATCCTGAAAGTAAGGAAAAAATTAAGCAATTGGAAAAGTCAGTGGTTAAATATGGGTGGAAGACTTATTTTGATTAGATATGTTTTTCAGTCTATTCCAGTGTATACTCTATCAGCTATTAATCCTCCTAAACAGGTTATAAAAAAAATTGATCAAATATTGGCTAATTTTTTATGGGAATCAACTGATCAAATAAAAAAGCACCAGTGGGCTAAGTGGAAAAAAGTTTGTTCTCCAGTGGATGAAGGTGGTCTAGGATTAAGAAGGTTTGCTGATTTATCTAAAGCATTTGCAGCTAAATTATGGTGGAATTTCATAACTAAAGATTGTTTGTGGTATAGCTTTTTGCAAGCTAAATTTTGTAGAAGAAAGCACCCTAATTGTGTTAATAATGGGAAAGGTGATAATACTTGGTCAAGAATGTTAAAAGTGAGAAAGGAGGCTGAAAATCACATTATTTGGTTAATAGGTGAAGGTAATATATCACTTAATCAAGATAATTGGACTGGTGAAGGACCTTTACAGAATGCTAGTTCGGATAATGAGATTATGGTGTCAGATGTTATCACTAATGGTGAATGGGATAGAGAGAAAATTGATAATATTATTCCCCAAAATTTGAGATATCTGTTTTCAAGTGATATAAGTATAAATAAGCTGAGAAAAGATACTCCTATTTGGAAGATTAATAAATTGGGAAATTTCAGTATAAAATCAGCTTGGGAGTTAATGAGAAGCAAGAATTCTATAAACTGGATAAACAAACTAAGATGGGATAAAATCATACATGTGAAGATATCTTGTTTTATATGGAAATTCTTCAATAAAGCTCTGCCATTGGACCCTGCAATTCAAAAATTGGGAATTATGCTATCTTCTAAATGTGATTGTTGTGGATGTAATGTGAAAGATACAGATCACTTATCAGTAATGGGCCTATAGCTACAGAAGTGTGGAATTATTTTAATAGATTGATGGGTGTTATTAATAATTCAGAACAAGGAAGGGGAAAATTTATTTTTTGGTGGTCTCAGTCAGGTACTGCTAACTCTAAGCTATATTGGAAAATTTGCAAAGTCTTGCCTGTGTTCATAGTTTGGGAAATTTGGAAAGATAGATGCAGTAGTAGATTCAACAATAAACAAATGAGTGGAGCTATAATATGTGAGAATGTACACAAGTTGTTTACATGCTACTCCAGAAAGGATAATAGTTTTCCTTCTAATTTTGATATCAAATGTGGGATTACTGCTAAGGTAAATAATATTAAAAAGATGAAAGTGGTCAAGTGGTTATGTCCTCCTAAGGGTTATAATAAAATCAATATTGATGGGAGTTTTAGAAGAACCAATAATAAAAGTGGTATTGGGGGTATTATGCGAAATGATCAAGGTAAATTTCTGTTAGGGTTTTATACTTCAATTGTCAGTAATTCTGGTCTTGAATCTGAGATAAAATCACTTTTATTGGGTGTTTAAATTGTTGAGGAAGCCAATATATTATTTGAATCAGACTGTCTATAATTGGTGAATATTATACAAGAGGAGTAATTGTCCTTGGAAATTAATCTATTATATGGATCAAATTAAACAGCAATTCAGATTTCGTAATTTAAAAATTATGCATATAGAAAGAGAAGGTAATAAGGGAGCAGATCAGCTGGCTAATTTAGGGTGCGAAGAAGACCCAATTATTTCGAATTGTTTGGAAGACTTCTCAGATTATCTCAAGGGGGTAATCATCACTGAAGCTCAAACAATTCCTTACTTAAAAATCAAATGATTTTTGAAGGTTTTGGATGATGACGAGAATGAAGAGAGACAGTCTCTCTCTAAAGGAAAGTGATGATGATACAGTATGCGAAGGGTTCACAGTAGTTAACACTGGGACGCGTGTCCAAAATTTTGATTTATTCTTTTTAGTCATCAAGTTTCTGTCGGTTTGCAATTTGAAACGTTAGTTTGTAATTATGACAATTTAGTTCCATTTGTTCTATTAATAAAATTTGTGGGTCTCCCACTGTTTATTTAAAAAAACAAAAAAAACCATTACTTTTGAGGCTGTCAAAGTGCTCCACTTTTTTAGAAAAAAAAAACCCAAAAACTTTTAATAATTACCCACATATGTGAAATTCCGAAAATAGTTTTAAAATTTAAAAAAAAAATAAAAAAAGCCAAGAACTAACTATTTTTTATTTTATTTTAAAAAGCACCCAATCACCTGTTTTTACTAGTATATGTATATACGCATGGCTATATAACCCTTCACCACACAGCAAGAACGAATTTAAAATTCAACTGCATTATTAGTACCGTTTCAATGTGTAACCGTTTGTTAACCCAATTTCTTTTAAATAATAATTATTCATATAACACATCAATAATAAATATCTAAATAATAAAAATAAATATATTATAGATGGGTTCTGCCAAACACTCCACATTCATTGTTTTGTTTCCACATTATTTGTTACAAAATGCGAGGATATGAGTCCGATATTTGGACCGGGGATAACTAATTGTAACCCATGGCCATGGGCTAAGTTATCGAAATCTTTTGGTGCAAACTAATAACATACATACAGCATATATGGTTATATAATTACAAAATGAAAGTATAATATATAGCGTGGTCGTATCAGATTTGGCATCTCAGTGATTATAGAAAAAAATCATCTGCTTTGTGAATGTTTACTTGGGGGAAAATCGAATGAAAAGTGACCTCACTCGTGATCTCCCTCGTCAGCCACATATTTTCCGAACACGTTAATAACAATAGCTTTTAATTTCTTTGTTTAATTCTATCAAACTTGTGAAATTGATTTTGATATGGTCTTACATATAATTGTTCAGTAATAGATTTATAAGATGGCTTTTCTTTAGGTGATTAGGTCCAAAAGCTCAATTTTGTAAACTGTTGTGTTCAAAGGAATTTTCTATTGACGACCTTACTTGAACACGATCTCTTGTTACAGGTTCGTACCTCCATATTCTTGATCTATCAGTTGATCTCTTAAAAGATTAACAGAATTGTTTATATCTATTTTCCTTATTGATAAAATAAGTTGCCCTCAAAATTTACACAAGTTTATGAGAAATGGTCAAGTAACAAGCACTTTCACATTTAAAAACCTGTCGATGACGGTTCAATATATTGCTAAGGTCATTACATTATGATCCTGCTTTTTAGTTGCTACATAGTTCATCCACTTTGTTTGATAAACTACATGAATGTTCAATACTTTTTTGTTACTTTGATTCTATACTCTAGAACTATCTGGTTTAATTAGCTAGCATCATAAGAGAATTTGTTTCAAAACTTACCCCGTATTATTTCCCTTCGAAACTTACGAAAACAGTATATTTTTCTTATAATAATTAAGGGCAGTATATGTAACTGTAATTGCATAACAAAACAATGAAGTCAACTATTGCCCGTAATTTCTTATTATCCACTGCTTACAATAAAGTCCAACTTGGAAGTGAATTTTAATCAAGTCAATGTAAGGCCAGAAGAAAAGGATATACCAGCTATATTTACATCTTTCATCTTACAATCTGGTAGTGTGACCAATCTCCATTTTTTCTCCTTTGTATCATAGCATAGCCAAATTAAGTCCCATATGCCTTCAAAATTGGACATTAAAACAAGCCTAATAGTCTCTTGTCTTTGCTCTAAGCACCCCATAATAACCCCATAAGGATTTTTTATTTTTTGAATTAGTGTATCAGGAACATTTGATATGACCTCCCATGACCTACCATCCGGGCTCACACCCCACAACTCTACGGTTTTTAGTATTTTTGCACTTCGGTTTATAATGTTATAATTATCGGATCTGATTACTACCATGTTACCATCACCGTACACGTGTAAGCGATCAAGTCCACTCTTGGAGCTAAATCCAACGACAAACGTTTCCTCTTGATCCCTCGCCATGTTCAATCTTGGCCGTACAATTATCGGATCATCAAGTTGTGGCCCAACTAGAATAAGTACACCTCCAGCTCTGTCGTTAGCAAGGCTAAGAAAGATATGGCCAGTTAAGTTTTCACCGAAAATTTGATAATTCTCAGTTTGTTCCCTTGCTTCTACGGTACGCCATGCGTTAGTTTCAGAGCTATAATCAAGTACAACCGGACGATTTTCAAAATAGTCACTAAATAAGAAATGGAAGTGATCTGACCTAGGAGGCCCCAATAGTAATTTCATACCGGACCGTCGCCACATAGACGTGCCACGAGGGCCTAATGGGCTTGGAGGTATCTTCTTAACCGTCTTGCGCATAGGATTAACGATAATAACTTCTCGCGTAGCGTTTATAGCAAAGAGAAAATAATTACCCGAAGCAGTTAGAAAATAAACATCTTCCTTGGGCGGTAAAACAAACCTTAATAACTCCATGATCGATATTTTAAACCATCTATCGCATTGATCGTTGAGGCCATAAAGTACCGAGTTTCCTTGCCACCTCTTTTTATAAATAAAAAACCACGAGCTTGAACTCGATTTATGATTATAAACCCGTACAAAATTCCGATCGGAAATAGTAGAAGCGACAACTTTGTTTATTGATTTTAACCGGAAAATATCAGGTAAGGCTAGCTTTAAAATAATATATTCGAGGAGTTCGGAGGGGAGAAGGGAGAAACCGACCCCGGTAGTCGAATTTCGGTGGCTTTCCATCGAAGAAAAAAGCTAATGTTGCAGTTTTCGGAAGTTATTATGACAAATTGCGGCAATGGCATTATATAATGGACGGCTTTACGTTAAACAATATTATTTTCTTGGGGAATAAGCTATAAGTAACATAAATAATCATATTGTATAAATATTCTGGTGATGTAAGCTATGTAAAACAAAATTTGAGTAGACATCAATTACAAGATTTATATCCCTTGTTTGACACTCCGATAAATGGATGGTCGAGATTTTACGCGTGGGATTTTTCGTCAAATGAAAGTGACATATACTAGTTCATTGGACAAAAAATTAAGCACATTTTAATGTGTCAATAATTGGGTTTAAAAACAGTCAAATAATACTAGTTAAGACAAGTGATCTCTATCTAGTACACACTAATATAAACAGGAATACGAATTATAAGTACTGCATGTTAGTCCAAAATGGTACATAAATCTTTTGTACTTATAATAGGGTAATTAACTTAGGTTTTTTTTTTTTTACGAATTTTCTTTTTTAATTATCTACCCATAAAATTCATCATACATCTAATTAATTAAATGAAGCAACTTTGTGGATCTTGATGCGGTAGGCCATTAAGCTTAATGAACAAATTGCTAATAATTATTCCACCCAAATTCCAATTAAAATTGTTAGATACATGAAGCTGTAAAGTTTCTAATGTTAATTACAACTTTGCATATTCAATGCCATGAACGAGACGAGAGTTTAATTAATCACATGTATCTACTTAATTATAAAATCTCCGTAATTATATATATTCTAATTGATGTTCCTACACATGAATTAATTAGATGATTCCATTGTCAATTTATTATGCAGAATAATTGAAGCTGACCAAACGTAAAAATTAAAATAATAAACACTATACCAAAGTTCATACTATTATTGACCTCATGACCTAACGCACTGAGGATGTATAACGACAACACTTTAAAGATATATAAAGAAGAATCATACATATAATATAACGACTTTTTTCCCCTATCAAGTCAAAAACTAAAACAATGAGGTTCGAGAATGGAAAATTAATCTGATATATATATAATCATTGTCCCTTGTTTTAATAAGTTAATGTAAGAATTAGAAAACGGAATTTCTGAGTTACATGTCTGTGTAATTAGAAGGGATTTTTTTTGTATATGTGTTTTGGATTACACAAAAAAAAAATGCAGTCACCTTCATTATTGCATTAAGAAAAGCCTCATCCTTTATCGCTTTCGGAATGGCTTATAAAAAACAAAAGCATGGTGTAGTACGTCATAATGGAGTTCTACTTTTTTAGCATTTTATGTGTTTATTTAAGTAAGTACAGTATATATAAGCTTTAAAGTTTCAAGCAATGTTCTCGCAGATTGTTCAGGAAAAAAAATGATGCATTTCACAACTGACCTCTCGGTATTTACGTACCAACTAAAATATAAACTTCCCTCGACAGTGATAGTCGACAATGCATGATTATATGACAATAATCACACAACTATGCAATTATTAAGGCTTATTTATAAACTTGCGTTATCATAGTATTAGAAGATGGCGTAAAAAATTATTGTACTTCATGAGTCATGAATCCTACAGAAATAAACTTTACCCACATCTTATTTATTTTAATTAGTATGATCTGAGATTCTGAGGAAACGTCGACGACCCGATAATCATGGTTCGTTTAACGCCTGCTCAAGTTTTATTGAAAGCAAAAGGTCCATGAAATTAGCTTAGCAATTTGAGATACAAAGTAGCATTTCTGATGATATTAATTTCTACATTAGGAAAATAAGAAGAAAAAATTGTTTGGAATTTGGCTTTTCATCATAAGTAGTAGTAAGAAACATGAAGGGACGAGAAGCCTAAGGTCAATATTGAATAATTATGATAGAAAGAAAAATTGGCTCTTCAACATGTCCTTGAGCTCTTTCATCTTTACATTTTCACCAAGTATCTAGCTAATGATTCTTTACAAGCAATAATATACAGTGTTTAGGTGATCATTTTTATTTGAAAAATCGCAAAGTTCCGTAACAACCGTATATGTAAAACTCATACTAAAAAAACGGTTAAATAAGTGAGGATGTCTATAGAGTTATATACAACACAAATATAATTTATACTACCTATGTGAGATAATGTAGTTCACAGTACTACAGTACTGTCCTTAGAATCATTACAAGTTCCAATGATATTGAAAGATTTGATATAGATATCCACTCATACGTGAACTCAATTTCTAAACCTAAAGTACCTAAAAATAAATAAAAAAATGCTATGTAGATTGTTGGTTGATGATCAAATTGTAAGTCTAATGAAACTACCGTTTTTCTTCAAGGAAAAATCCAACATTTTTTTTGATCTGCGGACCACTTAATTAAACTTGATGGACAATTTTCGGATTCATTGTCCAAAGAAATCGACATTCTTTTGTTCTATTTTTCTAAATGTAAAGATTGCATTCGTATAATCAATAAGACTAGCCAGGCAAGTTATAGTTTATGTTCTTAAAAACGAAACTATATACTGCTCATCCTCTAAACTTTCAACACATTATACCCCCCAGTCAAAATCTCCAACTAGAATAATCTTTTTTCTGAATCCATAGTCGGAAGCTCTCGATGTACTTCTGATGCTACAAAAAATCATTTTGCCTCGTCAAAGCAACTACGAGTGTCGGCCTTCCCTTCGAGGTCTCACATTGGTCCAGTGATGACTTTTTCAATTTGAAACAAACTACTTACATTTAATTTCACAATCCTTTTTTGAAAAATGACCGTTTTTACCAGTTCATATTTTCCCATTATACTTTATTATGGGAGATTCAGTGATTATTACATAAAAACGTATTTAATTTCTAAAACTCGAATTTTCAAATCTTAATTATGATTTGTACATATAATGTAGTATTATGCAAAATCAAAGTTGAAGACAAATATTATAAATGTGTAGCATCATGTAGCATTTGTACTAATCTTTAAAAGTGTTTCGACATATATACCTTTTGATAATTAAGTACCACTTATATGTATCTTTTAATCATTTTCTCCTTTATTATTGGGACCTTACGTAGCCCACCTAGCTCCGTTGACCTAATTCTCGTTTTTCTTTTAATTAATTGACCTAATTCTCATAATTATGAGGTGATCATACTTGAGCCCATTATTTAGAGTATTCACATCTCACTCATCAAATTCTATTTTCTTTATAATTGATGAGTTTTATCTCAAAAAATCACCAAAATCAAACTCACAACCAACTCTCTATTTTTAAAGAATACCACAATGACTCTTTATAAATCAAGAGTAAATATTTCTATTTATCAATTAAAAATTAATAGACTACACTTTAACCATATGTATGTTATTTCTCAAATTATGAATTTTATATTAAAATAGTTAATTATTAATAGAGAGAATGTTTTGATAAAACGTACATAACTCTATAAATACCAAAAAATTGAATTTTCGCTCACTTGAGTCTGATATAAATATCCCAAGAGCGCATGCATGCGTTAGATCTTTTATTTTCCACTATGTGTATTGTCATTTGTCACGTAGACCAATAAACAACTTTTAATTTCCATTAATACTAAAAGTAATTAGTATTTTAGTTAACTTAAATAATAATATTTTAGTTAACTTAAATAATACTCACTCCGTTCCTTTTTAATGGTCAATTATTCTTTTTTAGGAAGTTCCCAAATTATTGTCCATTTTTCATAATTAGTAACTCTAATCTTTTACAATTACACATATACCCATGATATAAACATATTTTATAATTAAATGTTTGTTTTATAAGGGTAAACATTGGAAGAAACATCAAAAAGTTGCGTCATTATTTTGTTCCCTTAATATGAGCGATTTCCAAAGTAGGACAATAATTTGGGAACAGAGGGTCAAGCCAACGATAACTTCCATGTTGTTAAAATTCAAAACCGATACAAATGTTCTGTGATCCTTACAAATTCGAAAAAACCATATTTCATATTTAAGGCGCCATTGGAAACATAAAGTAGAGAATAGTTATAGTTTCTTTGTGTTTAAGTTAATTTGGATTAGTTTGTAACAGTCTATTGAAAAACTAGGGACAATAGTTATAGTTTCCTTGTGTTTTTAACTCTGCTCTGATTCCTTGTGAAGATTAAGATATTATGTGAAAAATGCTATACAAACACTCAAATCCTCATCTTGTATATGATCACTTTATTAATCAGAAGGAATAGAGATATCTCTCTGGGAATTTTTTCTACAGATTTTCGGTCATCATATCATTTCCCAAAGAGATGTGAGATGTGAAAAAAATCCACATTACTGGTCCACATGACGACCAAGATTCGAAGTTCAAAACCGTAGTCGCTTATGATAATGGATTCCGTATGAAATGAATTTATCCATATTGGGCACTTAACCTGAGGTTCACTCGACGGTGCAAATACGTGAGGCATGTAACGTGAACGTAACGACGTTGCTAGATACGAAGTGTTATTTTATGGGGATGCAAAACATAATTTCTTTTGGAAACATTTTAAAATTTCCTTGGAAAAAGATTGACATTTTTGCATATTGTGGGGTTGCGGTGTCACCCTCTTGTCAGTTGTCACCATAGAGCTCCGCCCCTGTGCAAGTTGATGAAATACAAAATAAATTGAAGTTTGTTAGACTGCCTTTAGGTCTAACTGGTGGGATTAAGCCGAGCACTTGTAATGCCTACATCTTGGTTTGAATTTTATTTATGGTCATTGAGCAAGCCGCAAGCCCTGAAGTTTGGCTTAAATTAACTTCAGCATTTCTAATCCTACCCACGCGGTTTTATTTTTCTTTATCTTCATTGAGACTGAAATACAAAATAAGAGACTCAAACGCAAATAGTTTGAGTCAAGTTGAACCCAATCCGTTTTATTCGGGTTGAGTTTAATTAGGTTATATTATGATTTTGTCTAGACCGTATTTTTCAAGTCAGGATTCTCGTCAGTATTTTTCAAGTCAGGATTCTCGTCAACCCTCCTCAACCCATCCCTTGCCTATTCATACTAGCACAAACCATTCATTTCCCCAATATAATACACTCAAAATATACACCATGCCCTTCAAGATTATTAGAGAATCATGTTATAATCTTCATTTTATTATTGTAGTTAAAAATAAAGTAACCTCCATTCTGCCATGAGTTTTATGAGCTCAGATGATTCATAGACATGACCAAGTCACAAAAAGACTTACTAAAAACGAAAAAAATACATTTACTATACCAAATTATAGTGCTGTTAACGATTTGGGTACCCATATTTCAAATTAGCCTCTCAAATTAATGTTTATCAAATGTTACGTGACATGATTCCGTAATTTATTTAGACGGTGGTACCTAAATTGGAAAGTTGTTATAGTGTGATATCTAAATTGAAAAATTTAAAAGTTGGGTACCCAAATCGTTAACACCACTATAGTTTGGTATAGTAAATGTATTTTTTTCCTATATAATAAAATCACATACTATTTATGTTTACTAAAAATCTAGCAGTCAATGGCCCACTATAATAAAAAGTTCATTTAACATCATAATTTTTTTCCGGTTATGTTGCTAAAATCGATGCATCTAAATTTTAACAACAGTTTAACAACAAATTTTGTTGTTATTTGTTGCTAAACTGTTACTAAAATTTAGCCATAACTAATTTACCAACCCGGTTATGTTGCTAAAATCGATGTATCTAAATTTTAACAACAGTTTAGCAACAAATTATGCTGCTACTTGTTGCTAAACTGTTACTAAAATTTAGTCATAACTAATTTACCAACATAACTCAAAAAAATTTATTATGCTAAATGAACTTTTTCTTATAATAATGATCGGAGCATATATAGTCTTAATCACTATCTTCCTAATCTTTACCACCTTCTTCTTTCCGCTTAATATTGTAGCATAATAAGTAAATTTATCATCAACATTGCAATGCTCGTATTTTTGGCAGGATGATCTATTTCCTGTGCAAGGGGTGACATTTTCGCTAGTATTTTTTTATTTTTTTTATATAAATGGTGGGGAAAACCCACATTTTTATTTATTGATGATAATGAAAATAAAAATACGGGGACAAAACCCCACAAAAAATAGTATAAGCATTAGTGACACTAAAAGTACAAAAAATTAGAAATAAAGAAGTAATAAGCAAAGCTTTACAACTGGAATGAATTGTATGAAATAAGTCTAAAAGTTTGAGGAAGGCTGTGTAAATAAAGTCAACAGACCAGATAATACACGTGTAGCAAAACTCCCAATTCATTGTCTGAGAATAGCAAACGTCGATGTGAAGAGAGAGAAGTAGAAAAGCTCCTATCTGACGACGAAAGTACCCTCTTTCTTCACCATCTTCTAACATAAAAAACGTAGGTTTGGAAGCCCATTGACTTCCAGATCTACGACGTTCTTCAATTTCTAAGTTAAATCTTCTTTTTTATAAAATTCTTTAAATCCTTCTTTGCAGCCTAGATTAGCTAAAGTATCTGCTGTGCTATTGGCTTCTCGTACTACGTGATTCATCAGGTAATCTTTGCCCTCTAATTTGTTCTTGATCTCGTCCGTAATAGATCTAATTTGCCAAGAAGCTGCTATATTTTTTGTAATAATGTTAACCAATCGGAGTGAATCACTTTCCAGAATAAAGTTCTCCACATTGTCTATAATATTTGATTCCGTAGTTATAAGAAAGGCTTTTCCTTTATGCAGACGTCTTTTGATTAATACAGACTGTAATGGTATAAATCACGTCACGTAATAAAAACTCAACCTACTAAAAACCCAAATAAATATATTGGAATCCTAGTTTGAGTCTATCCTAAATTTAATTAATATTAATTAAATTTTTTTTTTTTAGAAGATTGGGTTTGTTGGAAAAAGTTGGAAAAACATGTAGTTTTAACATAGTTTTCCAAAGTGGTCAGGGACCATCTTTGAGTCAATTTTTAATTCGACTCCTCAGTTTTTCTGAGGCCATACTCTATGTGTTTGAGTAGCTCGTGTGACGAGCTTCGCAACGGTATATCGCATAACCTATTCGGAGGAATGGTGTGAATGATAATTGGACTCGAAGATTGGTACTCGAAAGAGGGAAAAACCGAAATTTGGAAAATGGAGTAGAGAGTGGGAATAAACCATGAGGGTTATCCCACATTGGAAAATCAAGGTTGATTTTTACTCTATATATACAAGTCCATCCCATGTAGTTGGTAAACTAATAAAGTCCACATACCCATGAGTAGGTTAGTGTGTACCACACACGCGCGCGCTCGTTCGGGTCTCGGGACGCGGGAGTTGGGATTTGGGATTTGTGGAATGTCTCGGGTCTTGGGTCTTGTACTAAATCTGAAAAGGGACTTTTGCATATTTGCAAGAGCAGTCCCTAGAGTTCCAGAAAGTTTGAAACTCCAGCAGTTATGGAGGCGGATTCTGGGGATGTAACTCCCAGAATTAAATGACCACATTAAATTCTGCGGTTTCAGAATCCTCTATAAAGAGGCAGCCATCCCTTCATATTTCATACATTCGAAATCAGTCTACCTTCTCTCTAAAACAGCATATTTTTCCATAGCATTTAGAACCAGAAAGAATCACACACCAACAGCTCGACTTAGACTCGTCGCCAGTTTCCGGCGAGTCTTCCGAGAGACGTTGTACCTTGGGATCGAAGCGCCAACGCAACCAGAAACCTTAAGGTGGTTGAGTGAATATCGGTTAAGGGCATACTGTTAACAGTAGCCTCGTCTGATTATTTTTTACATTCTGTCCGTTTATTTTCCGCACTTAAATTCTGTCTTTTACATTCTGTTTTTCCAATTCAGTATTTAAATTTCAGTTTTTTAATATTCTGTCCTTAGCTGTAGCTTTTATATTCTGTTTGTACTATTCTGTAATTAGTTTAAAGTTATGTTTTTATTGCTGTAATTACATTTCTGTAATTTAATTCTGTAATTAGATTAGTTTCAATTCAGTCCTGTATTTTAAATTCATAACAGAACAGTCCGGCTGTTAAGTCTATACTTTCCAGTCCGGCAGTTTCTTTTAATTGCAAATCAGTACATCAGATTATTAATTAATAATAATCTGATAACGTTTGTTTTATTTACGATTCAGTACCTACATGTTGTAATCAGTTTATTGTATTCCATTTGGAAATTAATAAAGATTACATTGGTTTTATTTAATTTTGTTTAGTCCTTTATTTATTATTAATTGTTATTTCATACACGGAAACCAACAATCTTAACCGTTAGACTGTTGTTTCTTTAGTGTATTAATACAATTATTTTTTATAATAGGAATAATGTTTTTTTGTTTTCGATTCTAATTTATATTAGAAATTGATTACAAAGAAAAATTCCAAACAGTTTTAATTTCTTTTTTAATCTTGTTGATACCAACCGTATTGGTATTCAATAAGAATCGATCAATCCTTTTAATATCAACCGTATTGATATTTAAAAGGATAAAAGTTTAATTTTATTTTTTGTTTGGTAATTCTTTTACAAACCCAAATATCAGTTTTGGTGTTTGTTTATAGAATTTTTGTACACGTATCTCATACGCTTTGTGTTGTCGTTTCAGATGACAAACACGTCGCCTATTCAGTTGCCTATCGGAAGTGAGCATGACCCAATGGTTGGTGGAGATGTCCATAACATTGGGGGCGATACGATTGTGGGGGCTACCGCCGATGACGTGGCTGCAGCGGCTGAGGCCGCCGCGGCTGAGGCCATGGCGGATGCTACGGCCAAAGCTGAGGCTGCGGCCGAAGCAGCGGCCACGGCCAAGGCCGAAGCTAAGGCTGCGGCAAGAGCCAAGGCTGCGGCCAAGGGCAAGGCACCGATGTATTCGGCTGTGCCTACTTTGCCGACTTCTCATCTGGAGAAACCTAAAAAATTCAGGGGAGACAACTTTAAACGTTGGCAGCAAAAGATGTTGTTTTATCTCACGACCCTGAATCTAACCAGGTTTCTTAAGGAGACTGCTCCCGTCCTAAGCGAGGACAATCTGGACGAGCAGTCGTTCTCTGCGGTTGAGGCATGGAGACATGCCGACTACCTATGCAAGAACTATATCATGTGTGCTCTAGATGACACGTTGTTCAGTGTTTTCGAGCCCAAAGCTACTGCAAAGGAGCTGTGGGAGACTCTCGAAAATAAGTACAAAGTGAATAACACTGGCACAAAGAGATTTGTTGTCATGGACTTTCACGAGTACCGTATGACTGACAGCAGGGGTGTCATGGAGCAAGTTGAGGAGCTCCAACTGATTTATCACCGCCTTGAGGCTGAGGGGCTAGTTATTAATGAGCCTTTCCAGGTGGCACTCATGATTGAGAAATTGCCGCCGTCATGGAAAGACTTTCAAAACTACCTGAAGCACAAGCGGAAGGAAATGAGGTTGGAGGGGCTCATTGAGAAGCTCAACATCGAGGTGAGCAATCGTCGCTCCGTGAGGAGAGTCGGTGGTGCTGTCATCCCGATGGCAAAGGTCAATGTGGTCGAAAGCTCCAACGTCAAACGGAAACGTTTTGACACCGGAGGCAGTGCTGTTGTCGCAAAGAAATTTGCGGGAACCTGCTTTGTATGTAACAAGACCGGCCATCGTGCCACAGACTGTTATGACAATAAAGGCGCTGCTAAGCCTAAACCCCCCCCCCCCCCCCCCCCCGAGAAACTTCAAGGGCAAAGGGAAGAGGAAAGCTCCAGCTCAGGCTCATCTAGCTGAGGGAGGACGAGATGATGACCACTTTACTGCTGTGGTCTCTGAGGTCAATCTCGTGAGGAGAAACCCCAAAGAGTGATGGCTGGATACTGGCGCCACAAGCCACATCTGCTCAACAAGATGTATGTTTAAGACCTACGAAGCGGTAGAGGGAGAAAGCTGCTTCATGGTAAATTCTGCTACTTCCAAAGTGGAAGGAAAAGGAATGGTCGTGATGAAGATGACCTCGGGAAAAGAGCTGAGGTTGACAAATGTGCTTCATGTTCCGAATATCCGCAAGAATTTGGTATCAGGATCGGTGATGGTGAAGAACGGGTTTAAACTAGTTTTATAATCCGATAAAATTGTAATCACCAAGAATGGTGTCTATGTAGACCGTGGCTATATGACCAACGACATGTTTAAGTTGAACTTAGGGACACCTGCTCCCAATAAAGGTGCTAAAGCTGAGGCTAGCACAAGTACTGTAATGACTGTTGCCCAAGAGGCCAATAAAAATTCTGAGTTTAATTATTTATTTGAGTCATTTCATTTGTGGCATGGTAGATTAGGTCACGTGAATTATAATTCTTTAAAGAAATTAATTTCACTAAAACTAATACCAAATTTCGTTTTTGATAAGCAACACAAATGTGAGATTTGTGTAGAAGAAAAGTTAACGAAATCATCGTTTCAACATGTTGAACGAGAAAGTGAACCTCTCGGTCTAATACACACGGATGTATGCTACTTAAAGTTTATACAAACACGAGGAGGGAAAAAGTATTTTATCACCTTTATAGATGATTGTACTAGATACTGTTACGTTTACTTAATGAGAAGTAAAGACGAAGCAGTAGAGAAATTCGATCTTTATAAGACCGAAGTTGAAAATCAACTCAATAAGAAAATTAAAACATTGAGAAGTGATAGAGGCGGTGAATATGAATCACCGTTTGAACAGATATGCGCTGAAAGCGGCATTATACATCAAACCACAGCCCCATACACTCCCGAGCAAAATGGGGTTGCTGAGCGTAAAAATAGAACGCTAAAGGAAATGATGAATGCTATGCTAATCAGTTCTGGGTTATCCCAGAACATGTGGGGGGAAGCGATACTTTCCGCTAACTATGTTTTAAACAAGTTACCACATAAGAAGCGAGAAAAGACTCCATATGAATTATGGAAAAGTCATCAACCCAGTTATAAGAACCTGCGGGTTTGGGGTTGTCTCGCAAAGGTCCTAGTTCCCACTCCTAAAAGGATGAGAATTGGTCCTAAGACGGTGGACTGTGTGTTCATCGTATATGCACAGAATAGTAGTGCATATCGGTTTCTCGTACACAAGTCAGACAATCCCAATGTGCACGTAGATACGTATATGGAAAGCCGAGAGGCCTCTTTATTTGATGATATGTTTCCCCGGAAATTACCTACATCTGTACCAACTGAAGAGTTGAACAGTGAAGGAAATGTGGGGGCAAGTGAACCGACAGAGGAAGATGAAGAGCCTCGGCGCAGCAAAAGGGCAAGGAAGGAAACTTCCTTTGGACCTGATTTACTAACCTTCATGGTTGAAGGCGAACCGGCGACATATAAACAAGCTATGTCAACACCGGATTCCCAATATTGGGAAGAAGCTATTCAAAATGAAATTGAATCAATCATGTAAAACCACACTTGGAAACTAGTGGATCTTCCGAAAGGATGCAAGCCCCTAGGTCACAAGTGGATCTTCAAGAGGAAGTTAAAGGTTGACGGCACGATTGAGAAATACAAGGCGAGACTTGTAGTAAAAGGCTTCAGGCAAACGGAAGGTGTCGATTATTTTGACACGTATGCCCCTGTCTCCAGGAAAACGTCTATCCGAATCGTCATTGCTCTCGCAGCTTTGTTTGATATGGAAATACATCAAATGGATGTAAAGACGGCGTTTCTAAATGGAGAACTGGAAGAAGAGATTTACATGGAACAACCGGAAGGGTTTGTAGTTCCTGGTAAAGAGCGCCAAGTGTGCAAACTTGTAAAGTCTCTATATGGACTCAAACAAGCGCCAAAGCAATGGCACGAGAAGTTTGATAGAATTATGCTATCAAATGGTTTTCACATTAATGAGTGTGATAAATGTGTCTACTCTAAAGGAAGTGGAAGAGACTGTGTTGTAGTCTGTCTCTATGTGGATGACATGATCATAATTGGGAGTAATGATAGAATCAGCTCCACAAAGAAAATGTTATCACAACACTTCGATATGAAGGACTTGGGTATAGCTGATATAATACTTGGTATGAAGATTACCAAAACATCAGAAGGGTATGCCTTGTCCCAAAGTCACTATGTTAAACAAGTTTTAGACAAGTTTGACAAGGACAGTAAAGCTATGTCAAGAACCCCAATTGAGTTCAACTGTAACCTGAAAAAGAATTTCGATAAAAGTGTGAATCAATTGGAGTTCTCTCGAGTCATAGGCAGTCTCATGTATATAATGAATTGCACTAGACCAGACATAGCAAACTCAGTGAGTAGACTGAGCAGGTACACCAGTAATCCAAATGAGGAACACTGGAAGGCCATAATGAAACTTCTCAGGTATATGAGGTTTTCAGCCGATTACGGGCTGCACTATACCAGATATCCAGCAGTACTGGAAGGGTATTCAGATGCCAACTGGATATCAGACTCCAATAGCACAAGATCCACGAGTGGATATGTGTTTATAATGGGAGGAACTGCTGTGTCTTGGAGATCCTCCAAACAGACATGTATTGCAAGGTCAACTATGGAATCAGAATTCATAGCGTTGGACTTAGCAACGGAAGAGGCAGACTGGCTGAGAAGTCTATTGGAAGGAATTCCAATGTGGCCGAAACTTGTTCCCGCAATAAGCATGCATTGCGATAGTCAATCAGCTATTGCGCGGGCTCAGGATCATATGTATAATGGAAAGTCTCGACATATACGTCGGAGACATAAATCCGTAAGGGAATTGTTATCCAACGGTGTGGTATCCTTAGATTTTGTTAGATCAAAGGAAAACATAGCGGATCCATTAACAAAAGGCTTGACTCAAGTGGGAGTCGAGACGTCATCGAACGGAATGGGATTAAAGCCCATTAAATTGGTGGCCCCCCCATAGGCAACCCAACCTAAACGGAATCATTCCTGATAGGTTCAAAGGGAAACTAAACTGTGGGGGCAACCGATCAAAGCACTCGGGAACCTGGAGTTCCCAGCCCATTTCCGCGATGACAGAGTGATAGACCTGTACCATTGTAAGAGTGAGCTTGAGGCTCTTAATGATCCAAGTAACTCGACGGTCGAGTAAAGTGAGTCAGGACACTTTCGACTTGGAACACCTATAACTAGTGTGTAAGGCCGGTACCATGTGATGAGCTTGGGCTAATTCACTAGAGCACTGAGTTGAAGTTGCCAAGGCAGTCCAGGCCAAATATGGACAACAACTAAAGGGCCTAGTACGTGGGTAGAGAGGGAACTGTGCGGGTGCCATTCTGGGATACACAAAGCTTGATGGTTCAAAGCTTTACAGCTACCTAATAGCAGTATTCTGGGTGGTACTCCGCTATGGCAGGTTCAAGGCGCGCGCTACCTGACCTTAGGCAGTGAACTTTTGCGGTTCTCTTGATTTGCATTTAGGACATGGGCTTTCGAGCCAATTGCATTCATGTGGGGGATTGTTGGAAAAAGTTGGAAAAACATGTAGTTTTAACATAGTTTTCCAAAGTGGTCAGGGACCATCTTTGAGTCAATTTTTAATGCGACTCCTCAGTTTTTCTGAGGCCATACTCTATGTGTTTGAGTAGCTCGTGTGACGAGCTTCGCAACGGTATATCGCATGACCTATTCGGAGGATTGGTGTGAATGATAATTGGACTCGAAGATTGCTACTCGAAAGAGGGAAAAACCGAAATCTGGAAAATGGAGTAGAGAGTGGGAATAAACCATGAGGGTTATCCCACATTGGAAAATCAAGGTTGATTTTTACTCTATATATACAAGTCCATCCCATGTAGTTGGTAAACTAATAAAGTCCACATACCCATGAGTGGGTTAGTGTGTACCACATACGCGCTCGCTCGCTTGGGTCTCGGGACTCGGGCCTCGGGCCACGAGTCGCGGGCCGTGGGATTTGGGATTTGGGATTTGGGATTTGGGATTTGGGATTTGGGATTTGAGGAATGTCTCGGGTCTCGGGTCTTGTACTAAATCTGAAAAGGGACTTTTGCATATTTGCAAGAGCAGTCCCTAGAGTTCCAGAAAGTTTGAAACTCCAGCAGTTATGGAGGCGGATTCTGGGGATGTAACTCCCAGAATTAAATGACCACATTAAATTATGCGGTTTCAGAATCCTCTATAAAGAGGCAGCCATCCCTTCACATTTCATACATTCGAAATCAGTCTACCTTCTCTCTAAAACAGCATATTTTTCCATAACATTTAGAACCAGAGAGAACCACCCACCAACAGCTCGACTTAAACTCGTCGCCAGTTTCCGGCGAGTCTTCCGAGAGACGTTGTAGCTTGGGATCGAAGCGCCAACGCAACCAGAAACCTTAAGGTGGTTGAGCGAATATCGGTTAAGGGCATACTGTTAACAATAGCCTCCTCTGATTATTTTTTACATTATGTCCGTTTATTTTCCGCACTTAAATTCTGTCTTTTACATTCTGTTTTTCCAATTCAGTATTTAAATTTCAGTTTTTTAATATTCTGTCCTTAGCTGTAGCTTTTATATTCTGTTTGTACTATTCTGTAATTAGTTTAAAGTTCTGTATTTATTGCTGTAATTACATTTCTGTAATTTAATTCTGTAATTAGATTAGTTTCAATTCAGTCCTGTATTTTAAATTCATAACAGAACAGTCCGGCTGTTAAGTCTATACTTTCCAGTCCGGCAGTTTCTTTTAATTGCAATTCAGTACATCAGATTATTAATTAATAATAATCTGATAACGTTTGTTTTATTTACGATTCAGTACCTACATGTTGTAATCAGTTTATTGTATTCTATTTGGAAATTGATGAAGATTACACTGGTTTTATTTAATTTTGTTTAGTCCTTTATTTATTATTAATTGTTATTTCGTACACGGAAACCAACAGGGTTTTTATTACGTGACGTGACTTATACCCCATCCCACTAATACAGCCGCCGTCTGCATCAAACAGACAACGTCTGTATTTAGCAGATGGTTATAAGAAATAATAAGATAATCATAGGAGTAGATGAAGCCTGGATTTTTAATTTATTTTAATTATCTTGATTCTTGTAATAACAAGTGAGTAACCACTGCTTATATATACATGGAAATATGAAATAGGTACAAGAGAGGTGACAGACTTATTATATGGCACATGTTTTTCATGGGTTAAGTGTGGGGTGATGATTCAGTGATGCAGTAGACCAGGTACATGTGCCATATAAGAATTAATGCAATGTCATGTAAGCACATATATGCAACTTTATATTTATGATATAATTATATGTACCCATATACACATATGAGGGAATGCTCTTAATTGTACATTTATATTTGATAATGAAAAGTAAGAAAAGGTGATGATGTTGTTTTAGAAAGGTTATTAGTCATCACAAGTGAAGTTGGTAGGTTGGTAGTAGTCAATATGCATGGTCACTCTAGTTAATCCTCACTTCTGATTTGCATAATGTATATCTATGTGTACAAAACTACACACGTTTCATTTAGTCATGTTTCCTTGAATTATATAAAGGGAAGAGTACACCGCAAAAAGAAAAAGTTCATTTACCATTAAAAAGCAAACTGATGGTAAATGATTTTTTTTTTTTATAGTGAAAGGTAACATGGGGATCAATTAACGAAATATTTGGGGAACGAAATGTTGTCCTAAATTTATGTCCAGCTAGCTTGTAGTGTTCCCGCGTTGCATCATAGTCATACTACACTCAATCGATTTGTAGTCGCAAAGTACCAAAAGTTGTTACAAAGTGAACAGAAACATGTGAGGTCCGAATCTCAAGTTAAAATTACGTACCGTACACCATAGCCATGATCTAAGAATAAAATAGTTCTCCGACCAAAGGAACAACTTTTATATGTATATGGATCAATTAGTAACCAGATTCCAACGAAAAGTCGATTAAAGTGAGAAGAAATGAAGGGGGAATAACTGCAGTAGTTTAGTTCTGTTGAAAGCCGACTGATTGTGTTATCTTGATAGAGAAAGAGCTCAGTTTTATCTTGTTAAAGATGGGCTCAGGCCAAACACATGTTTGCTTGCTCACTATAACGATCCAGACATAACATGTAGCTTCATGATAATAAGGCTGATGGTGGCTTAATTTCCTTTGCACAGTATGGGTAATTAGTCCGACTGTATGTTGTTGATTTGTTTTTATGGTTGTTTCCGCTTGTTATCCTAGCGGATACAGTGCTAAACCAGAAATAGCAAATGAGAATGCAAAATAGAACAAATAAATCTAAGTAAATTATTTTGAGGGAGGTGTGAATTCAATTTTTTAAAACAAATCATATTAAAAACCTGCAAGTGTAGGAGTAAATTTTCCATGTAATTAATAATTATGAAAGGTACCATGGAGACTCATTGTTATTTTCTAGTTATTCTCATGAGCAAATATGTAGTGTTTCTATGGCTTAAAAATTTCTTGTTGGACACCATTTTTGGGATCGTGCTAGGACTGGTGTCTGTTGGCTGCCATCCGAATGTATTTTTTCCACGTACGGAAGTCTCGTAGGGGCACGAGATCAGTTGCAGTAAATGATGAATAAGATACCCGAAATACCGAACCCAAGGAAATCGGGTTTACACGTGAATGTTCATTTTTGTGTAGTTTAATATTACTAAATTAATTACTACGATCAAGAGGACATTAGCGGCTATTAGTATTACTCTTAGTTACTACAACCTATTTTTATGAAAATTAGTAAATCCATGGTTAACATTAGAAATTTAGTAGATCCGACATAACAGCAGCAACACATCAAGCTTCAAATTCAAGTCCAACTTCAGCTTTTATCACCTGCATTTTCTAAGAACACCAAGTTGGCAAGTAATATAAGTATTACATGTGAGAATTAAATCAAAGAAAAGCTTAAAAACTGTATCATCAACTAAGCTAATTGGTTAATTTAGATCAAGAAAAATTCCATTTCCGCAATCTTCCTCAAGCATACCGAAGTGACAAAGCTTTACACACGAACACATGTCATTTTAAGTGAAAGCAACTCCACAATAAGCATGTTCGCCGAAACAAATAGTACTCAGAAAGTTGGCTAATCCATAAACTACATGCCAACTGAATATAGTATTTGGTTGTTAAAATCACGGAATAAAACATCACAACCTACAATTCAAAGTCACTACAACAATATAACTCACTACACACATTATCTCATGCTTACTAGAACGATAACTTACGATGCAATGCCTATACAAACAACTGCATCCTATGATGCTATCACAAAACAAAGCGGATCAAATAAAAAAAACTCGGAGAAAGAAATCTTGTACTCTGTAAAAACAAAGATAAGCACCAAAAGTTATCTATGCCCGCTGTTCATTAGGCCCATTTAAACCTACTCCTTGGTCTTGTTGATAAATAACTTGTGAATATGAGAGATTAAACTAGCACTTTTAATGAAAATTGTTTGCGGTAATAATTGGAGTTTTTGCTGGAGCCCGAGATCGATAAATGTCCCGGCAAATTGTTTAGCGAATCATGCTAGAATAGCTTCTGATAATTCATGTTATTTTGATGTACCTGGCCATTTTTGGTCCGTATTGTGTAATGACTTAATTTAATGAAAGTATCACTTTTATTCTCGAAAACTAGCACCAGCAATAGTTCCTTTGATGCAGGTGTTAGTGATGAAACCAAGAGGTTTCTGTAGAACTAGGGGAAAAAACACAGATAAATCATAACCTACTTGAAGAAGAAATCAAAACTAGGACTATGCCCTTATACTACTACTATTCAATACTCAAAATTTAAAACCTACTTCTCAGGAAAATAGTTGTGATTATTAATAATACCCAACAAAACAAAAATAATAACTTGGTCCTCAAACAATAATAAAGTGACAAACAAGCCACTAAGAATTTAAAGTTACGAATAACTCATAGAGTCGAGTAGTCTCAAATACAACGTGCTCATTAGTCAGATTCTTCATCTCCACGAACAGCAAGGCGTAAAAACTTGGGAGAGATAGCAGGCTTCACTTTTAGTACATAGTCCCTGTATGTATGTTCAAAAAGGTAAAGAAATATGTGATATATTAAGGGGATAATTTAGAACAAAATTATGCTCGTCACAAAATCACAATTTTGATCACAATGATATATCTTGCCACCAATGAGAGACATAAAGATAAGGGGTGTTTGGAGAAAAATTGTCATTTGTGTACTCATTTATTTTGTTCATGACATGGCTTAAGTTTTAATCTGGTATAACATCTTTTTGTCCCATTCTGTAGTTAGTTTTGGCTAGAAATCGGAATTTTGTTTCAGAAAAAAAGAGAGAACAAAACAGTGCTACAAAAGGACAAATTTAAGTACCATTTCTTCATGTACATCTCGGGAAGTTTGTTACTAGTGCATTGCAAAACTAGGGAGTAATTAAACAGTTTTTGTTTGTGTACTTTGTTTTGATTCCTGATATGGGAATACATGTAGTTCATATGGTTAAGTTTCAGAAGAACTTGTGGGTAATCTTGTATCCGGAAATATTGCCTATGCAAAAAACTCAAATCCGAGTTTTTTTAATGGTCTCATTAATCCGAAGCGAATGACATAATTAGTTCGGGCATTATATCATTTAATTTTCATAGAGAAGTTGGTGTGCAGAAGTCCACTTAATTAATTAACTAACTGTTCCACAGGGATTTAAATTTCAGTTCCAACTTCTATATAGTTTATGATAATAGTTTGAATTTGTACTCTCAGAACTATGTCCTTATTGAGCACTTAATTGGAGATTAACTCATCAGTCATGACTATAGTTTTCATCATTAAGCATATATATAAGCAGAAACACTGACCACTTTTTTACAAAAAAAATCTTAGGGAACTGAGTTTATATAATATATCCTTGAAGATTTTATTATATCATAAATTATAATTATCACTTTGTCATAGTATCAAACAATACATTTAAAGATCGACCTGCATATGTCATGAGTCTTCATGAGTTCATAAAGATGACACCATCCTTATTCATGCATACATGCAGACTTTATTCTCTGGCCTTAGATTTAGTACTACAATTAAGTACGTATATAGCTAGCCTCTAGGCACAAAATAGCCATAAAAAACTCGAAGTTCCATAGCAAAATAAACATATATATTTAAGTATTACTATGTATCTAGCAGTCAAGCAGCTGGAGCATAGTCGTAATCACCATCATCATCGTCATCATCGTCATCACCTTCTGCGCCTACTATCATTACATAATACTCACATTTATCATCATCCTTGTGATATTCATATTTTTTGCACGAGTTTTCGACGGAAATTAGTGACATTTTTTCTTCCAAAATTGAGATCGAAAAAGGGAGGAAAATTTAACTGGTAATCTTAAGGAACTAAAGATATATCTTAATAACTTGTTTCTTGTGATTTTGCGTTGAGTTATAGTCTAGGAAATGAGTAGCCACTGCTTATATACATGAAAATATGGAATATAAAGATACAAAAGAAGGTGGTAGTCTTATTATTTGGAACAAGTTTTCCATGGGTTAAGTGTGTGGGATGATGATCCAGAGATGTGGTAAACCAGGTATAAGTGACACGTGGAGTGCCACATAGGAAATGCAATGCCATGTCATTAATATTTATAACTTTATTTTTATGATAATATCCTACGTACTAAGAAGATGTTCATGACAGGAAAAAAAAAACTGTGTTTTAGTTTTGGTTTGTTGACAGTGAAAAGCAGGGAATTTTAACCATAACACATACTAAAGCAAAATTTTAACCTACTAATCTAGGGAATTTTACTCTAAATTCAACTTGAGAAATTTCTGGAGAAGCAGGTACTGAAAATTGAAAAAGTAAATTTATATGAAACAAAATGGTACCTTTAGAAGTTTCTTACTTCATGTGAAAGATCTTTACAAAAGTTGTATCCTTGCATTGCAACATGTATAAATTTGGTATTAGCATGACTTCTATGTGTGTTTGTTGCAAAATTTCAGAAAAGACATTTGACCATCTTTTTGGTACTGGTATTGTTGCTAATGAGGTTTGGAACTTATTTGAAAGAAAATGGGGTATAATTATTCAGAAGAATTCTTTATATGGAAGAATCAACAGCTGTTGGTCTTATATTACTAAGAAAAAGTATTTCTCAGAAAGAAAAATATGTCAGGTTCTACCTTCTATCATTATTTGGCTTATTTGGAAATCCAGATGTTCATGTAAGTCTGAGAGTATCAAAATGAGGTCCTGCAATACTATTCGAAAGTCTGAAGAGTTGATTATTCAGTCTGGTTATAGGGAGAAAAATTTCTCTTATTCTAACAACAGTTGTAAGAAGAAAATTTATAAAGCTACCATTATTAAGTGGCCTCACCCCATCTGGGTATATGAAACTTAATATCGATGGTTGTTTCAAATAAGCAGAGGTAACTAATGTTATTAGTGGTTTAATTAGAGATGAATTGGGCACTTTTGTCACTGGGTTTTCTAGATCTGTTACCAGTTATTCAGCTCTCTATTCAGAGTTCAAAGTTCTTTATTGTGGTCTACAAATCTCCCCTAAACAAAATCTAATTATTGAGAGTGACTTAATACAATTAATAAATATTGTAGAAGGTAAACAAAAATGTTCTTGGAAAATTATAGATCTATTTAATCAAATTAAAGATCTATTAAAGGAAGGTGAGTAGCTGTTCAAGCATGTGGCTCGAGAGGGCAACAAATCTGCTGATCTTCTTGCAAATTGGGTGGGTAACATCGTTTCTTCTTGTATTGATGAATTCCCTCATGTATTGAAAGAGATTATTAGCACTGAAGCGAAAGGTATCTCTAACCTAAGGTTTCGATGGCAGCAATAATGGGGAGAAACGGACTTTTCTCTCTACGTATTTTTTTAGGAGAAAATTAAGCGGTGCAAGTGGACAGAAGACTTATTAAATCAATATTACAGTTGCAGTCTTTTAAGTTTCGCTCGCCGGTCTATTAGAACCTGCTTAGCAGCTTCTGGAATTTTATTTTTCAATTGACTTTTGAAGTTTCCTGTTATTTCTTTTGGGTCTCATTGTTTGAGACTTTATCTGTACTAATACTCATTTTTCTTTCTGTGGGGTTTTTCATCAGCGTTTTTAATTAATAAAATATGGGTTTTACCCACCAATTATATAAAAAAAAAATACTGCCCTCACCAAATATATCATTGGTTATTTCACTATAAAAAAAAATGTCAGCTTACCATCAGAGCATATGTTGCTAAACTGATGGTAAAATAAGTGTCGCTAAATTTAGCAACAGTTTCGTAATAATTTTTGTTGCTAAAATTTAGCGACACTCACTTTAGCAAAAAATTTTAAAAAATAAACTATTACTCTCTTAACTTTTTTCTTATAGTGTTTGCTAATGATCAGAGTCTAGGTTAGACTATTAAAGCGGCTTTTCTTTATCCTCCATATATAATTTCTGATGCATTGTGTTAAAGCTCAAACCGGTATGTTTAATTTCTGATAATTATACATTAATATTTTGAAGTGTAGGCAAATCGTATTAAATTATAAACTTATAATTTAACATAATACTCAACTAAAAGCTACAACTAGACAAGGCTTACTTGGTACATCTTTTTAATTTGTCAAATTTTGTAGTCATAAGTTATGCTGCCATCTAAATCATAAAATGGTTTTTTCTAGCTTGGTCAAGAATTATTGACAGATATAACTTTGTACTGGTTAGTTGCTATTAGAATCCATATAAGTTACCATTAAAAGGTCTCGTAGTGGTAAAAATGTATATCCACTCCCACTCGTCCGTGACCCGACATTTTAATGGTTATACGAGCGGACATATTAAATGGATGGATGTGGACCCAACATTGTTAGGCCCGCTTTGATACCATATTAGAATCAATATAGCTTACCATTAAAATGCCTCGTAATGATAATGATGGGTATATTTTTATAAACCGCATACTCAATTATTATATAGACGATTTGGGATAATTACTCTAACAGTTATTGAATCAATTATTGAATGATTCATAATCAAATCATTAAGTATTTAATGGTTGTGTCGAAGTTTTCCATCTCATCTCAAATTTACACTGTATACCATCTTTCAAATGACGGTAGAGAAAAATGCTCCATACAATCTAATTGCAAGCCTCGGTAATCTCACGTTAATAACTAAAATAATTACAACAAGCCATCGTAAGACGACCCAAAACAGTATAATATCACAGATGTACCACATAAGAACCCACTTTTTTCACAACAAACACAAACATATATTACTAAAAGCGAAAGCAAATCCACACAACGAACATCAAAGAAAGAAACACATGTTCATGGAAAGAACACATGAAGGAACTGCATAGCTGTCAGATCCAGTATCTGAAGGTTTGTTGAAGGCTCATTGTATGCGGGTTGACGCTATCCGAACTCTACAAAATGTTGTCTATCATAACTTTTCACCGCTCAGCTTAGCTCCGTAAGTGTTTACCGAAACACCGACTACAGTGGAGTGTACTCATATGAAATGCCCTCCGATAAGAAAAGAATCATATATACTTTTTTTATGTGATGTTAACGATTACAACTCCACTCGATACATCTTGTTAAAAAGACAATATTTTAAAGTCCAGCAAATGTGAACGTATTTATAGGAGAACGGGTTACTCAATTAAACTATTATACTTCAACAGTTGGAGTATTGTTCTCGACCCTTTAATCAAAATTTAAAGACTCGAATCAAACTTAACCAAAACACTTCGGTTACATCTAATTTTTTTTATTTCAATCCAACGATTAAAAAATGCATTGAAACCAATCGAGTTTATAATTATCATTACCAAATCGGCCACATAGATATATAATATATTATGTCCAACCATTGTTAAAGTTAGATAGAAAAGTAGAATATCATGTTTAGTATTTTTAAGGTACAAATTGTAACACTGCAAGCTCTAGCACTGGGAGAGGAAAAGTACACTTTAGTGGCATAGGTTTACATAAAATTCTATGTTAGTGTAATGAGGTTTCAAAATACGATCAACTTAGTGTACCGAATATATCAAATAAACATTTAATACTCACACTCTTTATTAATTTAACAAATTTATCTATGTTTTTTTTTGGAATAACCGAATTAGTGTTTAATTATGGTAGTGGATTAATTGTTCTTCCCACATCACACACTAAAAACTTATTAAATTTAAGAAAACTTATCAGATTTTCTAGTAATTCTTTATGTAATTATTGGTACAAAAGCGGCCGGGTTACCAAATTTTAGATTTGAAATAAATTAGGGTTATAATTGGGAGGAGATCGCCGATGTTTTCTCCCCTCTATCTTGTCCAAATTGAAAATGAAGAGACAACACCCGATGACGTGACATTATTGCATAAGTTTTTTTTCAAGTTCAATTAAGTAGATGTTTTGCAAGTTGTAAATTTTATTTTCAGTTTATTTATCTGTTGGTCCTCATGTTTGAGGTGAATTCTCTATTGATACATTTTCTTATTTTTGTGGGGGGTTTTTCCATCGCATTCTTTATCGTCATTAATAAAAAATATATGGTTTTCCCACCGGTTATATAAAAAAAAGTTAATGGGTAATTACTCCAATAACATAAACAACTGGAAGTAAAATTTGTTTGTTATTTAAATTTGTTATCTATTGAGTGACGTAACATTTATCGGGGTTTTTAAACCTTTTCGTACATTTTTTCTTCACTATTTCGGGGTTTTTACATTGATTTCTTAATATTCTTTTTTTACCATGGTTTCTAAAAAAATATATTATATTTTAAACAATTTTGACTTTTTTTTTTAAATCACAAAAAAAGAGCACCAATAAATTCATGTTTTCAAGTTTTAAGCTTTGACTTTTGACTAAAAAAAAAAGTAAAAATCAAGTTAGAAAAAAAAATTAAGAAAGCAAGCTAAAAAAAAAGAATAAATGAAGAAACAAATATAGAAAAATAAAAATTAAGAAAGATATTAAAAGTAAAAAAAAAAAACGAAAATACCCACAAGTTTTTTTATGAAGTAATTACACGGTAAAAATAAAAAATGTTATAGCGTTTATCTCTCTTTCTCTCTTATTCCAATCGAAATTTGTCACTTCTCGATTGTGATTAAGGTATTACTCGACCTTAATTAATTACCCATTTATCTATAATATTTATATTCATATTCATATCTCAATTGTTTCTTTTTTAAGTTCTTACTTAGTTAGATATTTGTTTAAACATATAATCTGATTGTATAGATTAATTCATATTAAAGGATGGGTTTTTATCAACTGTTTTATTTCATATCTCAGTTGGGTATCTGTGAAATTTGAATAATAGCTTTTTTTTCATCATATTCCAGTTGGGTATCTGTGAAATTTGAATAATAGCTTTTTTTTCATCATATTTCAGTTGGGTATCTGTGAAATTTGAATAATAGCTTTTATTTTACCATATTTCAGTTGGGTATCTGTAAAATTTGAAAAATAGCTTTTATTTCATCATATTTCAGTTGGGTATCTGTGAAATTTGAATAATAGCTTTTATTTTACCATATTTCAGTTGAGTATCTGTGAAATTTGAATAATAGCTTTTATTTTACCATATTTCAGTTGGGTATCTGTGAAATTTGAAAAATAGCTTTTATTTCATCATATCTCAATTGGGTATCTGTGAAATTTGAATAATAGCTTTTATTTTACCATATTTCAGTTGGGTATCTGTGAAATTTGAAAATTAGCTTTTATTTCATCATATCTCAGTTGGGTATCTGTGAAATTTGAATAATAGCTTTTATTTCATCATATTTCAGTTGGGTATCAGTGAAATTTGAATAATAGCTTTTATTTCATCATATTTCAGTTGGGTATCTGTGAAATTTGAATTATAGTTTTTTTTTTACCATATTTCAGTTGGGTATCTGTGAAATTTGAATAATAGCTTTTATTTTATCATATTTCAGTTGGGTATCTGTGAAATTTGAAAATTAGCTTTTATTTTTATCATATCTCAGTTGGGTATCTGTGAATTTATACAAGTTTTTAAAGTTTCGTAATTGATCTCGTTACAGTTGTGTATCTCAACTGGATATCTGTGGAAACAAAATGAAAATAGTTTTTTAGTTTTGTAATTGCGTTATAATTGTGTATTTCTTATAATTGTAGTACAAGTTAGGTACTAGTTTATTATGTCATAATGGAAATTGGTTTGGGTGTTTTTCAACACTTACAGGAAGCTAGTTTTCTATTTCTTACTTTGAAATTAGTTTCATTTTTCATTTTTATTCAATTTGGTTATTTGTGAAAAAGGGATGTTGTTTTGGCAACTAATTTGTGTGATATGAGCTTGTGTATTAGCCAAAGTTTACAACTAATCAATTCATCTCTGTATTAGTTTGATTGTTATTATATCTATTATTAATCCAGTGGGTATTGAAAACGCCAGATTGAGCTTTTAGGCACTGTTTTGTGTAATAAAGGTAGCTAATTGCCCCAGAATGATTACAAGATTTGATTTTTATGTCTTCTTCATTTTGTAATTGTTTGTATCAGTGGAAAAAAGGAAATACTGGTTCTTACTTTTTTAGGCTCTAGTCACCGCAAGCTTTATGATTGTAATTGTCTCTTTTTCTTGCTTCGCCAAAACACTGTGCTTGTTACCCTTTCTTATTTCATCTCTCTCTCTCTCTGTTTCCCTCTAGCAATCGATCAAATAAGGTGAGTGTATATAGCTTTCTTTTGATAGCAGTAACATTCGCAGACTTTGAGTGGAAAATAACTTTTGGGTTTCAATTTATTTGAGTGAAACAGGTAGCTTCTTTTCTATCATATTACATAAAGCTTTAGCTTTTCTAGTTCTAAGTTATAGCCAGACAAATCCTGAGCTAGTTGGTATAATTCTAGCTTTTGTAGCTTCAAAGTTACAGCCAAACGAACTCTGAGCTAGTGGTGGTTGGTTCTGTTAATGGGTCGGACTCATTTACTAATATAGTTGTAAAACTAGTCCACCACCACCCCCCCCAACACACACACACACACACACCCCAAATAGCTAGCTTGTCCATCATATTGTAAAACTTCTAGCTTTTAGCTTAAAATGAAGTAACAACCAAATTAACCCTGAGCTGGTGGATGGTGGTTCTGTTAATGGGTCAGGCTATTTACTAATACAGTTGTAGAACTTTTTTTTTTCCGATTCAATTAAATTATAGAACTTATAGCTGTTAGCTTAAAAGTAATAACCAAACAAGCTCTGATCTAGTGGTTCCATGAATGGTTCGTACTCATTTAATCTGATATTCCATCTACTCCATATTACTTGTCCACTCGGAAACTACGTCCAAACTTGACATGCAAAAAGCTAGTAGCTGAATTCCCAAGTGGACATTGTCATTTTAGCAGCGATCCGTGTTAGTTCTGGGCTTACTTGACCTCCCTTTAGGTTGTCCCTGTGTACAATAGAGACTTTTCTTACCTTTACAAAAGTTAATGTTTGGTCGATAGCTCTGTATCAAAGATAAAAGGAAAACATCAAGTTGGCTATATGTTACAGACGAACAAGGTTTCAGTTTATGCAACAAACATTCTGGTTGGAAACCATAAAAAATAACGAGGCTCCTGACTCCCAGATTGACAACAACTAGCTGTTATTGAGATATATTTTGTAAATTTTAAAAAGAAAGCTCTGGTGTAAATAACCTTACAGATTCACCCGACTCAATTTAGTAGAATCAGTCCTCGAAATATAAGAAGGAATTTACTCAGAACTCATGTAAATAGCGGGGCTCGTCTTAATCGTCGCACAAAATCTTCTTGCATAAATGGTTTATCTTCCTTCCAATTGATTTATGCAAATCGAACCAGGTCACCTAATAGAATAGTTACAATTCACTATAGACGATCAAATCTTAGAAATTAAAGGGAAGGAAATACTGTTTCTTTTTAAGGACGAATGAGGATCCCAACTTGACCCTCTACTCTTTTTAATGCAGTGAGTTTGTATGGTTACATGGATTTATGGATAATTTGGTAAATTATATAATTCGTAGATACTAATTTATGTGCCCTAACAATTTCAGAATGGGGGACCTAGAAGTTGAGAAGCATGCTAGCTACATTTTAGCTGTGGAAAAGGTGCGTAATGCTTCAGTTCTTTTATTTAAAACCCTAATTTATCCAAGAAGAGGTAAATAATTAAAGCTTTTTTTGTACATGTCCATGACGTTTGGGTTACTATTATTTGCAGAGAAAGGATGATTTTGAATCAGTTGTAACAGAACATCTCCGCATTAATGGAGCTTATTGGGGGCTGACCACTCTCGATCTTTTGGGAAAGATCGGTTCTGTTAATTCCGAGGATGTCGTGTCGTGGGTTATGAAGTGCCAGCACGAAACTGGTACTTGCTAAAAAGAAAAGCTGAATTCAATATTGCTTACATAATAATTTTTCCATTCCTGGACTAAATCTCGTACGTGCTTGACTTTTCGGAAATCTAATGTGATAGTTTGTCACTTTGTCTATGTAAGTGGATTTGCTAAAAGAAATGCAGAATAGGGTCGTTTCTAAATTATTTACCATGTTTAGACTAATTCTTCTAAAATAAAGTAATCTTTTCGTAAATCTGATTGGTAATTTGTCTATGTAGGTGGATTTGGTGGCAATATTGGACATGATCCACATTTACTATACACTCTTAGCGCCATTCAGATATTGGCACTTTTCGACAAGATTAATGTACTCAATATAGATAAAGTCTCAAACTGTATCCTTCACTAAGCTGTTATGCCTTTTTTCTCTGAAGGTATATTATGCTCTTCTGAACTTGTTGATTGAATTCTTAATGTTCTTTTCACCAAGTCACTCAAATTTGTCAAATTGTTTGATTTTTCACATCTGTAATAGTTTGGTGTTCTTTTTCGAGAAAAGATTTGGTGACTGTGGTTGGAGCAATTTACAAGGTTAATTGACATCAGTAGGTTTCTGGTTTTGATCTGCATAGTTTGTGGCCACTTGAGAGCTTAAGTAAGAAGTTTATAAAAAAAAATTGGATATCGTCTCCTTTTGTGTTGCATCTGGAGCACAGAAAGTTGAGGATGAAGAAAATCATTATTTTTTAACTTACATATTCTTGTTCGTTCTTTCTCTGTGGCTGACGGATCGTCCTTAGTATTTTTACCTGTATCATCTTCTCCGTTTCCACAGAAGACTGACTATTGTTATCCTTTTGAGTTTATTCTTGGTCTCACAGATTAATAGATTCGAAATCACTTGATAGATTATTTATACTGACACTGATTTTATGAGTGTGCCATTTCTATGAGTTTCTTGTTATCCTTCATCTGTACATCAGACATAATTGGCCTGCAGAAGGAAGATGGATCTTTTTCAGGTGATATATGGGGTGAAATCGATACAAGGTATTTGCTTTCTTTAGATAGTTAGATTGTTCTCTTGCCTTGATCTACATTTGTTCATTGTTAGTATTCTTTATAATTTCACTAAATTCCTGAGTAATTCTGTTCTGGTCCATAGGTTCTCCTATGTAGCCATATGTTCTCTCGCATTGTTACGTCGTTTGGATAAAATAAATGTGGAGAAAGCAGTAGAATATATAGTCAGCTGCAAGAATTTGGATGGAGGATTTGGATGCACACCTGGTGCAGAATCTCATTCAGGGCAAAGTATGTAATTTATCTAAATATATTTATTTCTTTTTTATCACAACCCTTCAACCCTTCAACCCGCCATCCATATATCATTTATTTAGCACAATGTTAGCATATGTACATCTGTACACACTGCATTTCTAAAGCACTTCATGGAGTTTATCTGCTTACATTTCTTTGCTTTATCGATTGGTTTTTTGGTGATCTATTCTGAGGAAAAGATACAAAATATATTACTTCGAAGGAGGAAAAGGGTTGAGTAGATATGCTGTTTGATGCCATATCGAGGGGGTCTAAGTCACTCTTGGACGTAACAATTACGCTTGGCATTAGACTTCGATTAACTATTTAGGCATGTTAGTTTAGGGTGTAAGATTGTACTTTCGCAGATGTGAGGACTCTAATAAACCAATGGGACTGTAACATAATAGTTTCATTTCTGGACTATACCCTTCCATTTGAACTTTACGTGCAGGACAGTTGTGGTTCCTTCTTCTTCTTCTTCTCCTTATAATTTTAAGTTATAAGTCTTGAGCTTACCTTATAATTAACTTCGTAATGGATTCCACTGTTTTATTTATTTAAGTAACCAATTTGGATCCATTGCTCAGGTGTGTTGATCTTAAGCCAAAAAAAGTTTTATTGAACAGGGAGAAACCTAAAAAGAGAAGAAATTTACTTATTGTAATTGCAATTAAACTTTTCCTTTTCGGTTTTCTGACTTGGTCTGCATGTATAGAATTCTGCTAGTATACTAGAAACCACTTGATCACAGCACTGTAATTGCAGTTTTCTGTTGCGTGGGAGCTCTTGCAATAACTGGTTCTCTACATCATATCGATAAGGACCTTCTTGGGTGGTGGCTATGTGAGAGACAGGTTAAATCAGGTGGTTTAAATGGCCGTCCTGAGAAACTACCAGATGTATATACATTTTCCCCTTTTAACATTTGTTTCTTAACATGTTTATGCAAGTTTGTTACTAAAGCTCCATTTTTTGTAGGTCTGCTATTCGTGGTGGGTTCTTTCAAGCTTGATTATAATCGACAGAGTTCATTGGATCGACAGGGCAAAACTGGTTAAGTTTATATTGGACTGTCAGGTTAGGTTTGAAACTTAGGCTTTTCCACTTTTGAGTCCAAATATCAGTAAATTGGTTCCTCTACTCTGATCATTATTTGTTCTTGTTCAACCGATACCAATGTACTTATGTTTTTAAAATGCAGGATAGGGAGAAGGGAGGCATATCAGATAGGCCCGATGATGCAGTCGATGTATTTCATACATATTTTGGAGTAGCTGGTATGTGACAGTTGCCTTATCTCTTTGTACTATTTGATTCAGTTTGTTGTCCCTTCTAATTGCATGTAGTTACGCATTAATTTTCTTATTTTCTCGTATACATGTTTATTTTTGATATAGTCTTCAATGAACTAGGTCAGGTTTTCAATTGGTCGTACTTCTCAACTTTTGAAACTTATTTCTATATGACAAGTAATTATGTTTAGAATTAGGTGACTTCTAAATTTGTGACAAGGCTTTCTTAAACCAAATGTAGAAATGCATGAGAAGTTGCTTTTAAGTGCAAATGTGCAACCACCAACTCCTAAAAGTATAGAAGTCTGCTACATTTGGTAGCTATAGCAAAACTAGCAATATATGGGTTTCCTTTGCTGCATTTTAATAGGGCTGGTATATGGGTTTCGAATTTGGTAAATTTCTAAAGGGAATATCCGCACTTTGATTTTATTTGCAAATAGATGTGAATGAGAATGCCCTCATTGTGAGCGTAATACTTGCTTTTACTTTGGGTTGGAACATTCATATGAACAATTGACATTCTACCTTATGGCGGTTTTCTTAGTTGCGGTAATATGTTCAGCTTTCTGTTTTTAAAGGCAGATATTTTGTTCTTGATTAATAGTATTGCTGCGCATTACGAAAAAGTTTTGAGAAATAGAATCTTTGGAAAATTTGAACCAATTTAATCCACGATCCAAGGCTCCATATTACTTGGCATCCAATGTTGAGCTGCTTTATCATCATGCATATTAATATTATCACCGTACGAGGATAATTAACAGGCTTGAGCCCGGTAAACTTGAAAATATTGAAGCATACATTGTTTATTTAATTGATCGAGGTAAAATGAAAAGAACGAAGGAAAAATGAATGTAAAAACAGAGCTGGAAAAGAAAGGGAAATCTGTTTTTCCTCTTGGATATAATCAGGAAATACTTATCCGTTACAGGATTGCGTCTGAACACTTTCATGCAAATATTCTGTTTAATAGTTTAGTTAAGAAAATCTCTTACAATCCACAGTTAGCCTATTATTATTTGGACATTCTTCGTAGTATCTTGCTTTCTTTTTCTTCATTTCATCAACTCAAGTTGTCACACTTTTCATTTCCAATTAACTTACTGTCCTCTCTGGATTATTTGCAGGTTTATCGCTTCTTGAATATCCAGGAGTGAAAACCATAGACCCAGCTTATGCTTTGCCCATTGATGTCGTAAATAGAATTTTCTTCCGCTGATAGTTGACCATTTGACAGGCTAGTCTGGCTAGATAGTTTGAACCATGCTTAATTTTGTATTTTCTAGTTGTAATGTGGTAATCGAGCAGAGTGGTTTGTAGCAATGTTCAAGACCTCATGTGTCCGCTTCATAATCGCACAATGTATTTCTACAATCCGGTTAAAAAATTATCACTTCTTTCGTTTCAAAGTGTAATTAGATTGTTTGGGCATTATGAGAAGGTTATTTATAGAATTGCGAGATTCCATATTTTTCTTTTTACCTTGTGTTCTGATTGATATTTATAAAAAAGATGATCACTTCTTTCATTTCAAGGTAGATGATGTCTGTCAATATTAAATTAGGGTAAAAGTTCACAATATTCTAGCATAACTATAAAATGAATTCTTTAATGTATGTTCTGATAAATCACGTTAGTATATTTTTAAAAAGACCAAACAACAAGGATTTTAATATTCGTAAATGAAACTTGTATGTGCAATAGATACAACTTGAATCGCCAACAACGTTCTAATTAGCTTAACCGTTGACTTGGAGACACTCGTTATCCAAACCGTCTCTTAGATTAAGGAACAAGGTGTCAATTAATAAAATTAAGCGGCTTGAACTTCTAATTATGCAAACTTAAGTGGATGCCAAATGATATGATTCTGAATCCAGTGTACTCTTTTTTGGGGTCTTTTTTGGGGCCCTTCACTGTCTATTGACTTGTTAGCCAATAATATTTAATTTAAAAGTTACTTAAAAAAATCTTACAACTATCATCAACCATGTATTTATAGATTAATTGTTTTTAAAATAAAATCAATACAGTACATTATTTAACTTGAAATTGATATAAAAACTAGTGCAAAATAAACATTCAATTGATGTACTATCGATGTACTAGTGTAAAATAATCAACCATGTATTTGACACATTGTAGTACCAATTTTAACTATTGATGTACTAATATATGAAATTTAACACAATTAATGACCTACCGTTAAATAAAATGATAAAATTACACTCATGTTTTCTTGTTAATCACATGTTGGGTGCAATTCTGTCAACATACATAAAAAAATAAATCACCAAATATATGATATATATCAACCATAATTTTGTCGATTTATATTGTTAGTGCTTTAATTAAACGAAATTTCATAAATTAATACATTAATTGTTAAAATTGATATTACATTTAAGAGTGGACTTTTTGTACCGACTTGTACCAACCGACCGATTTTTGAGCCGAACCAATCAAGTCGGTACCAAAAGTTTGGCACTACAAAAAAATAACCAAATAACGACGGAATTACTGACAGTATTTTTTGTTACGAGCTTATTAGCGACGGTTTTTGTGACGCTTTTGTGACAGTTTAGTCAATTTGTGACGACTTTGTGACAGTTTAGTCAATTTGTGACATATTTGTGACAACTTTTGACTCTCACTGAATCAAACATTATTTTGTAGTGGTATACCGATATTACGGAACGGTACAACCGAACCAATCTTTGAATGTCGGTTTGGTTTCAGTATTCATTTGGTGAGTTTGGTATGGTACCGATCCAAACCGAAATATTAAAATATAATATATAGACAAATAAAATAAAAGACTTATATACGGATACCTCATGGTCACCTTAACTACCGTTAGATTAAAAAATGGATAGTTAGATAATACTTTTCAATAACTAATTTATTTTTTCTATTTTCAACAAATTAGAATTTGATAAATTAAAAGCAAATTTTATAACGTACTAAAAACCTAAATAAAAATATAGAACCCTAGTGAGGCCTACCCTAAACTTAAATATTAATTAAAAATCAATTTTTTTTTTATGCATTTGACATTTTTTTATGCATTTAACACATTTTTATGCTAACGGGTTGTGAACCAGTCATATAGTGTGACTGTTCCCTAATAATTCCCCTTATACACACTTATTAACATAGTTATATTTAATTTTTTTAGTGAATACTTATAACATTTTAATTTATTTATAATTTTTATTAGAAATGTCTAATAGTGTTTACTCTTTTATGCAAAAAAAACAATAAATGTAACTATGATATAAATAAATACAATATACATTTTTAATCTAATACTTTTAAAAACTTTATACTATGTTTTTTTTCCCGATATACACCATTTTTATATCATCATTTGTAAACTCTAAATTTTGGTATAAAAACCAAAACCGAACCGAACCGAACCAACCGAATAGTTTGGTATACCGAAAGTTCGATATACTGATTTTTTTGGTTCTGTAATGGGCATAAAAATTCTGAAACCAAACTAGTTTAATATGATATTCGTGAAAAAGTTCGGTAACAAACCGATTTGAGCACTTCTAAATCGTTTTTAACTAAAATACATATTATCCCCAAAATTAAACAAATACTATTTACAATAGCTGGAACTAGAAAAGTAAACATAAAAAGCTCTGTTTTCCATCTTCCTTATAAAAAAAAAGGAAAAAAGAAAAGTGAACCTTTCTCAATCCCTCTCTCTCTCTCTCTCAGGTAAGTATATATACATATATCTTATATATATACATCTTTATTCAATTTAATCAAATACCCACTTCAATCTTTTAATTTCCCATTTTTTATAACAGGGATTTTTAGGGAAAAAAAATATGATCAAGGGTGAGTTGGAGCTTGATTATCAAATTGGAGAAAAACCCACTTCAATCTTTTAATCCTCTTTAATTTTCCATTTTTTAAGACAGTTTTTTTATTGGGAAAAAAATCAGTTTTTTTTTTGGGAAAATTAAAAAAAAATGTTGATAGGTGAGTTGGAGCTTGAGAATCAAATAGGATAAAAACCCACTTCAATCTTTTAATTCTCTTTAATTTTCCATTTTTTAAGACAGTTTTTTTTTTTTTTTGGGAAAAAAAAATTGTTGATAGGTGAGTTGGAGCTTGAGAATCAAATTGGAGAAAAAACCCACTTCAATCTTTTAATCCTCTTTAATTTTCCAATTTTTAAACAGGGGTTTTCTTGGAAAATATTAAAAAAAGAAAAGAAAAAGATGATGAAGGGTGAGTTGGAGCTTGAGCATCAAATAAAAGAAAACCCCACAAGTGATTTGGACCCTCTTCTAGGGGACTGCCATGTGGAGGAGCCTTCGCCTTCGGACGAGATAAGGGAGGAGAGAGAAGGAGATGAGGAGGCGGGGTCGGTTGCTTGTTGCCGGATTTGCCTCGAATGCGACGGAGAGGAAGGTTTGAAGCTTTGAGCTATTGTTTTATTTATTTATTATTATTATTGCTTGTTTTGTGATGTTGAGTTGTTTTTTGGTTTCTTGATTAGGAACTACCAGTAGTAGGCTAAATGGGACTTTAGCACCGCATAATGAGAAAAAACCGATCTTTACTATGTATCTTGAAAAAACTGATTGAATTTAGCCTTTCAGCTCCCCCACAATGACAAAGAAGAAAAGAAAAAACTGATCTAGTTTCGCCACTGAGTTTTGTACTGTCACGTTTCATTAGTTAGTATTTGAAAAATTGGAATTTTGTTGATCACTTGTCCCTTTAGGTTCTATTATATTGGGTTGTCATTGGATTTTTTATTTTAACTTCCTTTTGGGTCCATTATATTTAAGAAACTGTGAAGGTAAATTGCTCTTAATACCCTGAAAATCTTGAAATTTAAAAATAGATCAATGTTTCTGAAGTTATATTTTAGTACGATATAAGATAAAGAATATTGTGAAAAGACCTTATGTCTACTGTATTGAACTGATAAAAATATGAATACGAAAGACATAACTTTGAATTTATACACTCAATTTTACATAAATCAATGTAAAGTAAAACTAAATTGTGTAGTAAACTTTAAAGTATTCTAACTGAAAGGGACAAAATTATAATCATAACTTGTCTCTAATTTTTTCAAGAGCTTGATCGGTTTGATGATTGTCGTTACAATGTGTTGTACTCATGTTACTGGTTGCTGATTGCTATTCCATTGTCAAATGATGTTAGATGATGAATTGATATCTCCGTGCATGTGCAAAGGCACTCAACAGTTTGTTCATCGTGCATGCCTTGATCATTGGCGGTCACTTAAGGCAAGTATTACAGTTTTATATATATGTAGCACTATTTTCCTTTGCGAAAGCTGAATTTCAATTTTCACGTTATATTTGTGGTTAATTGTCCTTTGGTTTTATTTTCCAATTATAGGAAGGATTTGCTTTTTCTCATTGCACAACTTGCAAAGCTCAGTTTCATCTTCGAGTTCTTGACTTTGAAGACAACACCTGGCGAAAAATAAAGTTCAGACTTTTTGTGGCAAGAGATGTCGTCCTCGTCTTTTTGGCCGTACAAACAGTGAGTTACCCTTTGTTACTTTACGTACACCTTGTTTCCTCGATAAATCTTATGATGTGCTGAACTTTTAAACTGAAACTTTACATGTTACCCTTTGTTACTTTACGTACACCTTGTTTCCTTGATAAATCTTATGATGTGCTGAACTTTTAAACTGAAAGTTTACATGTACTTTGCATATGTGTTCTGTGACTTCCGTCACATGATATGCTCGTCAAATATAGTTTTGCTCAAAAAATAGACAGTGTGCTAAAAACTAGAGTCAAGCCTTTCAGCAGTTAAGCTCAGATTATGTCGAATGGATAATGTTTGTAATTGAAAAGTTAACCTGGTTTTGCAATGTAGCAGTTACTATTTTAAGGTAATTTAGTGGTTAAATATTCAAATAGAAGGAATACACTGAAATGCAAATAAATAGGAAATAAGCAATTATTTTAATATACTGGAAGTATTAAGATGCTACAAGACGACCTTTTCTTTCTCTCCATGCCCTAATCGTTTCTTATCAACTCTTATACCACTGCCTTTAGGAATAGTTCATCTCAAAGTTTAACATGGACCTTTGAGTTTTTACAATCTAAATTCCTCAAGAGTATGGATTCCTTACAATTTAGCCACTGGACCCCTGAGATCATAAATTGACCCAGACTTTTTCATTTTATTTTCATAAACTTCACATCCGTATTTTTTTTCCTTCTTTTGTCCCAATATGGTCCTTACAGATAAGTGATCAGCAGTGTCTCTTGCCAATTGACATTCTCATGTTTCATTTTTTTCCGTGTTTCAGTTAATTGCTGCAATGGGTGGCTTTGCTTATGTTATGGACAAAGATGGGAGCTTCCGGAACTCATTCAATGATAGTTGGGATCGAATACTATCAAAGCATCCTATACCTTTCTACTACTGTATAGGTAATTTTATTTTTATTTTTTATACTTACCGGCAAAAAGAGTAGTTTTTTATATTGTGAAAAATGAGGTAAAGCGGCATTAGTCTCTGACAATCGACAATTGCCTGGACAGTATCCACATATTTTATGTCCGAGGAGACAACCGAAGTGCGTCGTCATTGTAAAGTACTTAGGAGACTACAGAAGTGTTGATTGCTGGTTTGAGGTGCTTAACTGTAGATTCCGTGACCCTTTTCCATTGCATATCTTTTGTCTTGGATATGACCTATTTTTTTAGTAGATAAAATCATATTTTCTGGGCTTAAGTGACAACGTCTGGTAAAAAATAAAATGCTTATTAAATGGTTGTCTACAAACTCTCAAACACCTAGGATAAGATAGAATCAGTGGGTAGATGCAAAAGCCAAAGCACAATAGTATTTAGGGAAATAGTATCATTTTCATCCCCCGCAGTTCTTTCCTCCTTTTTTATGTACTGCTAATTTATGATCAGTGTAATTGCTACATGGCCTCGAATTTGCAAAGTTTGCCTGAATTTCTTCAAGTATCAGTTGGAGACTTTATTTCTCTCTACATCTTTCTTATTTTAACCCTTATTCAGGACCGTTAGAAAACTAGAGGATAAATCCCTCAAATTCATTTTGGCGTTGCTCGGGAGTTGGGACACTATGAAAACATTTAGTTATCTGAAACATATTTCTTTTAATATTGAGCTCCTTAAATTACCAACGCATTATGCTTGTGTCAACTTCTGTTTTTCCTTAGAAACTTCGCTAGAAATGTCATCCTTGTATAGGTAACTCTTTTTGGTCCTGTCTGTGTCTTCAAAAATGTTCACTGCTAGCTGAGGTGTTTTACTGTAGAATTCGTAGGATCTGTCTGTTTCAATACATATTTATAGTAGTGTGTATGGCCTAATTTTAAATTCATATTCACTGGGCTTAGAGAGGTAAGGTAAAAAGTGTAAATTTAGAAAGCTGATCTATCTGGTCGTCTACAAACACCTTAGGCAGGAGATGGAATAAAGAGAAACATAGAGGATAGCGGAGAAAGCCAATCTTGTCATTACTCGGATTCTATGAAAATCTTCACTTCACTGTTAGTTTATTATAAGCTGAGTTACCTGTCACACTGATTTCCTTAATTTACCAGCACTCGAGCACATTGTAGTGGTGTCTCATTCTAACGCTAAATATAAACCCCACTACTTGTGAGCGGGTGAATGACAGAAAAATTAGTAAAGACCGATATAACCCTGTCTCACAATATAGTGGCAGTTGTAGCGATTTGGTAGTATGAGTATAATTTTGCCTTAAATCATCTTCTGATTGCTTTTCTGATACCAAGATATCCTAAATCAATTAAAATTTGACCTTGTCATTGCTACTCTACAGGTGTTGTGGCCTTTTTTGTGCTACTTGGATTTATCGGTCTCACAATACACTGCTCCTCTCTAAATAGCAGTGACCCTCGTGTAGCTGGCTGTCAAAATTGCTGTTATGGTTGGGGTATTCTAGACTGTTTTCCCGCATCAATGGAAGCATGTTTTGCGTTGTTTCTCGTGTTTGTCGTAATTTTTGCTATACTCGGCATTGCTTATGGTTTCCTAGCTACCACCATGGCTATTCAGAGGATATGGCAGAGACACTACCACATCCTCACCAAACGCGAACTTACAAAGGTATAAATTAGTTCAAATGTCTGATGGGATCGTGTTTTTTCTTTTTGGATACCTGTTGCTTGATTCATCCTTAAGCAAAAGCAGTTTTAAAAAAAAGCTTTTTTCGGAGTAATTGTATGACCAGAGTGGAGTGTATCAGGAAATAATTAGGCAGTAATTATTCATTGTTCAGACTTCAGTGAGACTGAAATTTTTATTGTAAACGGGAATTTGGGTATTTGATCTGGAAACTTCTTCACTGAGACTCCCATGTCAAGATTTAAACACGTAAAACGTGAAAGGGATGAAATATAGGTATCATGTATTTCTAAATAGAAATGTAAGCAAAATAATGTCAAAAAGAATTTTTCATATTGGAATAAAATAAAAGGTGAAGTGCTGGTTTTCCGGTAAAGCACTTGTTTATATTGACTCCTTTGATTTCCTTGTCAATTTAGCAGGTTTTTGTTCTGCTATTGGTATGATATGTGTCTTCTTCGCCATCATCTTCCATTTTCTCCCTTAATTCTTTTTTATAATTTTTGTAGGAATATGTAGTAGAGGATCTCCATGGCGCGTATGTCCCACCAAAACTGAATCCGGAGCATGAGGGCCGTCTTAAAATGCTTAAACTCTTGTAATAAGCAACGACATGAAGTACTTCCAATGATTGTTTGGATAACTGCTTTGACTTATAAAAGGTTAAGAAGGCATGTACTTGTCTTTGTATCTATAGCTTGTTAAGAGTAAATCCCGTTTACTTATAAGGGTGAAGGCAAATACTTATTTCCCTCTGTAATTATCGAACGGAAGTGATGCATTTACATGCTGTTGTATCAAACTTGAAAGCAGACATAATTTATCTTCTCTCCTCCATTCTTCTCTCTTTTACCAATTATACTCGGTATCTCTCTCTGATCTTACTCTTTCCTCCTTCATTCTTCTCTGTATCTTTCTTTCATATCCCACTCTCTCCTCCTCCACCACGAAACCCGTCACTGACTACCGAACATCATTTAGATTATATAGACATCCATGTACATATAAATACAGATATATACATACGTAATACATAAATATTATACTGGTTGATACCCTGTAATATATGAAAAATATATGGAATTTGTGAGATTGTTTTCTATTTATTGAGGTTTGAGGCTATTGTAAACCTTGTGGGTTTCAAGTTGAAAGAGGAGAATCCATATGTACACTATTGAGAGGTATGAAGTTTTGAAATTAGAGTATGAAGTTTTGAAATTATGGTATGAAATTTTGAAATTAGGGTATGAAATTTTAAAATTAGGATATAAAGTTTTGAAATTAGAGTATGAAATTTTAAAATTAAGATATAAAGTTTTGAAATTAGGGTATGAAGTTTTGAAATTAGGGTATGAACTCTTTTTTACATATTTGATTGTGATGCAGAACATTTAGGGCGTGAAATTTTAAAATTAGGGTATGACGTTTTATAATTAGCATATGAATATTTTGTGAGTTTTTAGTCATTTTTAGAGAGCGAGATGGGTGATTAGCACGTGTTAGAAATATGTGCGATTATCGTGTGTTAGAGAGAGAGGGGTGCGATGAGAGAGAGAGAAAGTTACGGTTAGAGAGAGAGGTGTTAGATTAGAGAGATAAGTTAGATTATGGTGTGATTAGAATTAGAGAAATAATAAGTATATATAGGTATGTTTTTGATAATTTAAATTATTATGGTATGTTTTTTTAATATAATAGGGATATAGTATGTTTTTATTAATTGTCCATTTATTATTATATTGTTTACTATGATAAAGTTGTCTATAAATAAATAAAACTTAGTTAATTAATTTATTTAACATTACAACATAATATTTTCTTAGTTTTAAGTTTATACATTCTATTAATGTATAATTTTTTTTTTTACATCCGTATAATTAATTACTTTAACGAGTCAAACACTTAACAATAAAATCGGTGACTGTATTTATAGTATGATGATATAAATTATTTTAATAAGTTTGAAATAATTCAGACATATCATTAATATTATCGTAGTATAAATAAGTTTATTAATTTATAATGATACTAGCTAGTTTTTGTTACATCGTTAATAAATTTACTTTTTAAATTATCAAACTTTATATATAGTTACACGAACACGAGTTTAGACGAAAGGAACGAAATCATATTCATGTTGGTTCAATTACAGAGGAATGTTTTATTCTTGTTCATGTAACCAAAACTTAACCGAAACGAAAACGAACAATTGCATGGAGTATTCATGCTCTGGATAATATAATAGAATGGTTTGATTACTTAGAAAAGCTCAAAGCATAATCATATATAAAAACAAATTGGGTAGAACTCGAGATGTCTTGTTATATGATGAAAAAAAAGTTACATCCGAAGTTGAAAAATGGCATAACTATCTTTTTATCTTCCTCTAATTTCATTTCTTCACTTTTTCAACATATGGAAAATTATTTTAAAAATATCAAATGTATCCAAAATTTCATTGATAGTGGTTGACGCATCACTTTCTCTAGGACGACTTCAATTTTATTCAATTTAATCAAATACCCACTTCAATCTTTTAATTTCCCATTTTTTATAACAGGGGTTTTTAGGGAAAAAAAATATGATCAAGGGTGAGTTGGAGCTTGATTATCAAATTGGAGAAAAACCCACTTCAATCTTTTAATCCTCTTTAATTTTCCATTTTTTAAGACAGTTTTTTTATTGGGAAAAAAATCAGTTTTTTTTTTTTTTTTTGGGAAAATAAAAAAAAAATGTTGATAGGTGAGTTCGAGCTTGGGAATCAAATAGGAGAAAAACCCACTTCAATCTTTTAATTCTCTTTAATTTTCCATTTTTTAAACAGGGGTTTTCTTGGAAAATATTAAAAAAAGAAAAGAAAAAGATGATGAAGGGTGAGTTGAAGCTTGAGCATCAAATAGAAGAAAACCCCACAAGTAATTTGGACCCTCTTCTAGGGGACTGCCACGTGGAGGAGCCTTCGCCTTCAGACGAGATAAGGTAGGAGAGAGAAGGAGATGAGGAGGCGGGGTCGGTTGCTTGTTGCCGGATTTGCTTCGAATGCGACGGAGAGGAAGGTTTAAAGCTTTGAGCTATTGTTTTATTTATTTATTATTATTATTACTGCTTGTTTTGTGATGTTGAGTTGTTTTTTGGTTTCGTGATTAGGAACTACCAGTAGTAGGCTAAATGGGACTTTAGCACCGCATAATGAGAAAAAACCGATCTTTACTATGTATCTTGAAAAAACTGATTGAATTTAGCCTTTCAGCTCCCCCACAATGACAAAGAAGAAAAGAAAAAACTGATCTAGTTTCGCCACTGAGTTTTGTACTGTCACGTTTCATTAGTTAGTATTTGAAAAATTGGAATTTTGTTGATCACTTGTCCCTTTAGGTTCTATTATATTGGGTTGTCATTGGATTTTTTATTTTAAGTTTCGTTGAGTCGTTCCTTAGAAAATTTGTTGATTATTTTGTCTCTTTAGGTTTTGTAATTTAGGTTTTGTTGGCTCGTTTTCCTATGTTGATTACTTTCGTCTCTTTAGGTTTTTCGGTCTGAAAAATCCAGAGGAAGCTGCAAATTATGATGAAAGCAAGTTAGTTAAGCTTAAAGCCATAAATGAGTGTTGAGGGTTGGTCAACGAGATTATTTTTCCACTGAATTATGCGGTGGGCTCTAAAAAGATTCAGCTGTTTTTGGAATATTTAGGTCTTAAGATTGGAATTTTCATGGTTCTTGTTGGTTTCACGAAATAACAATTAACAATAATTAAAGGACTAAACAAGAATAAACAAAAACCAGTGTAATCTTTATTAATTTCGAAACTGATACAGAAATTAATGATTACATGTAGGTACTGAAACGTAAATAAAGCAAACGTTATCAGATTATTATTAATTAATAATCTGATGTATTGAATTGCAATAAATAGAAACTGTCGGACTAGAAAGTATAAACTTAACAGCCGGACTGTTCTGTTTGAAATTGAAATTACAGGACTGAATTGAAACTATTCTAATTACTGAATTTAATTACAGAATTGAAATTACAGCAAAAAACAGAACTTTAAAGAAATTACAGAAAGGTACAAACAGAATAGAAAAGCTACAGCTAAGTACAGCAAATTAAAATACTGAATTAAAAAAGACAGAAAAGTAAATTGCAGAATTTTAAATAACAGAATAGAAAAACCGTAATTGAAATGGACAGAATTAAAAGACGAGGCTACTGTTAAACAGTATGCCCTTAACCGATATTCGCCCAACCACCTTAAGGTTTCTGGTTGCGTTGGCACTTCGATCCCAAGGTACAACGTCTCGGATGACTCGCCGGAAACTGCCGACGAGTCAAGGTCGAGCTGTTGGTGGGTGGTTCTCTCTGTTTCTAAAATGTAATGCTACTTGTTTAGAGAGATGATATATGCCGCTGTATTTGATTTCAGAATGTTCTGTGTGTATTTGACATGTGGGGGGTCTATTAACTTTGAAATGAAATCACATTTATTGCAACAGTTACAGCTTTGCTGGAAGCTTTTCCCAAACTGGCACACTTTTCCGAACAGGCATGCTTTTCCCGAACAGAAACACTATTCCCGAACAGGCGCGCTTTACCCAAACAGAAACACTATTCCCGAACAGGCGCGCTTTTCCCGAATAGGAGCAGGTGCACTTTTTCCCGACGAGCAAGCCCGCCCGCCCATGTGTGGTACACAATACACACATGTGTATGTGGACACATTACTTAATATCCACATGGGATACCTTAGTATATATATTGTAAAAATCACTCATGATTTTCCAATGTGGGATAACCCTCATGGGTTAAATCCCATTTCTTTTCTCATTTTCCAGCATTGGCTTTATTGCCTCTTTCGAGTACCAACCTTCGAGTCCAATTATCATTCACACCCTTCCTCCGAATGGGTCATGCGATATACCGTTGCGAAGCTCGTCACAGGAGCTACTCAAACGCATAGAGTATGGCCTCAGAAAAACTGAGGAGTCGCATTAAAAATTGACTCAAAGATGGTCCCTGACCACTTGGAACAAATATGTTTAAATTACATATTTTCCAACTTTTCCCCAACAGTTCTAATAGTTGAGTAGTACTTGTTTAATTATCTTTGATCGTGTATGTTACATTTTTAACTCGTTGCCTGAAAATAGCTTATAGTTAAAGTTTATACTACTTCACAAGAACTGCACTGCATATTATGATGACAGTGAGATATTTGCGCTTAAAACCCTATTGAGTATCAAGTGTTGGTCAACTAGAGTAATTTTCCGTAACTAACTATGCATGGCTTGGACTACAACATTTAATTTTATGGGTGGGCTTTGATTCTTTAAAAAGATTCGGTTGTTTTGTGGAGTCGTTTAGTCCAAGTTTGGAACTTTGGAATGGGGAAGCTGAGTATTCCATTAAGTCTTATTATAGGCGACAATGTGATTGATAGATATGTAGAGATGGACTTATATGGTTTTGGTGGTTAGAGTGACAATCCAAGTCTAGTTCTTTCTAGATATTTTTTGCCTACTGTGGGAAGTTTAACTTCAGGATCCAAAGGTTTTCTAAGGAGAATTTGAGGTATACATATTGTACTATACCCTCCTAACGAAATTAAGAAACGGGCATTGGAAGCTAAGTAATGACCAACAAACTTCTGACTTATGAAAATCTGGAATAGAGCATCTATGAGTATGGTGATTGTGATACGTGGTGAATAGCAAGTACTTCCTTTATATTCAGAAATTTAGGTAGTGAGTATGACAACCCGCGAGTTATATTTTGTAGATGCTACAGCCTAATGTTGTGAAATTAAGCAATAACAGGTCCGGAGAATATGTTAATAAGCGAGAAGTAAATACAAAAGGTTCAATGTTTTCTACTTTCTTATGAATGGAAACGGCAAATCATGTTTTTGAGCTAACAATCTTATGTTTTGGAAATTGCTTCCTTCCCTTTTTCTCGGACGTGTTTTCTCTCATTTGCTAAAGAGATCGAGCAACTTGAACGATCTGAAACTTTTGTTTCTTTTAGTTCGAAATCCAAGTTTGCCTACGCATCATTTCCAGCAATGTATTTATCAAATGAGTTAAAGTATGATTTGAAATACCTAAGCTGAACATAGTTGTTGCAAAATAAGTCACTTATTGTACTTCCTTTTGGGTCCATTATATTTGAGAAACTGTGAAGGTAAATTGCTCTTAATACCCTGAAAATCTTGAAATTTAAAAATAGATCAATGTTTCTGAAGTTATATTTTAGTACGATATAAGATAAAGAATATTGTGAAAAGACCTTATGTCTACTGTATTGAACTGATAAAAATATGAATACGAAAGACATAACCTTGAATTTTGTACACTCAATTTTACATAAATCAATGTAAAGTAAAACTAAATTGTGTAGTTAACTTTAAAGTATTCTAACTGAAAGGGACAAAATTATAATCATAACTTGTCTCTAATTTTTTCAAGAGCTTGATCGGTTTGATGATTGTCGTTACAATGTGTTGTACTCATGTTACTGGTTGCTGATTGCTATTCCATTGTCAAATGATGTTAGATGATGAATTGATATCTCCGTGCATGTGCAAAGGCACTCAACAGTTTGTTCATCGTGCATGCCTTGATCATTGGCGGTCAGTAAAGGCAAGTATTAGAGTTTTTATTATTATATGTAGCACTATTTTCCTTTGCGAAAGCTGAATTTCAATTTTCACGTTATATTTGTGGTTAATTGTCCTTTGGTTTTATTTTCCAATAATAGGAAGGATTTGCTTTTTCTCATTGCACAACTTGCAAAGCTCAGTTTCATCTTCGAGTTCTTGACTTTGAAGACAATACCTGGCGAAAAATAAAGTTCAGACTTTTTGTGGCAAGAGATGTCGTCCTCGTCTTTTTGGCCGTACAAACAGTGAGTTACCCTTTGTTACTTTACGTACACCTTGTTTCCTCGATAAATCTTATGATGTGCTGAACTTTTAAACTGAAACTTTACATGTTACCCTTTGTTACTTTACGTACACCTTGTTTCCTTGATAAATCTTATGATGTGCTGAACTTTTAAACTGAAAATTTACATGTACTTTGCATGTGTTCTGTGACTTCCGTCACATGATATGCTCGTCAAATACAGTTTTGCTCAAAAAATAGACAGTGTGCTAAAAACTAGAGTCAAGCCTTTCAGCAGTTAAGCTCAGATTATGTCGAATGGAAAATGTTTGTAATTGAAAAGTTAACCTGGTTTTGCAATGTAGCAGTTACTATTTTAAGGTAATTTAGTGGTTAAATATTCAAATAGAAGGAATACACTGAAATGCAAATAAATAGGAAATAAGCAATTATTTTAATATACTGGAAGTATTAAGATGCTACAAGACGACCTTTTCTTTCTCTCCATGCCCTAATCGTTTCTTATCAACTCTTATACCACTGCCTTTAGGAATAGTTCATCTCAAAGTTTAACATGGACCTTTGAGTTTTTACAATCTAAATTCCTCAGGAGTTTGGATTGCTTACAATTTAGCCACTGGACCCCTGAGATCATAAATTGACCCAGACTTTTTCATTTTATTTTCATAAACTTCACATCCGTATTTTTTTTCCTTCGTTTGTCCCAATATGGTCCTTACAGATAAGTGATCAGCAGTGTCTCTTGCCAATTGACATTCTCATGTTTCATTTTTTTCCGTGTTTCAGTTAATTGCTGCAATGAGTGGCTTTGCTTATGTTATGGACAAAGATGGGAGCTTCCGGAACTCATTCAATGATAGTTGGGATCGAATACTATCAAAGCATCCTATACCTTTCTACTACTGTATAGGTAAAAAAAAAAAAAAATTATACTTACCGGCAAAAAGAGTAGTTTTTTATATTGTGTAGAATGAGGTAAAGCGGCATTAGTCTCTGACAATCGGCAATTGCCTGGACAGTATCCACATATTTTATGTCCGAGGAGACAACCGAAGTGCGTTGTCATTGTAAAGTACTTAGGAGACTACAGAAGTGTTGATTGCTGGTTTGAGGTGCTTAACTGTAGATTCCGTGACCCTTTTCCATTGCATATCTTTTGTCTTGGATATAACCTATTTTTTTAGTAGATAAAATCATATTTTCTGGGCTTAAGTGACAACGTCTGGTAAAAATTAAAATGCTTATTAAATGGTTGTCTACAAACTCTCAAACACCTAGGATAAGATAGAATCAGTGGATAGATGCAAAAGCCAAAGCACTATAGTATTTAGGGAAATAGTATCATTTTCATCCCCCGCAGTTCTTTCCTCCTTTTTTATGTACTGCTAATTTATGATCAGTGTAATTGCTACATGGCCTCGAATTTGCAAAGTTTGCCTGAATTTCTTCAAGTATCAGTTGGAGACTTTATTTCTCTCTACATCTTTCTTATTTTAACCCTTATTCAGGACCGTTAGAAAACTAGAGGATAAATCCCTCAAATTCATTTTGGCGTTGCTCGGGAGTTGGGACACTATGAAAACATTTAGTTATCTGAAACATATTTCTTTTAATATTGAGCTCCTTAAATTACCAACGCATTATGCTTGTGTCAACTTCTGTTTTTCCTTAGAAACTTCGCTAGAAATGTCATCCTTGTATAGGTAACTCTTTTTGGTCCTGTCTGTGTCTTCAAAAATGTTCACTGCTAGCTGAGGTGTTTTACTGTAGAATTCGTAGGATCTGTCTATTTCAATACATATTTATAGTAGTGTGTATGGCCTAATTTTAAATTCATATTCACTGGGCTTAGAGAGGTAAGGTAAAAAGTGTAAATTTAGAAAGCTGATCTATCTGGTCGTCTACAAACACCTTAGGCAGGAGATGGAATAAAGAGAAACATAGAGGATAGCGGAGAAAGCCAATCTTGTCATTACTCGGATTCTATGAAAATCTTCACTTCACTGTTAGTTGATTATAAGCTGAGTTACCTGTCACAATGATTTCCTTAATTTACCAGCACTCGAGCACATTGTAGTGGTGTCTCATTCTAACGCTAAATATAAACCCCACTACATGTGAGCGGGTGAATGACAGAAAAATTAGTAAAGACCGATATAACCCTGTCTCACAATATAGTGGCAGTTGTAGCGATTTGGTAGTATGAGTATAATTTTGTCTTAAATCATCTTCTGATTGCTTTTCTGATACCAAGATATCCTAAATCAATTAAAATCTGACCTTGTCATTGCTACTCTACAGGTGTTGTGGCCTTTTTTGTGCTACTTGGATTTATCGGTCTCACAATACACTGCTCCTCTCTAAATAGCAGTGACCCGCGTGTAGCTGGCGGTCAAAATTTTCGAGACTGTTTTCCCGCATCAATGGAAGCATTTTTTGCGTTGTTTCTCGTGTTTGTCGTAATTTTTGCTATACTCGGCATTGCTTATGGTTTCCTAGCTACCCCCATGGCTATTCAGAGGATATGGCAGAGACACTACCATATCCTCACCAAGCGCGAACTTACAAAGGTATAAATTAGTTCAAATGTCTGATGGGATCGTGTTTTTTCTTTTTGGATACCCCTTGCTTGATTCATCCTTATAAGCAAAAGCAGTTTTTAAAAAAAGCTTTTTTCGGAGTAATTGTACGACCAGAGTGGAGTGTATCAGGAAATAATTAGGCAGTAATTATTCATTGTTCAGACTTCAGTGAGACTGAAATTTTTATTGTAAACTGGAATTTGGGTATTTGATCTGGAAACTTCTTCACTGAGACTCCCATGTCAAGATTTAAACACGTAAAACGTGAAAGGGATGAAATATAGGTATCATGTATTTCTAAATAGAAATGTAAGCAAAATAATGTCAAAAAGAATTTTTCATATTGGAATAAAATAAAAGGTGAAGTGCTGGTTTTCCGGTAAAGCACTTGTTTATATTGACTCCTTTGATTTCCTTGTCAATTTAGCAGGTTTTTGTTCTGCTATTGGTATGATATGTGTCTTCTTCGCCATCATCTTCCATTTTCTCCCTTAATTCTTTTTTATAATTTTTGTAGGAATATGTAGTAGAGGATCTCCATGGCGCGTATGTCCCACCAAAACTGAATCCGGAGCATGAGGGCCGTCTTAAAATGCTTAAACTCTTGTAATAAGCAACGACATGAAGTACTTCCAATGATTGTTTGGATAACTGCTTTGACTTATAAAAGGTTAAGAAGGCATGTACTTGTCTTTGTATCTATAGCTTGTTAGAGTAAATCCCGTTTACTTATAAGGGTGAAGGCAAATACTTATTTCCCTCTGTAATTATCGAACGGAAGTGATGCATTTACATGCTGTTGTATCAAACTTGAAAGCAGACATAATTTATCTTCACCGGAACTTCTTGATGTACTGATGGACAGATCCCTATATTTATAGCATTCTTTTAAATCTATGTTTACATGACAAGAATGATTAGGCACATTCGCCTTTCAGATGTTTTATAATCTAAATTGAATTATATATGAAGTATTTTCATGAGAGTTCACCAAGGCAAAATTACTTATTAGTTACTGCATACAAATAAATTTGCTCATTATTCATCAGCATGTGTAACTAGAATAAATGCATAACAAAGAAAGAGTTGGAAACTTAATAGAGCAAATGTTTTGCAGATGTTCTGAAGCGTATAATTTTTTCCATGGGAACAAATCGGTTTTTGAAGATTCAAAACCCGCCTTGAAAGCCTTCTGAGACGCTTCTTGAAGTGGTAATAAAAGTGTTCTCTATGTGGGTATTGCAAAAGGTCCGAAGGCGGTTTACAAGCGCCTCAAATAAAAAAAGCAATTTTTCATGTACTTTCATAGCATGACATGATACTATTAAAGTTGTAAATGAAGCGAGACGAAATAAGCCGAACATGGCTCTGTTCATGAAATGAAACACTTGTTCATGTTCATTTAAATACAAATAAACATTTGACGAACATGAACCGAAGGTTTGATGATCCGAATACGAGTTGTTCGTGAACGTCTCTTTTCATTAATTTAAAACATTTAATAATTAAAAAATAGTTTTTTTCTTTATTTTTAGAATATATTATAAATTTATCATTTATTATTATATTGTTTACTATGATAAAGTTGTCTATAAATAAATAAAACTTAGTTAATTAATTTATTTGACATTACAACATAATATTTTCTTAGTTTTAATTTTATACATTCTATTAATGTATAAATTCTTTTTTACATCCGTATAATTAATTACTTTAACGAGTCGAGCACTTAACAATAAAATCGGTGACTGTATTTATAGTATGATGATATAAATTATTTTAATAAGTTTAAAATAATTCAAACATTTCATTAATATTATCCTAGTATAAATAAGTTTATTAATTTGTAGTGATACTAGCTAGTTTTTGTTACATTGTTAATAAATTTAGTTTTTTAATTATCAAATATTTAGTTACACGAACACGAGTTTAGACGAAATGAACAGAGTCATGTTCATGTTCAGTTCAATTAACAGACGAACGTTATATTCTTGTTCATTATCATGTTCGTTTATAAATGAACGAACATGAACCGAAACTTAGCCGAGCCGAACATGAACGATTAGATGAACGGCGCATCTCATTTAGAGCTCTGCATACCCTAATAGAATGGTTTGATTACTAGAAAAGCTCAAAGCATAATCATATATAAAAACGCATTGACTAGAACTCGAGATGTCTTGTTATATGATGAAAAAAAAGTTACATCCAAAGTTGAAAAATGGCATAACTATCTTCTATCTTCCTCTAATTTCATTTCTTTCACTTCCTCAACATATGGAAAATCATTTTAAAAATATCAATGTATCAAAAAAATTATTGATAGTGGTTGACGCATCACTTTCTCTAGGACAGCCAAAACCAAATGCAAAACTTCCCTCAAAACAAGATAAACAAACAACAAAGCTTGTTACAAGGACTTGAAACTATTCAAGTAATCATCTTTAACAAAAATAAGATGGTCACCATCTCTTACAAGGCCTATTTTGTCGATTTCGGCCCCGTCTTTCGTTACTACCTTAGTTGGCAAAAACCCATACTTTTTAGCACAAATCTCGTGTAACTCTTTAAAGCTTTTCGGTAGCGAAATAAGCTTCATGTTACTTTTTCCAGGGTAACTAACGATAACCCTGAGATTATACTCATTCCTCGCCTCAGTATTTTTTATACTCGGATCATTCGACAAAACTAAGTCATTTTTATTCCCACTATTAACCGCTGACATAACCCCAAACAACGAATTATGAAAACTACTTGCTTTTCTTCGCGTCTTCCGAGAAAATGAGCCGTCGATGTTAACTGGACAAATCGCAGGTTCGCTCTTAAATCTTCCTAGAAATCTAGTTTCTTTCCGATTCTCTGCTATGGAAATTACCGTTTCATCCTTCCCCTCTACCATGGACTGAAAAATGACCATAATGTCCTCGTGTCCCTGCTGTTCGGCCAAATTCTTTGGTGTCCAACCAAGACCATCGACTGTATCTATATCAGCCCCATTCTGTAACAAGAATTTAACTATTTCTATGTTATTTTCGCAAACCGCCAAGTGTAGGGCTGTTGATCCATTGTTCCTTGCGAGAGTAATATCTCCTCCGTATCGAAGAATGGTTTTAAGCAAATCAAGGTTGTTTTGTTCTGCGGCAAAACAAGCGAATTGTGCCACGTCACCTGAAGATATGGTGGCACCATTATCTTGTAGTAGTTTTGCAATTTGTTCATGACCATTTGCAATAGCCTCCCATAAGGGTACAATGCCCTCAGAATCTGTATTTATGTTACACAGTTAAACATTTAGAAAGGACAATATAAAAGCCATAAATTTGCTAAGAAACGAAAGAATCCGTCATACTTTATGAGAAAAACTGTTATTTAAATATAAATTTCAACAAGTTAACAATTAAGAAACTAAGATTAGAAAATGTATCATGCATGTATAATTCGGTCAAGGACATGTTTAAGTATACCTCTACTATTAGGGTTTGCTCCATAATCTAGCAGGAGGAGCACAGAATTCTCACTCCCTTTAGATGCTGCTATGTGCTGATTTTACACACAAAAAACGCACAGTGAGAACAGCTAAATTTTTATTTCAGAAATTTTTAAAACCGAAAACAAAAAACAAATATGTAATATACTGACCAATGCAGTCCTCCCGTTATTGTCTGATTCGTTAGGGTCCAAACCCTGAGTTAACAACTTATTTAGCAGCAAATCGTCGCCTCTTAGAGTAGCAAAGCAAAGACTAAGAGGTAAATCCATTCTACCACGAGCAAGCATTTTCTCGGTCTCGATCAAAACACCTTCCATCATTGGATCCCCCATTTCTTTTAAATGCTGCCACCGTAAATGCAATTCATTTATTAGAAAGAATTAACATCTAGAACTACATAGTTGTCAAATTTATTATAGGTACTGACCTGAAGGAGATTGTTCATGATTATAGTCCCATCTCCAACATTGGCTTGAATGATATTCAAGAAAGTTGTACGATTCATACGTAGCAATTGACTTAGTCGCTTGGTTCTAATAGTAAATAGCTGTGGCCGATAACAAAGTACACCAATCTCACCAAACAAATCACCATTCTTAGCCTCTCCGACAATCTGTCACATAAGACACAACTTCTATCACTATTTGGAATTTTTTTCCAGCTTTAATATTAGGTAACAATTTTTCCTTTCTTGAAGGAAAATATTTCCGTAACTCTGTTAAGTTTGTATAAATGACTTGCCTGCTCAGCTCCATTTTTTCGTACCACGAGATCCTGCAATATAATTCACGATTAGAATCCATTTTTAGCACATAGAAGGGACTGTTTGGCTCTAACTTTTAAGCAAAAAAATCCAGTTATTTGCGATTTGAGAATAAAAGAGGTTCTCCCGGCCTAAAACTTCTAACTTTCCAGGTGAAAATTAAAGCAAAATGCTCAGTTTTGAAACTGGTTGACCAAATATGCTGCAACTTATAAACAAATAAAGTGATCTTAAAATATGCAAGAAAATAACTCCTAGATTACCCCAAAAGAGAAAAAATAGCTGAAAATTTGAATAACCACTATCAAAAGAGGAAATTCAAATATTACCACAGCTCCAGTAACTAGGATGTAAAAATCAGTTGGAGCTTCGTTTTGCAATATCACATCTTCTTTAGGAGGAAAATACTCAGCTTTCATCTCCGAGACCTTGAAAATAAACGCCCAAGAATAAGAAGAACCATGTTAAAGAGTAACTAAAGGTAACAAATTACAGCACAAGTTCATAGGTAGTTACCAATTGAAATAGCAAATCGTTAGACACTCCGCGAAACAAGTACACTTCATCCAATAGAGAATAAAATAGAAAATGCGATATGCTCGACCGGATAGCTTTTGGAAGAGAATCTAGAGTCTCCTTCTGTTGTAGCCCCTCAGAGTCGGTTCTAAATTTCAATGACAAATGTGATAGCATTTGATCTTGTAGTCGAAGTGGCAAGCGATTCCTTCGTGCAAAATTTGATGCTGCTTGAATCGCATCTCTCTATTTATGCAATATAAAAAAAATTAATAACAAATAAAAAAAAATCTATCACCAATTAAATAAACAAACAAAAAGTATGATTTTTTTCATTATCGCACGTATTTGAGTGTTACTGTGTTAATATGATTGAATTGTGTCAACTAATAACTTGAGTTTTTTGTAAAAATGACAAAAGGTTCCTTTATCTGAAGATTTCATGCTGCTTGAAGTATTATCGCTTATACTTAAGATGTAGCATGTGACTTTTGAGGGAGTGTTGGAATATAGGTCTAGGCCTTCTTTAGTTGCCGTTTAGAAGCTCAGTTTTCGCACTGAGTTTTTTCTCAAAAGCTGGATTGCTTTTTGTTGACTAATTTTAAAAGTTGGCTTTTCTGAGTTTTTAGCTTGAAAAGAAGTCTTGAGCTGAATGAAGCCATCTCCTGTGTACACCTCTAAAACGTCCATCATATTTGCTTTAAAACTTCAACCAAACAAGTATGCATTTACTATAATAACTGTGCTTTTAGAAAATCTGGCTGAATTTAACCGTCTATTAATTATGACTTACAAATTCTCTAGTTTTACCGGTGCCATGAACAACCAAGTTGGTCATATTTCCAATGAGATACGCAGTCAATCCGAGGTTGAATAGCATGTAGAATATATCAAAAATCATTTCCCTTGTATTTTGGGCATGTAAATCACCGTATCCAACGGTAGATAGCGTAGTGATCGACCAATATATCGACGTTACGTATCTAATCCTTAAGCTTTGATGAAGAAAATCATCCATAGAGGCTCCAATCCATGTCTTTTTCGGGTCCCGGTAATGTGCTGCGAGAAGATAATAGAAGCAACCGGCACAATGAACTGCGAATAAAGTGACCTAAAGTGGAAAAAAGAAAATTTTCATTTGCCATAAAAATTAATCAACATTTTGATCACTATATTTACTCCAAATTTGGATTTTGCAACAGTATTCTTTGTTATGGAGACTAGATTATGATTATTAGTGTGACAATTTTTTCCATATACCATTCTTGTCAATTCTTAGGAAAAGATTGAATTCTCGTAACACTACTCATTGTTTTAAGACTATACGTTGATATGCTTTACCCATTCTTGCTTATTTTCAATCCACAATGAAGTTCTTATAAACTTTTCATTCGCTAAAGACTATATATTAGGATTTCAGTACTAGTGTAACGAAGTTCCGTACACCATTTCTCACTATTTTTAGGCCTTGTGAAACTTGGATAGATTTCATTGATTTAAATACTTACACATATAAGCTTTGCACATCGAACCCAAAAATAGTTGAAGTTCCTATCCTTCTCCAATCTGTGATGATGAACAATAAAGAAAAGGAAGAGAAATTTAAAGAATTAGTAGCTAGCATTATCATCACCAACAGGATTTACAAAGGATAAACAAACTTACAGGTAAGTTACAATTTGTACAATAATGTATTATGAGATTTAATTTTTGTAGACCAATCTACAAAAGTAGCAATTTGTAACTTATAATACGTTTCTCGTTGATTTGGTACACCTCGTGCACAAATAGAAAAAAGTTAGCATAGATTCGGCTACAGTATAGATGCTTCATAAACTATTCTGTTCTGTCGTTCTTTTCTAATTAAGTACACTAGTCCAACACCTTTGTAGCTGTATAAGTACCAAACCAATGGATTTTCTTAACATAGTTTCCGATAAGAGTAATAAAAATGTTAGGTTGGGAATGATTGTAGATTGGTATAAAAACCGAAATCACGTGACAGTTCATTAGCGTGCAAAACTGCAATTAACCCAACTATTATATTAAACAATGCATTTTTACCTTTCAAATAGGTCACTAACTCTGCGCAAACGCCAAAGACGAAGCATATTGAACAAGCCATATGATCGAAAAGATGACGGGGTTATTTTTCTTGCGAGCTCAGATGGGATAGTAGATATAACATCAAGAGCCAACCAAGATCTAGTGTATCTCCAACCTATTCTCTTCCTATTATCGATGAGTAAATAGGTGGATTTGTCAAGGTAAGCTACAAAAAATGTTAATATGATGTCAATGGCAAAAAACCCATTGACAACATTGTCGGCTATGGCTAGCGGCCCCTCTGGTTTTTTAAGGAACCCAAATTCAAACGGTGACACCCAAGCAGTGTAAATGACTAAAATGACGAGAAACGTCTCCCATGCCCTGTACAATTTAGTTTTTATCAAGAAAAAATTTAAACTTTGTACCGAGAGATGATAAAACTGCTATTTTTCAAATTTTCAAAACCGTCATCTGGTTCTTAAGCAGCTAGAAATGCTTGCCTAAGTATTAAAGCACAAGTTCAATAAATAACTATGGATAATGATTCTAAAGTGTAGCAATTTCACAAGAGATTCAGATACTCATTATAATTTGATGTCGAAACTGTTAACTAAGCTTCCTATTTCAGAACTACTGTATTATTGTTCTAACATGCTGTTTTTACATGAGTAATAGTATCACACATACTAGTATACTACTACTTTTATTGTACTATTTAGAATATTCTCCATACTCATTGTTTTTCAATAAAGTTCTAACCAAACTGTTCAATGGGAACAAGTCAAATATATGCATATACCTCAAAAGCGCTTTCCAAAAGTCCAAACAAAGTCCACATATTTAACACTAACGTACGTGCCCACGTGATACGTGGTGTAACGTGTAGCCGAGTTACGTGATAAAAACAATTTTTATAATTGAATCTATTATGAAATGGCACAAAATGCAGCAAAAAGTTTATGAAGGAAAAAATTACCAAACTAAATGTGGTGTTATGACGTGGTTGTAGACAGTTTCGTTTTTGCCAACCCTTTGTCTCTCTCCTCTTTTATCAATTTCAATTTTTCTCTATTTTTACAGTTTTTTTAGAATATGGGATTAGTATCCGTGCACAGTTTTTTGAGGCTGTTAAATTTTTTTATAGGCAGTTTCTTTTATTTCTTCTCTTTCCTTAATATGCAATTTTTCAAACTATCAATGGTTTTTTATAAATAATTGTTTGAATGCTTCATAAGCCCTTTTCAGATAAATAATAGTATGATATCGATAGGCCAACAATGAGGAATTTGTAGTGTCCTGTTTGGACTATCATACTTATGTAAAAACGAAAAACACATGTGCTTTAACCAAATTTGACATTTGCAGTTAAAGGGAGAAAATATTTAATTTGAAGTCAATAATAGACCTTTATGGTACTCAACTAAAGAAAAAAAGTAATCTCTTTTAGGTGCATTTTTTTTTTTTTTGAAATGACTTTTAGGTGCATGTTTAAAAAGACAACATCTTGAATACTACCAGTACAGTATGTTCCTATTTTATTCCTAGTATAAAAGATTCAGGAACAATGGTAACTGAAAATATATGAAAAGGTTAATTCCAAACATTTAAGTGTAAAAAAGAGGATGAATAAAGACATGATCAACTATTAATCATACTTTTATATACTTGAAGATTCAATATGTTTTTTTCCCAAAATCTGACAAAAGACAAAAGTCCAAAATATATATATCCAAATAAGAAAACAAAAATCATATTTTGTTAATCACATATTAAAAATCTAAAAACAGATGTAGTATCAAAATATATATCACTTTATCTAATCACTAATATGAATTTATATCCAAATATTTATCTAACATTTGCAAAATATATTTTTGTAAGACGGGCTCATGGATAATAGGAATGAACTGTGTGGAGACGGTCTCCCTCTATTTTGGTTGATGAAAAAATTCATATTTTGATTAAAATTTTCAAAAATTAATGTTCAATCCACTACCATATTACAACAACAAAAAAACAAAAACTCATAGGCCTCGTTTGTTTGGCTCTTTGGATAATGTGATTGGATTACAAATACTGCGGGACCCACAAATGTTTTGTTTGGGTGATCAAATAGGAGTGAGTTTACAAGTCCAAAGGTATATCAAATGATTCTAAATAAGGTCATTTGTAATACTATGAGGATGGTGATATTACAAATGAACCTTGGATTCATAGTCCCGGGACTGGGACTATGAATCCAGCAACCAAACAAGGCCATAGGGTATAAAAAAAATGAATATCGGCATCTGATTCCTGGTTCCGCTCTCGATATTATTTTCTTCTCAATCAAATTCAGAGAACCCTTAAAATCTAAAACTGACTCTATGCATGGTGCAACAAAACACACATATACTGATATACAGATACATGCATGCATGCATGCATAAGAGTAAACTCATAGTATAATACAAGAAAAAAAAATGTACAAGAAAAAAAACCTGTAACGACGATCAAAAGGAGAGATTATGAAGTTTTTAAGCTTAACACTTTGATTACTTTTTGCTCCTAAAGATGGTAAAATCCCTGTAGTTAGAGAATAATTACTTCCTTCTCTTGATATTTGCTCAATCTCTTGCTCTGTTATTCCACATAATGATCTCTTCATCTTTAAAATTTATTAATATTTGTTTGTCTTCTTTTTATCTAAACACAGAATGTAAGAAAGAGAGTATGTAATATTTAGCTCTAATTTATGTTAGTAGCTAGTTTCGGTTTTGATTCTGTCATATCTTTTCCTTGTCTTGCTTTCGAAATATTTATAGATATAGTGGGAATGTGTCAAAATAAAAATAAAAGTAATGAGAGAATGGAAATATTTTGGGAAAAGTCAAAGCTGGTTATTGATATTACTATGTGAACCCTAGATAATTTATTGTGTAACACATTAACCCCCTTCTCATAGCAACTTTATATGATTAGTTTAGAGAAGTTATTTGGTCCTATGATATGATGTTTAATTAAGTAATCCACACCAATTATTTTCGAGACGCGCATTGTATTAACAATTAAAAATATTAAGGGTATGACTTAAACGACGTTATAAGACATTCTAAAAGAGTACTACATACTTTGTCGATTACTTTTGTGTTTTATTATAATTTTTAATAGATTATAAATATAAAATCATATGGCAGTTGTAGTGCGATGTCTTCCAAATGTGATCTTTTATTTACTATACTTGCTCCGTTTTGTACGCCCGACAATTTCAATTCTATGTACTTGTGATATTTTAGTTTTTTTTTTTATGTTTATATTTATATATTTTTTGTTCAGATATATCGTATGACTAGTTAGGATGAGTCGTGTGAGTCTTCTTGAGCTCGTGGGCTTGTGGACGTTGTGTGGTTTTGTATTGTTTTAATTAATTTGATCGGTCCTTAAAACACATTTCAGTGCACTCTACTTGCGTCTGTAATTCTCTAAATAATGAGCATTTTTATCAAAACCAAAAAAACCTTGAAAAATCAACTCTCAAAATTCGAAGTTCTATATTAACTTTGTCTAGAGCAATTTAAATATCCAGTATGTCCATATTTAATCAATAATTATTAAAATCTAAAAGTTTTATAAATTGAGGACCTATTCTTTGTTCGATACATAAAACCACAACAATAACTAAGTATCTTACAAGACGTTAGTTTTACTCGATATTGTGTTTAGATACCTAAAAAAAAATGTCAATATACGAGTTAGCGCTTAAAAGTTTGATTAAAAAAGAATGATGACAATCATGCATAATAGTTCTAAATTTACGATTGATAAAAGTAGAGAAGATACTCTTTATTAATGAAAGATATTGTGAATTATGCTCATTTTAAATGAAATATTCAAATGGTGCCATTACAACATTCTTTGGACTTTGGAGTTAATCTGTTTTAAATTGAAACTATGTGGTGTGGATTTAATATTTTCTCTTTGTCTTAATCTGTGGCCCGACTGTCTTTATTGACGATTGTACACGTGTATATTTTTCTCAATTTATGCATAGAAAATTATTTTAATAAACCATATTCTTTTTACTAATAAATTAACAAACTTTTCAGGTGTGTTGAGTACAAATATTCTATCCCATTTCTATACACTCTTTCGTACCCTCTTACTTATTTTATTCAAAAAATAATTGTAAACAACTTGAAAAAAATTATACAATTACTATAATACATGTATCAATACATTTTAATAATTATTTTTAAAAGAAAATCTTCACAAAATTTATTTTGGAATAAATGTATAAATTAGTGTAAATTAAACATTGAATATTAAAAAAATTGTCTAAAACAATATTATGTTCAAATGTTTTAAATTTTGAATATAATATAATATAAAAGTTTATAAACTTGCGGTATAAGTTGTGAAAATTTAAATTTTTAGTGAAAATAAAAAAGGGATAGAAGATTTGGACTCTTATGGGTTTATTCCAATTATCTAGAGCAATTTAAAATTTGTCTATATAGTAACACATTTAGGGAAAATATAGAAACATATTCGTCGCGAATATAGAATCTCAAACCGACATAGTGAAAATCTATATTTTGATTGTCAAACGTTTTTGGCAATGTTCTCCTTAATTATATATATTTTGGTATGTGATTGACTTAAATAACAAAATTCATTTTATTGCATTCCTTAATAATTGGATTTAGGATAAGATATTGTATGTCTATCATTTGGAAATAAATCTCGTCCATAATTGATATTTGAATTTATTTATTACTTCCTTAAAGTGTCATTACAAGCAATGTATTTGTCATAAATTGACCCTATCAAGTATAAATAATCGAGTTTAACTAATCGCTGAAATAAGAACTTTTAATAGTAATATGTAACCCACGCTACAAAAAAATACTCAAATAGCGACGGAATTAGTGACGGTATTTTTTGTTACGAGCTTATTAGCGACGGTTTTTTTGACGACTTTGTGACAGTTTAGTCAATTTGCGACAGATTTGTGACAGCTTTTTAAATTAGCGACAGGCTTGTGACAGCTTTTGACTCTCACTAAATCAAACATTATTTTGTAGTGCCATGAGAGCCATGCCCTATCCACCAAACTTATATACGGATAAAAAATGACTCATTTGGTTAACTTTTACTCAACTTGTAAATAAGTGTACTAATCATGACTAACGGGTTACGTGTTTGATGCGCATTACAATCAAAATATAAAAAATAAGTGTAGTTATGTTACAAATATGTGGATAATACAAAAAAAAAATATAATATGATAAGATTTAAAAGAATATTTGGTTGTTAAAGAGGGATACATAATGTTATTACTTATTAATTTTTATATTTTTTTTATGTGAGTATGATATTATTGTAATTAATAAAAAGTTATATGAGTATTTTTGAAAATTTTTGGCTAAATTGGACAGTTTCATTTGACTATATATATAACATTATATTATAATAAGTCAACCCAAGTCAAATGAGGCTACCCAATTTAGTTTTTTTTTCCAAATATATATATATATATATATATATATATATATATATAACATTCTATTATAATAAGTCAACCCAAGTCAAATGAGACTGTCCAATTTAGCCAATTTTTTCCAAAAATACCCTACACATTTATATTAATTACAATAATATCATACTCTCATAAAAATATAAAAAGTAAAAACTAATAAAATTATATATTTATCGTTCTTTAACAAACAATTTTTTTTGTCAACCCAAGTCAAATGAGTCTGCCCAATTTAGCCACTTTTTTCTAAAAATACCCCAACACCTTTATATTAATTACAATAATATCATACTCACATAAAAATATAAAAAGTAAAAACTAATAAAACTATATATTTATCCCTCTTTAACAAACAATTTTTTTAAATCTTAAACTATATATTTTTTTATTATCCGCATATTTAATTTTATCATAACTATACATATTTTTTTATTTTTTTATTGCGTTATGCGCCGCACACGTAATGCGTGAGGCACGATTACTAATATATATATATATATATATATATGAATTGTTAAATCTATTCAAAACACAAGAACTAAAAAGTCTAAAAAAGACATACTATTTCCATTTAAGAATAATTAAATACATGAGGTGCCACTTTCAAACCTTGGTACACTACAAAAAATACTCAAATAGCAACAGAACTAGCTAGTGACATTATTTTTTGTTACGAGCTTATTAGCTACGGTTTTTGCGACAGTTTAGTCAATTTGTGACGGATTTGTGACAGTTTAGTCAATTTGTGACAGGCTTACGACAGATTTGGACTCTCAGTAAATCAAACATTATTTTGTAACGGTGTAACCCTGTTTTATTTTTATTTTTTGGTACATAAGCCTGAGTTCTTTTTAATCACCTAAGCTTTGATTAAAGAGGATGAATGTACACATTTGAGTAGATATATATTCAAGAAGAGGAAAAAAATGGATGAATAGTGCAACATGCCATATATATAGTTTACCGTCCATTTGCATTTTCTTATCACGTATTACTTCGTTTGTTTCAGAGTAAAATGTTTTCGGTAGGAAATATTTTCGTGAGAAAGTTTTAGAGTGAAAACTTTTGTTTGTATTTCGTTTACGGGTGTTTGGTGCATCAAAGGTCTTTCACGAAAAATTATACTTATTAAAATTCCAATTTTTGTTAGTTATTCAAACTTAGACAAAATCGATACATAGACAAAAAGATATGATTCATACCTTAAACAACATATTTTTAGATGAAAAACATCAAAAAAAGATCAAAGTCACAAAATTATAAATTTGTGAAAATTTTAAAACATTGGTGATTAAAAATTATGAAAACTAAAGAATAATAATGTCATAAAGATGATAGGTAATCCTTAACGGGGTCAATCATTGTTTCTTTTTCAATAGATATAAAAAATTTCAATAATCTTAGTGAATTGACAAAAAAAAAACTATGTTTTCTATAATAAAAAAAAAAAGGATAGAAGTTTTAGCCTAAATCCGATATATCATAAAAATAAATTAATTAAATGATTCATTATAACAATAAAATTTATACAGTTATATGAACTAAATGTAAGATGAAGGCCCATATCCGTTTGACAACAAATTTTTTTAGTCGAATTTTGGATTTTAAAAATCTGTAGGTGTTTGACAAATCAGATTATTTATCTTCTGAAAATCTGATTTTTTAGCTGAAAAAGCTAAAAAAATTCAGATTTTTAAAATATATCTTTTCAGTTCATTATCAAAACAGATTTTTAAAATATGATTTTTGACGAAAAAATCAGTTACCAAAGTGGTAGCAAATATTGTTAGTATCACAAAATTTATTGGATATATACGTTTATATTGTGTGAGACAATATATAGTTGGATCACTGGGAAAACGTTTCCTGTGTTTTTTCCAAAGGAATCGTTTGCGACACTTTTGCTTCCTTGGGAAAAAATTTCCTAAAAATAGATTTTACTACCGACCAATTGTAAACAAACATTTTACCCATAAATATTTGTTTTCCCGTATTTTACCTCAGAACAAACAAACCCGAAAATGCTATGCGTTTTCCGTCACGGAGTAAAATGCTTTTGGCGCATTTTTGGAGTGAATTAATTTGCCTTGTTTTATTAAAGAAATTACAAGTAGTGTACTGAGTATTTGATTTTTCTAACAACCAATCATCCATAATTACTTTTTTCCAATAAAACTCATTAATACAAATATGTATGGCTTCGTAATAGTCTAACTATATTAGTCAAAAAATTAATCAATTTCTATTATTTGTAATTTACTTGATTGCAAACGATCCAAAACGATACGAAAACGATCCGAAATGAACATCATTTTTTTGCTTTGCGAGGCGAAACAAGCACGAGACGATCTTATTTTATTTTTTCAGGAGATGAAAAAACAAACATAATTTCTTTATCATCATGAAAACGAAAAAGACGAAAAGGTAAATGAAATGAAAATGAACATAACCATTTCCATGTCTCATTGCGCCTCATTATGAGCCCGTCTTATAACATATAACAATAGCCTTTAGGCCTTGTTTGATTTACCCATACTTTAACTTATTTTTACAAAGTCAGAAATCAAAGTACTGTGTTTGGTTACAAATATTTAAGTTTATTTTTTTGTCTATAAAAATATAGTTATGATAAGTATAAAATTTAATACTTATTTGCTATAAGTATATTTTTTTTCTAGAACTACACTATTTTCATCCACTTTTTACACCTCCTGGTGCAAAAGAAAATCCCTTTCCACAAAACACACGTTTTTCTGGAAAAAAATATACACTTATATACTTTTAGATGCGACCAAATCGAGTATTGTTTTAATTTGAAACCTCAAACCAGGGACCAAAAATACCTGAAATGAAACCTTAGGGACCAAATAGACCTTAAATAACATATTTCCATCCACTTTTCACATCTCCGGTGCAAAATAATATCTCTTTTCACCAAACACGCGTTTCTTTGAATTTTTCTTTACACTTATATACTTTTAATATGCGACCAAACGAGCATTGTTTGACTTAAAACCTCAAACCAGGGACCAAACATACCTGATATAAAAGCTTAGGGACCAAATAGACCTTCAATATGTTTTATAGAAAAACCCTTTTTGTCTCTCACAACATATATAAATATATTTTTAAAATGCGACCAAACGAGTATTGTTTGAGTTGAAACCAGGGACCAAACAGAAATGAAAAGAAACTTTATGGAGCAAATAGACCTTATATGAAATCGTATGGACCAAATAGACCTTCAACATTTCATCTAGAAAAACCCTTTTTGTCTCTCTCACTATATATAAACTAGTAATCGTGCCCCACGCGTTGCGTGTGTGACGCGTAATGCAATTAAAATATAAAAAATAAGTGTAGTTATGATACAAACACGTGGATAATACAAAAAAAAATAGTATAAGACTTAAAAGAATGTTTGGTTGTTAAAGAGGGACACATAGTGTTATTAGTTTTTATTTTATTTTTATTTTTTATATGAGGATGGTATTATTGTAATTAATAAAACAATATAGGGGTATTTTTGGAAAAAATGGGCAAAATTGAGCAGGCTCAATTCCCTTGGGTTGACTTATTATAATAGAATGATATATTTTTAAAATGCGATCAAACGAGTATTGTTTGTGTTGAAACCAGTGACCAAACAGAACTGAAAAGAAAACCTTAGAGACCAAACAGACCCGATATGAAACCTTATGAACCAAATAGACCTCCAACATTTCATCTAGAAAAACCCTTTTTGTCTCTCACAATATATATAAATTGTTGGCCCGTGTGGCTAAACCTTAGAGGGGGGTGAATAAGATTTTTGACGCTTTTCGCCTAATTAAAATCTAAGCGCAACTACTAACCCAACTTATGCAATTCTAAGCTTAAGTGTTTTAACAAGAGTTAATGAATTGCTAGAATTACTAAACGCAAGCAAGAAAATAAGCAATAATAAATATTTGCGGAAAGTAAAAGATAGGGAAAGAAGATGACACCAAGATTTATAGAGGTTCGGCAAACGGCCTACGTCCTCTCCTCGGTACTACCGAGTAATTCACTAAAAATAATCTTCTTTCGGATATTACAATCCTATCGAGCTCAATCGACCGATTGGCTCACCCTCTATCCGAGGTCCTACTCTTGATACAAGTGCAAGCGAACACTTTTTACGAGTCAACGACTCCCCCTCAATATATGAGTACCCAAGTGTTTAACCTAGAACTTTTAACCAACACTTTGGCTTAAAAGCTTCTACCCAAACACTCACTCACAATGAGCTTATAAAATGCTCTTTACAAAATTTGTTACAAAAATGTAACTACACTCACTATTTTAATTGCTTCTAAATAAGCTAATTGGTGAGTTTTTTATGATGATTGAGCTTAAATCGTTTTCTGCTTAATTTCCCTATTTTTCGAATATATACACCAAAATGATGATATTTAGGGTTTTGAATGAGAGAGGTTGAAAGATGATAGATTGGTATGAATGGATGTATTTGGAGAGTTATTGGGGGTGGTTTATATAGACCAAAGGTCTGTTTTTCTGTATATGACCGTTGGAAGTGGTTGAGGCTTTTATTCACAGGTTTTAAGCAATTCCCCAAAATAAGCTGAAAAACTGTTTTCGAATTCTGCAGAAAACGATCGGTCGTTTTCTACAATCGATCGGTCGTTTTTCACCAGTCGATCGGTCGTTTTATAGATTCGATCGATCGTTTTTATAACGATCTCTCTGGAAGAATTTGGACCAAAAACGATCGGTCGTTTTTGTCCAGTCGAGCGGTCGTTTCTTATGTATTCCGCTATTCTTCGAATGCTCATAACTCCTTCGTTTTAGCTTCGATTCTGGTTCCGCTTGAACCGTCGGCTTCATTTTCGAATGCTCTATCTTTCTGGCATCCTGAAATTTACAAATTCTCTTTTTGGAAAAGACAAGCATTATATCAACGAAATAGAGAAATCGTAAAATCATTAAAAACATAATCAAAGTTATAATCAAAATTCATTATTGAACTCTAAGTTCAACAATATATTTTTAGTTTCTCTCAATATATATAAATATATTTTTAAAATGCGACCAAACGAGTATTGTTCGAGTTGAAACCAGGGACCAAACAGAACTGAAAAGAAAACTTAGGGAGCAAACAGACCTGATATGAAACCTTATGGACCAAATAGACCTTCAATATTTTTTCTAGAAAAACCCTTTTTTTGTTTCTGTTAATATATATATATAAATATAATAAAAACCAAAACCCTACTAATCTTCTCTCTAACCTTGCCGCCTCTGCTATTTTCAACAAAATGGTAAAGTTTTTTTAGTACCCATTATTTATTATACTAAGATCTTGTTGTTTTTGAATGAATTTTAATTATTATTTCATGTGTTAGTGGCTTAGTGTAATGATATTATGTAAATATTTGATATGGGGTTTTTTGTTGGCAGGCTTTACCAAACCAACAAACTGTGGATTACCCAAGTTTCAAACTTGTCATTGTTGGTGATGGTGGAACTGGTATTTTTTTATATATATATATATATGTGTGTGTGTGTGTGTGTGTGTGTGTGTGTGTTTGTAGCAGTGTTTTAAAAGGTGAACTCTTAGATAAAGTGTTTTTGCAAGAGCTACACGAAAAGCGGGAAAGCGGAAAAGAGAGCCTTTTTATCTTCTTTTTTTAACTTTGAATCGAGTTCTTTTACTATGAAGATAAGTATTTTTTTTTGGGTTTTTGAAAGTAAATGGGGTAGTTTTTTGGGGCATTTCCTTTTAAAATAAAAGAGTATTTTGGGAATGTTGGAAAAAAATGAGGTATATATATATATATGAATGTGTGTATGTATGTGTGTGTAGGTTAGGTATTTTTTGGGGGGTTTTGAAAGAAAATGAGATATAGTTTCTTGGGGGATTTTTTTTTTTAAATTAAAAGAGTATTTTGGGAATTTTAGAAAAAGATGGGGTATTTGTGGAAGAAATGGGCCAAAATTAGGCGGCCTCAAACTCTTGCTTATTATAATAATATAGATATGTTTATGCATACGTGTGTGTATGTATATCATTTGTTAGCCATTTGGTTGTACGTTTGTCACTGGGATGTATTTTAGTTGGTAGTTTGGGGAAATTGTTATAGCTGCGTTTTTTTAATTGGAAAGAGTGTATTTTTATTTCAAAAGGCGAGGGGTTGAAATGCTAACTTTTGTAAATAAAGGTCTGAACCGCTAATTTTTTAAGATTTTAATGAAAATACATAGGAAAATTCTACTCTTTCATCAATTTTATCAAAAATTGTGTATTTGCATGTTTTTTTCTGTAGTTCGGGGAAATTGTTAAATTTGCATGTTTGAAATCAGAAAGAGTGTATTTTTATTTCTAAAGGTGGGATTTTTTTATCTGATTTTAGAGTGTATTAGTTGAAAATGTGTTCTTTTGTTGAAATTATTAGTCAACATACTTATATCCATAAGGTTAAGTGTGTGTTTAGCAAATTTTCAAGAGGCTAATCTTTGTTTATATTTAGTCATGTATATTGCATAATCAGGGTGGAACTCTCCTCCTTGCTCTCTTGTGTAGTTTACTTTGAAATTGTATCATGGTAAATAAATTTACATGAGTAAAGTGGTAGGAAGCTCATGCTCTTGTCATTGGTAAATAAGCCTTTCAATGGTATATTTTGCTGATTCTTAAAAGTTAAGTATTAGAAGGAGCAAACTATCTGTGTGCCCTTATTAGCCCATTTATGTGTTTTGCGTAATTTTCATTACACTCAGTGTTGGGTGCAGGGGTGGGTTTTTCAAGTGTAATTTTGAAGCAAAGGAGCAAGAGTTTACTACTTAATATACTCCTTTTTATATCCGCTTCTGTTTTCACAGCATATAAAACAAATAGAAGCTTTTATTGAGAAGATATAGACTAAGTACATAGTTATCCTTCTTTCTATTCCTTTTAGTCCATACCCCAAATGTATCATTAAAAAATTATTTAGTTGCAAATGAACAAGGTTTTCCAATTGAAAGGTTCTCCTGAATGCAGTTTTTTACTTATAACATTGTATGAAATTAAGTAGTAATCATTATTAGCACTACTTGAAATTGAAAAAGGATCATTATTAGCACTATAGTAGTAATCATTATTAGCACTATAGTAGTGTGAAATGTTGTATGCATATATTCGTTACAAATAGTTTAAGTTGGAAGGGAAATCGGAATTGAGCACAAAATTGATAGCATGAGCCTTAGTTTTGGTTATTGGGGAACATGAACCAATAGGGTCAAAATCGTATATTATGGTTACCCCTTTAAAAACACTCTTGTACAGTTGTACATCTTAAAAAGCATAAAAATGTTGTAATAATTATATTATTTGACGCATTTGTGTTACTTGTTTCCCTAATAGTTTTTCCTTGTCTGTGCTAGGGAAAACAACTTTCGTGAAGAGGCATCTCACTGGTGAATTTGAGAAGAAATATGAGCGTAAGTTTCTAGAAATTTTGATCCTTATTGTACTCGATCATTCAGCTTCTAAGCAATTGGATTTTCCATTCTAAGTTTTGTTTTGAATTTATTCATGATTGGTTTCAAGTAAAAATATTCTCTTGCAGCAACAATTGGTGTTGAGGTTCACCCTTTGGATTTCTTCACAAACTGTGGTAAACTCAGATTTTACTGCTGGGACACCGCCGGACAAGAAAAATTTGGGGGTCTCAGAGATGGTTATTAGTAAGTGTTTTTTTCTTCTTATAAAGCAATATCTCCTGGACATATCTGTAGAATCTTTTTATTGGTACTACTATTTTGTTTCAATTGCTTTTTGAATCAGTATAGAATCAACAAAGCTTCCGATCTTCCAAATACGTGAAATTTATTTTAATTTATTAGCTCTTATATTAAATCTTTTGGGTATGAAGGGAAGGTTGCAATGATGAATGTTGTAAATATCTCGTTAATCTGATGATCCATGAGGAGAAATTTAACTATCCATTCTTAACAAACTGAGCACCTTCTCTCATATTTGGAAAAAATTATCTCGATATAGTGGAAACATACTGATGATGAATTAACTACTTGTCCAGTTCTTTTTGGTATCTTATACTGATACCATTCTTTATCAATTTGCAGCATTCATGGTCAATGCGCGATCATCATGTTTGATGTTACTGCTCGTTTGACCTATAAGAATGTCCCGACGTGGCATCGTGATTTGTGCAGGTACCTGACAACTTCTGTATATTTTATCCATTCTCTTTAAGAGATTCAAATGAATGACGCTTTTGTATCTAATAATCCATTGTCTTTTAGGGTGTGTGAGAACATCCCCATTGTTCTTTGTGGAAACAAGGTTGATGTGAAGAACAGGCAGGTCAAGGCAAAGCAGGTTACATTCCATAGGAAGAAGAATTTGCAGTATTATGAAATCTCTGCCAAGAGTAATTACAACTTTGAGAAACCATTCTTGTATCTCGCCAGGAAGCTTGCAGGGTATTGATGAATTCTGTTTCGTAATAAATTGTTTAAAATGTAAGTTGGGGAGAATTCTGATTCTTGAAAATTTAATTTCAGAGACGCTAACCTTCATTTTGTGGAGTCTCCTGCTCTCGCTCCCCCAGAAGTGACAATTGACTTGGCTGCTCAACAAGTGTAAGTCTTCTTCGCTAGTATACTTTTTTGATTTAATTCATATTGAGTACTTTGTTTACTTTAGATACCAAAGAAATCTGTAGTGACCAAAGGTTTATACAATAGATTATGTGAAACTGATAGTATTTGAGTAAAATGGTATTACAAACCTGCAGAAATAGAAATTCATGACTTGAGGTAATTACTGCTTGGCTATTAAAAGGAAAGTTAGTTATTAGTTATGTCGATATTCTAACGGTCCTATTTCTATCTTACTTTGCTAGAACCCACAGGGGTCTTGTTTAATTGCAGCTTTATAGCAAATAGGCTGCATTTTATAGTTCTAGAAAAAAACTGGGTTCATCCAGGATAAAGCTTCTAGGTTTTTCGGGCTAATAAAGAAAAATGTCGAGTTTTACTCTGATTCATTTAAATTCTTCCCGGCTTTTTAGCAAGAAAGCAGAAAAGCTGCATCCAAGGAAGAGGACATAATCAATTCTAAAAATATCATGTTTTTGGAGAGACGTCATTTAAGGAGACTTATTTTTTTATGCTCATAGTTTTTTTATTTACTCTATAAAATTTAGCATTTTATGTGTCATCCATGTCTTGTGATTTACAGTAGTTCAGGTCAGCCATGTCTTGTGAATTAGTTGGCGGATTTTACAGCCATTTTATGCTCATATTTTATTATGAATTGGTTTCAAGTCAGCCATATGTCTTGGGATTTACAGTAGTTCTTTGAAATTTGTTACGTTTCTCTTACATCTTCTCTGTATCTTTATATAGGCATGAAGCTGAGCTTATTCAAGCGGCTAATCAGCCCCTGCCCGATGACGATGACGATGCTTTCGACTAGAATGTTAAAAAATGCAGAGATCGAGTTCTTTGCTTGATCTTGTTATTTAGTTGAGTGTTGAAAGGCTTTTGTATTATCATCAACGGCGACCTTACAAAATGTTGTTTTTCTCCAACCATTGGTTTTATTTCTCTGGTTGTGTTTGTGCTACACTTTTAATCATTTAATTGAGATGTCGGAAATGTTTTGGTTGACGTTTATAAATTTCCAGCTTGGCAGCTTTCAGTTTCTTTACCTCAGATGCTTCTGTATCAAAGTTTGTATGTCAAGCTGATGAGTGCTTGTGCAAGCTCAGCCCCTTCTTCCCCCTCTATTTTTATCATGTTCCTCTTGTTTGATAGTATTACTGTACCCGGCCAATTGGTTGTATTTACGGAATGGGTGGGCAGTATAAATTACAGAATGGGTGGGAAGTAAAAAATCGGTTTTCAATGGTCGTACATTTTCCCTTTTAGATGTGCTCTAATCTTGAAGTTGCTCTGGAATAAGGACCAAGACTCGTAGGATTGTTCTGTAAAAGATATACTTTGACATGGGTTTTGTAATCTTCCCATGTCTCTAGAGTTTTTCAGCAATTGAGGAAATATGGGATTAATGGTAAAATTGTTATCTATTGTTGCTATTAATGTAGAACAAATGTTTGAATTGTTCTCAATTATGTGTTGCTTTTGAATACGGAATCATTGTTTAACAAAAAGCTTAAAACAGTTCAACATTTGTTCCGTAATAATAGCAACAGTAGATAACAATTCTACCATTGATTACATATTTGTATGATAACAAAAAGCTTAAAACAGTTGTATTGACATTGGCCATCAAATATAGCTGTCGTGTGCCGTTACGTAGGTAATTTCACTTTTCAGAGTCAGTCCGGGTAAGGTGAAAATAAAATCTGCCTTGAAATACCTCTCCATAATCAGGTCAAGGGCCAAACGTGCACTTTGGTTAGTTGGTATGGGAGAAACATCTTTCGGTTTATGACAAATCAAAACGATAGTTTCCATGATATGGTTGTGATAGTTTAACCTGATTATCAATGTCTTATAGAAAAGGTTAACCTTGGATACCAGGGCAAACGTTACATTAGCACTTTCAATAATTAAATTCCTCAAATCTTACCTACAATGGGCATCAAATGTCAAAAAAAGGGGTCCAAGTTTGTATTAGCATATGACATGTTAAATGACAATGACCAAGCTGGTCTCTCTAAAGGACACTGTTGAAAGCTTTTGGGTTTGCCTTAAACATGTCTGTACAAGGTGGGGGTTATAGAAGGATCATATATGTTTACATGTTAGGCTCTCATGACCTAAAGTAGTAGGACTAGTTCAAATTAATTACAGCATTTGGTATGCAAGCAAACGAAATATGTAACATTTATCAAACAAAATGACAAGGCAAACTACAATAGCACTGTATAATATATAGCCAGAGAGTTGTGGACTTCTTACGATTGCATGTGAAACTACGGTGCTATCGCATCAGTTTGTTCGTTTTTTTTACTATTATTCATAACAATTCTAATGGAATTCTTGTAATATTTACCAAGGGTGTTGCCTGCAATTGGTAAAGCTTTTCCTGTTTTCCTTAACATTAATATAAGTACATTCAAAATATTTTTTTTTATGCAGTTTAATTTAAATGTTGTCTCCACAAGCTTAAGCTTCTCCTTAACACAAGGACACTATTAAGGCTTTTGCTTTAACATGTCTCCACAAGATGGGACGGATTATAAGGACCATATATAAATGTTTTCATGTTGGTTCTTATGACCTAACAAGAACTCTTGATACATATTGGATATTTTAAGTTCTTTTCAACATTTGGGGAAATGTATGCAAGCCAACAAAATGTAAAGATTTTCAAATAAAATTAATGACAACAGGGATAATACAATAGTTAATAGGTATATATATATAGCCACACAGTTGTAAACATTTTTTGCTATTCCATAAGCAAAATGCAGTGTTATTAATTAGTTTGCTTGTGTTCGTATGATTTCTTTGTTTCACAATCATTATGCACAGCATTTTTCATATAAAATTTAACTATAAGAAAACTACAAGGGTAGCAAATAGGCACTTGGTAGCTATAATATTGGTAAAATAGACACTTGGTAGCTATAATATCGGTAATGCGTGTGTCGCTAATTTAGCGATACTCCGTTTAGCAACCAACATGTTATCTGTTTGTATCCTGACATTTTCGTATACTGTTTAATTCTAATGTTGTTGTCACGCCAATTGCTCTTGTTTTCTTCTCAGCTATATGTTTTTTGTCGGATTTAATTAAATTTGTTATGAAACTTGTCGAATACGAGAAGTGACAAAATGACTTAATTCGTTAAAAATCTTTGCCTGTAACATGTGGGGTGGATCATATAAGGACGTTATATATTTACATGTTACGACCCCAACTACCAAATGGCCTCATACACTTGAGGAGTAGGGCCATCTAAGTAGACCATTGTTTTTGTTTACTTATGCTTTTTTATTGTAATTGAACACTTGAGCTTTTGCCATAATATTTTTTTACAACTTTTTCTTAACAAGAAAACTATGTGAAATTCACCTAAATTCCACCTAAAACACTTGAGCTTAAAGAAACGAAGTCAAAACTCAGATAAGCATCAGCATTATAGATATGGAGTTATGTGAAATTCCACCTAAAGCCGGTTTCAAGAATACTTTATTTGTTCAATTTATGCCTTTACATAAATACCAACTTTGTTGTACAATGTAAGATATAATATGTTTGGTTTACATTTACATTAATTAGTTTGATATAATTTTCTGATCAATCTTTTCGCAGTGTTTGTATAATTTGTTAAATCTATTATTTATAAAGAAGAAAAATGTCAAAACCATGGCCTAAATCATAATAAGATCATAAGTGGAAACTGTATTATAATATGCCCGCCGGCCATGCACTAGGGTACCACAACAAGCTTCCGCGGTGTTGTTGCTACGGTGGCGTTTTATTTGCTTTCCATTAAGATCTACATGCTCCGGTCAGATATTTGGTGCTCCAAACTCGATAAGATTGCATTCTATCAATGAGCTTCCTTTTTCAGCTTTTTAAGTAGTTATAATCAATAAGCTAGTATATGTTCCAATTTTAATAAAAATAGGCATAATCAGGTGATTGTTTGGGACAATTGTATATGCTTGTTTAAGTTCCAAATCAGTTGTATATCACCGAATTTGACAGTTTATATGTTGTACCTAGAGTTGGACACTACATATGATGAATTTGACAATAAATCAATTAATAATATTGAATCAGTTATTCAAAAAAAAAAACATGAATATTTTTTTGCTAAATAAGTTGGCCAAATAGTACAAATGTAAAATTCCAGAATAATCTATTGCAATATTAAGAATCGTGACACGAAAAATCTGTGCTAATTGAGATATGCTCTACAGACTTCAGATGACTAGGCCAGGGTCGCAACCATAATTACTATTACGAGCTTGATAAGTATAAAATGTTATTTTACGGGGTTGCAACATATCGGTTTTTTTTATAGACTGTGTTTTATATCTTCTGAAATTTGTTGGAAAACGTGTTTACATGGGTGTTTCCAAAGTGGTCATGAACCGACTTTGAGCCCAAATTGTAATTGCCTAGCACTTTTATTTGGTACGGTTCTCAATTAATTTGAGTAGCTTGTGCGACGAGTTTCGAAACGGTATATACATTCACTTGGCATAAACGATGAGTCGGTGTAAATGTTAATTAGCACTGTTCTCAACTAATTTCATTTATTGTTTTTCGATACGGCGAAAAGCAACAAATTTTCCTCATGGAAAAAGTAACATTTTTATAAACTGTGGGGTTGCACCCCCTTTGCATCAAACAAGGTCCGCCCTAGACTAGGCCCGACGTCTAATCAACATATAGTCTCGTCGGCTTCTGTTAATACACATTTCCAACCGCGTGACGGAGATGAAACAATGTAGATAAGGTATAGGACGAAGGGTGAGAAGGACATATCAGCTAAGGTAGGGTGAGATTCATGATGAGAGGAAAGATTGGTTTGAGTTTTGATGTAAGGAAGCTAGGTAGCAAGACATGTTCTTAAATGGTAGCATGTGAATTAAACTTAAATGCTTTGGGTCCTAATAATGTCATTTTCGTAGGTCTATCCTTAGGCAAACCTGTAATATTTGCTAATTTGCTATTGCTTATTCAGTTGCTCTCTTACACTTTTTGATCTCCACAATTTTTGTTATACTGCCTTTTTTTGTTTACCTATTCTCAAAAGAATATCATACATGTGTTTATTTCATTCAAGAGGAAAGGTGCTTTCACACATTTTATTCATCTATCAATGGAAATGTTACAACTCTCGCCGAAAAAATACGATTACTACACCAAACTATATTACTGTTAACGATTTATATATTCATCTTTTAACTTTTACAATTTGTATAGCTAGCGTACTATAAGAAACTGTTCAATTTAGTTACTACTGTCTAAATTAATTACGGAATCATGTCAAATAACAATACGTGCTTGATAAACATGAACGTGAAATGTTAATTTTGTCATTCTGCACCAAAATCTATCATCGTAGAACAACATTTCCCCCCAAATTTGTACTATGTGCTGATTTTTGTTATGTGTGAAATTTGGTGGAAACGTTTTTCTATGATGATATATTTTGGTGCAGAATGATAAAATTACTCTCACGTTAATGTTTGTTAAGTACGTGCTGTCACGTAACATGATTCCGTGATTACTTAGTATCCAAATTGAAAAGTTTCTTATAACGTGTTAGTGAAATTGGAAAAATTGAAAGTTGAGTACCAAAATCGTTAAAATCAGATACTCTCATCTTTCTATTTAATTGTTCATTATGAAACTACGTGCAATTTTGACCGGTTAATAAATTGTATCAAGATTGTCAGAATGAAAATTTTCAAAAGTTGATCATATAGTTCAAATGTTAAATTTTATGATTAGATTTTACAAAAATTCATTTCGACAATTTTGATACACGTTATAAGCCGGTAAAAATTGCACGTTGTTTCATAATTAACAATTAAATGAGAACGGAATAAGTAGTTTGGTTTGGTGTACCAAATGTATAAAACCCCAGCTCCTCACATACGTAGTTTGCACTTTTAGAATGGAATGTGGGACTACGGACATCGAATGAATTAACCAGAAGTTAAATAAACACAATTTCTTTTGTTTTTAAATCAAGCCAATTTATTTTAAAATTTTGAAATCCACAACTTTAATTTGGATTATTGAGTACCTAATGTCGTACATATTAAAACATGAAAACGTTACAATTGAGAACACTGGATTTAATAAATTCACTTACAACCAACTCGAAGAAGAAACAACTTACCCAAAAAAAACTATGATGAAGCAAAGACTACGAGCAATTTTACAGGCAATGTTCTCCTTTAAAAAATCCAACTTCTCATTTTCCGTTTCTTATTATTTCATGTAAATTTTAGTTTTAGTTTTAGTTTTTTTTAACGTTTCATGTTCCGTTTGACGTTTCGTTTACTTCTCCCATTTTCCACCCCGACAACTATGATATGATATACATGCACTATATTGTTGTACATGGTCTTTATCTTTAAGATGCACCACAAGAAAACCTTCTCAAACTACAAACATTTCCAAAACGTAATAAGTATAGTTGTACCACCATAGATACCACCTAAATTCACACCGGGTAATTTGAGTGAAAATTTAAAATTACTCTACTTTTCTATATAATAATATTATTTTAGATCAAGTCTATATGCCAACATGAAACATCTATTCTCAAATGATTAAACACTAATACAAATTTTATACACCTATGCTAAAACATAATATATAACAAAGCACCAAATCTCAAAAAATTAATGTATACTTCAATCTTTTCACAACATTTTTTGTTTTGTCCGGCCACGTGGTTGAACTGCACAAATTTCAATCAACTTAAAATATATAAAAATCTATCATTTTTATTATTATTTTAATTAATATTTAAATTTAGTGTAAATTCAACTATGGTTGTATATTTTAATTTTGGGTTTTTACTTTTTATTGTGTTGTAAAATTAGTTTTTATAGTGGTTCCGTCCAATAGTATTTTTGTTAAATTTTTATTATTAATTTAGGGTAGGCTTTACAAGGGGTTCTCAATATTTTAATTAGATTTAATAGTGGTTTTGGCTAATAGTATTTTAGTTAAATATTTATTTTTAATTTAGGTTAGGTTTCACACGAAGAAAGAGATGAAAAACTAAATAATGAGAGTGATTAAAATAATTGTTTTAATATGAATTCTACAAGAAAAAGTTAAGATAACAACAATTTACTTTTTGAAAACTGTTGGCAAAGCGAGTGCCGCTAAAATTTAGCAACAGTTTAGCAACAAAAACCGTTGGTAAACTGTTGCTAAATTTAGCGACACTCACTTTACCAACAGTTTAACAACAAACGTTCTGATGGTAAGCTGAGATTTTCTTGTCTAGAATTATCGTTTTTCAATTACTATCAAAATCCAACGAGACCGATGGTGGGACTGAAGATTGGACATCTAGTCTCACCCTCGAAAACGATATAACCAACATTTGTTTAGTTTAACTTTTAATACTTGTTGAATCTTATCGGTTCACTAAGAATATAGTCGTATTTTCTTTTCTATAAGCTCCGATAAATGACCTTCGTTTAATCAGAACAAACATTTAAATTCTTCAGCAGAATTTGTGGTAATGATATAATTATAAATATTAAAAGTGCATGATACGTGACAGTGAAACGCAATTCAAAATGTTAAATATTGAAAAAAGTGAAAACACTACCCCTTAAATCACGAGGGGGGGGTACTTTTAAAGTACGGATATTGGCCATTTTGTAAATTATTTATTACTGCCAAAGTTGTTATATATGTTTGTTGTTCCTAATTAAAGATGGAATTAAAAACTGGTTAACGGCTTGCACTTTTATGACACTTTATAGAATCTTGCAACTTGTAACTATCTTGGCAACTGAATTTCTTTTCTCAGATTTGAATATAATTGCATAGTACAGTCAGAAAAAAAATGGGGAAATCAACTCAACCAGCTTTGTAAGAGCATTTTTTTTTTTTTAGTTTTTTTCATATTTAAATTAATTAGTATCAATTTTATATTTTTAGTTTAACATTTTAACTTTATACATTTTTCAGATTTTCTATCAAATTTATTATAATAACTAAATATTACTATGTTTTAATATATTTCTATTAATTTTTTTCAACCCAAATTAATTTACTAGAGCAACCACATTAAATTATTTAGACGTTTCCTCATATTTAAAGTAAAAAGTATATTTTTACAACTTATAAGGAAACGTTTTGTTTTATACAAATTATCAGTTTTTTTTATCAATTTCTCTATCACAACTATACAACTCATTTTTTTGTTATTTTATTAATTTATATGTGAAAAATACAAATAAATAAGAGAGAATAAAAGAAAAATAAGAGAGTTAAATTATTATTTTAGTTATAAGTGAACATCTTGATCTTTTTGAGTGATATTTGAGTTCATGTATATTTAAGTTAATGGATAAGTAAACTGATACTTGTACAATTTTAAAATAATTTTCTTATATTTAAAATAAATTGATGATATACGGTAACTGATACGGTTGATCTAACTATTGTTCTTCTTCTTATTATTGTAATTAATCTTAGCCGAAACGTGACCATTAGTAAACACGCACTACAAAAAAATATTCAAATAGCGACGGGATTAGTGACGGTATTTTTTGTTACGAGCTTATTAGCGACAGTTTTGTGACGGTTTTGTGACAGTTTAGTCAATTTGCGACAGATTTGTGACAACTTTTTAAATTAGCGACAGGCTTGTGACAGCTTTTGACTCTCACTAAAGCAAATATTATTTTGTAGTGACGGTCCACTAGTCCAATCCTACTCCCATAACTTCAATAATTAGTTAAAAAAATGATAATTCGACACCCCTATGATTTGTTTTTGTTTTTCATTTAATATTATTTTTTATACAAAATTAATTTAAAATTTAATTTTTTGCATTAGTTAAGTGTATTATTTCTGAGGAAATAAATATGCATGGTTCACTCAATACATTTACATTTTATTAGAATTTTCCTTTTCAAATTTATTAATATCAAATAACTTTCCAATATTTTTAAATAATAGTAGTAATTATTCCATTAAATTGACTTTACTTCAATAAGAAATCTAAAGAAAGTTTTAATTTACATATTAAAAGTTTATAATTTAACCCCTTTTATAATAAATGTAGAAATTATAAACTATTTTTTTAAAATGATTATCAATATTCAATAATAGTTTTGAAGATGAATAGGGTTGTAAGTTGAGCAAATTTCATTTGCATCAAAAAATTGTTGTAGTGATGAAGTCATACTATTACGTACCATGTTACGTTGGAAAAATGTGTTTTCGCATTACAGAAAAAAAAAAAACCATTTAACATCATAACACTTTTTAATTTATGGTAAATTGGTTGTGGCTAAATTTTAACAACATAATTTGTTGCTAAACTGTTGTTAAAATTTAGCCACAATTTTTTTTTTACGATGCTAAATGAATTTTTTATTGTAGTGTCGGGGTGTGGTCGGCTACACTAGAGATTCTCTGAAAATAAAGATAAACGTTTTAAATAACTAATGATTCAATTATGCTCATTGTCAACACATTATTAAGTCTACTATAATCTAGACCGGCCTTTATTAACAAGGTAATTATAAACAATATCATATTTAGCTCGTTGAAATAGTTTAACTCGTTCCATATGTAAATTTATACCATCTCTATGTATTATAGTTTTAGTACATATGTAAGCAATGATATGAGTCGTCATGAATATATCCTCAATTTTTTTTGAAAAATAATTGAAGGAGTCCGATTGAGACTTAAAGCTCAAATTACTTCATATTGTATAAGGTTTCAGGTATCGAGCTTACACACAAACATGTTTACGTGATCCGAATTTGATAATGAATCTAAGCACTCGTCAAGGACACACGTCGAGCTGAAACAAGCTACACAAGCAGATGCGATCACAAACAGCCTCGTCGCGGGCTCTTCATTTGCAATTATATACACATATACTCATGCATTCTGACTTAAATTATTACTTAAGCACCATGTATAATTTCATTTTCTACACATTGTTCAAGATTTTAAGAGCAATCACTACTGATGCTAAGAGCATCATCTCATTAATCAAATGTCTTATTTTTCTTATTTAGTAGGGGATTGTTGCAAAAAATGGTCTCCATCAGGTTAAATCATAAGGCTAAACCATTATTTATATATAAGGAAGGCATGTGATGTCTTACTAAATATAATAATATGAAACTATCATTGACTTTCATAATTTTGTGGTTGAGAAATTGTTATAAATAATAAATGATAATAAACAAATAAAAAATAAATGGTGTAGGGTTATGATAAAAAAATTGATAACAAATATGAAAATTTGTGTAAATGTAAACGGTTTCTTAAAAGCTGTAAAAATTGTTACGTTTGAGAAAATGGGTAGTGTTGCTGATGCGGTTGCTCTAATAACTCATTCACGAGAAAACTATCATTTTCTGAGTTTTGCATTTCAATTTTTCCATTTACAAACATCAAATTACTTATAATTTCCCCATATCTTCAAAATTAGTTGATTTTTTTAAAAAATTTAATGAAGGGAAAAACCCATATTTGTATTTTATTAAATGAAGGGAAAAAAACCCCACAAAAAAGATTGGGCCAAAAGTACACAAATTTGGGAAAAAAGATTCAAATCAGCAAATACAAAATTACAAGGGTGTAAAAGAAATAACTTAAAAATACATAGATTTTTAAAGTAAAAAATGTGACACGCGTCTCTCTCCCCCTTTATCGCTTCCAGGTGAAGAGGCCCAAAAACTTCAAAATTAGTAGATATTTATTTATATTATTTAAGAGGGGCTCTCAATACACTGCAAAATTTCTTTTAAAACGCAGAGACCGTAGATTTAATTTACGGTCTGTATCATTTAATCCAAACCGTAAATTTAATCTACGGTTTGGATTAAATGATACAGACCGTAGATTAAATCTACGGTCTGTGTAATTTTTTTCAAAATTACACAGTCAGTCCCTGCTTTTCAAAATTACACAGTCAGTCCCTGCGTGAAAATTACACAGACAGTCCCTGGAAAAAACAGAATCTTACGTTTTTTTTTAAAGAAATAAAATTTTATTCTACACTCTCTCTCTTTCTCTCAAAACCCCCCAATTTTCAACCCAAAAAATCACCCAAATCAATCAACCACATTAACTATCAAATTTATTAACAAAAAACCCCAAATCATCAATCAAACTTATCCATAATTGAAGATATATCTTTTATTCTCTAATTTATTATTTATTTTGTGTAATTTCAATTTGTAAAATAGGAAAAAATATATAAAATATTCAAATCCATAATTCACTTAGCTATATATAATTGTTTGTTGTTTGTTTATATTAATTATAGAAATTTTAATAATTGTTGATATTTGTCCCATTTTTGCATGTTTTTTTATTTTTTGTAATTTTAATTTGTAAAATAGGAAAAAATATATAAAATATGCAAAACCATAATTCACTTAGCTATATATAATTGTTTGTTATTTGTTTATATTAATTATAGAAATTTTAATAATTGTTGATATTTGTCCCATTTTTGCATGTTTTTTTATTTTGTTTGGTTAATTTGAATTGTTGATAATGTGTTTGGTTATGATTAAAAAATTGAGTTATTATTGTTTGGTTTATGATTAAATGTGTTTGGTTATGATTAAATGTGTTTGGTTATGATTAAATGTGTTTGGTTATGATTAAAAAATTGAATTATTATTGTTTGGTTTATGATTAAATGTGTGTTTGGTTATGATTAAAAAATTGAATTATTATTGTTTGGTTTATGATTAAATGTGTGTTTGGTTATGATTAAAAAATTGAATTATTATTGTTTGGTTTATGATTAAATGTGTGTTTGGTTATGATTAAAAAATTGAATTATTATTGTTTGGTTTATGAAAAAATGTGTGTTTGGTTATGATTAAAAAATTGAATTATTATTGTTTGGTTTATGAAAAAATGTGTGTTTGGTTATGATTAAAAAATTGAATTATTATTGTTTGGTTTATGATTAAATGTGTGTTTGGTTATGATTAAAAAATTGAATTATTATTGTTTGGTTTATGATTAAATGTGTGTTTGGTTATCATTGTTTTGTTATCATTAATTGGTTATAATTGAGTTATCATTGTTTGGTTATCATTAATTGGTTATCATTGAGTTATCATTGAGTTATCATTGTTTGGTTATCATTAATTGGTTATGTTATCATTTTTTGGTTATCATTAATTGAGTTATATTTGGTTATCATAGTTAGGATGGCAGACCCAGGTCCACATATTAAAGGGAGGTTGAGTATTTTACGACAGACTGGTCACATTTCTAATCAGACTTGGGATGATGGAAGAGAAGCGGGTAGAGGAGATGCCAATAAGATTAGGGTTTATAATTATAGTTGGCAGATACCGACGCCTGAAAGGGTAGTTCAAAATATCATTAGGGCTGGTTTTTACGGTATTTACAGTATAGGTAATTATACCGTAGACCGAGGGTTGATTACAGCCTTAGTTGATAGGTGGCGTGATGAGTCGCACACGTTCCATTTTGTCGGGGGAGAGTTGGGGATATCTTTACAGGATGTAGAGATTATGCTTGGTCTGAGGGTGGATGGTCTTGCTGTGACCCGGTCGGAGCGGAATGACACGAAGGCGAGCAGGTTGGCTATGATGGAGAGTTTGTTAGGTGTTAGGCCGGCTGACAATCAAGTCGATATAAATTGTCTGACAGTTAGACTTGATTGGATGTTACACACCTTCGGTGAATTACCCCCCAACCCTAATGAGGAGCGTTTGCTATATCAGTCTAGGGCTGCCATGCTATTATTACTGGCTGCACATGTGTTTTCGGATAAGAGCAGTGATCAGATTCCACTCTGGCCTCTGCCATTTCTGGAGGATTTTGACACATGTGCTGAGTATAGTTGGGGATCAGCTCTTCTGGCATGGTTAGAGGCTAATCTATGCAGGGTGGTACGTTGTAAGACAAACGGAGTAAGCGGGGCGGTGATGTTTCTGGATATGTGGGCGATTACCAGACTACTGCCGGTTAGACCGTGTGAAGAGCTGCCGGAAGATGTCGAGCCACCTGAGGGCTGACCTAGGTTCCCCCTCGGTTACAGGTATGATATTTATTTAGTTTTTGAATTGGATTTGCGTTTTTATATTATTGTGTCATCTATCATTTACTTAGCTGCCGGTTATATTTATTGTTTATCGGTTTTTGTTTGTATATTATAGATGGAAGATGTGGAGGCAAACTAACCTTACGCCATATGTCTACGGACATAATGTGGTCCACATACGTGACCAGTTTGACAATATGTCGCCTGAACAGGTAAATTTTAATTTTCGTATTATATGTAACTTACGTATTATATGTTGTATATGTTTGCATTGGTCTTATGTTCGCAGAATTTATTACTCGTCTATTTTTAAACCATTGTTTATATATTCTAATTTGATGATTACAGATAGTGTGGCAACCTTACGGGGATCTCAATCAGTATCCGGAATACTGCACGCGGGGCCGTTATATGTGGCATTGTTCTGTGCCTCTCATTTGTAATGAGAAGATTGAGTACCACCCCGCGGACAGGTTCATGAGACAGTTCGGTTTTGTGCAGCGGGTCCCTACATATATTTGGAAACCAAGACAGGGTCACGTCAAGGATAGAAGATATGGGATTGGGCAAAAACACGACTGGCCTTTACTTTGTGGAGAATTTATAGCCGTGTGGAATGACCGCCACACCCGTCTTATTAACGGCGAATATGGGTCAGGGACGTCACCGGATTACATGAGATGGTATAGAGAGAGGACCCGCATCTTCATAAACCCACCTGAACTTGCCCCGCCCCCTCACGGTTTCCGGGAGAATACGGGTGTCTTCAATAAAATGGTAATTACTAAATCGTTTTTTACTAATAAATCGTTATTTCTTTTTCTGTATTGTTTTTTTTTCTTCAGAAAGCGATGTTGCGCCGCAGTTTCAAATCGTTCAAACGACTGAAATCTAAAACGGACGTGGACTTACTACGTGCGGAGTTCGCTCAAATGGGTATGAATCCGTATGGGTCAGCTGATGAACAGTCGGAGGGGGATGACGACGACGACGACGACGATGGTGATGACGACCTACGTTATGACCCACGAACTTACACTAGGGCTTCAAGTTGTCGGCGTCCTGACGAAAGAGGCGAATCTAGTAGCGGGGGTAGAAGATCGACTGGAGGTCGACACCCGACTACAGATCAGGGTCCGGGTCCGAGTTCAAGCGGTCATCGTCGTCTTTCTTCTTTTGCTGGGTCGGACTATGTTCAGACCGATGTTCCGTTCGATTATCATAGACAATCATTTGGTTCGTACGAGCATCATCCTAGTCATCAGTCCACCGACAGTTGGAGTCGGGGGTTGACAATTACATCCCACGAGCGTGCGCCGCATCCAGAATCGCAGCAGCGACAAAGACGTCGTACGGAGCTAAACGAAATCGAAGAGTCTGCTGAGCCGTCATCGGATAGATTAACATCGGCGGGAAAGATGCTCCCTATGTCCAACTTTAAAACATTTAGTCGTTACAAAAAAAAATAAATGCACTGTTTTTGTATTTGATTTCTATGTTTGATTTGTCAGTTTTATTCTTAGCTAGGGTTGGAATATTATAAATTCGTACGTTTAATTTGATTTCTATGTTTGATTTGTACGTTATAATTTCGTAAGTTTAATTTGATTCGTATGTTTGATTTGTATGTTTGTAAAAAATATTCTGTATTTTAATTGATAGGACCAATATTGAGTTTTTACAAACCGTAAACCGTAAACCCTAAATTACAAACCCTAAACCCTAAACCCTAAACCCTAAAAAAACCCTAAATATTCTGAAATTTACATACAAACCGTACATTTAATGTACGGTTTGTACAGATTTCATACAAACCGTACATTAAATGTACGGTTTGCATGTATTCTGTGCAAACCGTAAAAGTAATGTACGGTTTGTACCCCTGATTTAAGCAGCGCCACTTTACGAATGTACTTTTTGCACCGAATCACCGTTAATAACGTAAAAAAAAAAAAACTACAAACCGTAAAAATAATCTACGGTTTGTAGTGTAAATGAAATTGGATACCATATCTATCAAAATAATTACGACAACACCTTATCACTTTTGAATTATTATGACTTGACAACCCTATCCGAAAATGACTATTCAATGCATTATTAAAGTTTGAAAATGACTACACCAAAAAAAACACTACAAACCGTAAAAGTAATATACGGTTTGTAGTGTAAATGACATTGGATACCATATCTATCAAAATAATTCCGACAACACCTTATCACTTTTGAATTATTATGACTTGACAACCCTATCCGAAAATGACTACTCAATGCATTATTAAAGTTTGAAAATGACTACACCAAAAAAAACACTACAAACCGTAAAAGTAATATACGGTTTGTAGTGTAAATGACATTGGATACCATATCTATCAAAATAATTCCGACAACACCTTATCACTTTTGAATTATTATGACTTGACAACCCTATCCGAAAATGATTACTCAATGCATTATTAAAGTTTGAAAATGACTACACCAAAAATTCACTACAAACCGTAAAAGTAATCTACGGTTTGTAGTGTAAACTTACACTATAAATATGGCTCAATTTTGCCAATTCTAACAAACCATAAAATCAAACACAAACACATTTCGGAAATCTTTAAAAAATTCCTCATTTCTCCCCAATAAAATATACAAACAAACACTTTTCCAAAATGAATTACAACTATGGTTATGACAACAACCAATGGAATAACAACAATGCGAATTCATCCAGTGGCTCAAACGATGAGCTAACTGATTATTCAGAGCACTTTGAAGTTGATGAATTGACTTGGGAAACAAGGGATGAAATGCTTGCTGATCTTGCTGATGTGGCTGGAAATTGGGGTTTCATTCTTACGATTCGTAGGTCTGGAGGGGGTGATGGGAGCAGAACACCGTATGTTGATATTGTGTGTGATAAATCGGGGGTATACGAAAAAAAGAAACCATCTTCCGTAAATTCAGGTACAAAGAAAAAAGATTGTCCATTTTTCATTAAAGGTTACGTAGTTAATGGTGAATGGATGTGTCACGTAGAAAATGGACAACATAACCACCCACCTCCAACTTACCTCCAAGGGCAAGCACGACGTGCTCGTTTAACCCAAGATGAAAAAGAAATTGTTAAAACTTTAAGGCAAAGTAGTTTTAAAGTTGGTGCAATATTAGAGGCCATAAAAAATCGAAATCCTGACAATGTATCAAACACTAAAACGATACATAATTTTTTGGCCGGACTGAAATTTAAAGAACGAGATGGTAGAAACCCGATACAGGAACTGTTTAATTTGTTGGATAGCCATCACTACACATTCTACTATAATATGAACCCATCAACCCATTCCCTTGAGAACTTATTTTTTGCACACCCCGATTCTATAAGGATGTTCAAAGCTTTTCCTGATGTCTTGTTAATGGATTGTACATATAGGACAAACCGTTTTAATATGTCATTTCTAGAAGTCGTAGGAATGACATCAACGAACCAAACATATTGTTTAGGTTTTGTTTTCATGAGTGACGAGACAAAGGAAAGTTATATATGGGCATTGGAAAATTTTAAAGTTACATTGGAGGGGTGTATACTACCTAGGGTGTTTGTAACCGACAGGGAAATGGCCTTATCAAATGCTTTGTCCGTTGTTTTTCCCGATTCTCATCATATTTTGTGCACTTTTCATATTGCAGAAAATGTTTTGAAAAACTGCCGTAAAAAAATCCCTGATGAGGAGTGGCAAACGTTTCTAGATGATTGGGGTTTATTAGTTGATTCTGAGTCGATAGAGGAGTACAATCATAACCGAACTTATTTCAATTCCTCTTACAAATCGTACCCTGCTGTGATTAAGTATGTAGACAAGCTTTTAAATGATTATGCTGAAAAGTTTGTTGCATGCTATACCAACCACACAACACATCTAGGTAACAGAACTAGCAATCGAGCCGAACAACAACATGCTAAGCTGAAAAGATCCCTTTCCACAAATACTGGCACGCTTGAAACTGTTTGGGTAGAGGTGAATAGAATTCTAGAAAAACAGTTTGAGGATATTAAGATGAAATTGGATAAATGCAAGTCTTATTTTCCACATTCTGAACGAACACCTCTATTTATAAATCTTAGGTCGTATATCACACACTATGCCTTTGATTTATTATTTCAAGAACACAAAAAATGTAGTGGCCAGGCTGATGAGAATTGTTCTTGCGGTTTTAAATTGTCTCACGGTTTACCTTGTTATCATATTATGAGTGAACATATTTTATTCGGGAAGCCTCTTCCTCTAGAATATATTCATCCATTCTGGAAAAAATTAGACGTAATTGATGATAATGGGAACACCGATGATTATGGGGTAGAGGGTGATCTAGAAGAGTTTAAAAGTGTTTATGCTACCAAAACGAATGTTGAAAAACGGCGTATGAAAACACAACTCCGAGAGATAACCGTACCAGCCAGAACATCCATCAGTGACCCCGAAGTGAGAGTAAATAGGGGGAGACCTAGAAAAGGCGACAAATCTAGTAAGAGGGATAAGTCGGGATGGGAGTATGTGGAGGAAGAGAGAGCTGCTGCTAGTAGGGACAAGGGCAAAGGCAAGGCGGATGAAACACCGGAGGTAAGGGTAAACCCAACTAGGAGGCCGCGAAACCAGAACCCTAAACCCACCCCCAATAGGCCAACCTTCCTGTACAGTGACCAAATATGGGTCATGTTACATAGTTACATCGAAACGGTTTATGATGTGCGTGGGGATGGTAACTGTGGGTTCCGGGTACTTGCAAATGCGACGGGTAAACAGAATGGGGAAGATGATTGGTACGCGGTAAGATGTGAATTGTTTCAAGAGCTGCAGCAAATGAAAGGTGTTTATTATGAGTTGTTTGAGAATCTTGACTTTGAAGCTTACTGGTATGATTACATTTTATCAAGTTTAAATTTTTATCATGCTACAAATCCCGCACCTTCTGACAAATGGATGAGATTTCCGTCCTATGGTTTTTTAATTGCTTCTCATTACAATATGCCAATTGTATTGTTGTCCTTATGGGAAAATCAAAATGGAGGGGTAAATATGTGGAACTCCACTTTTTTACCTCTTTATACTGGTCCGCCTCGGGGAACGACACATTACATCCCGACTGTAATGGTGTTCGTCAACAGTTGTCACTATGCTCAGGTTATTCCTAAAGAAGAAGGGATCTTCCCAATGCCAGGAATTATAGCACGGTGGGAACAAACACGCACTGAGACAGCTGCGCCATGGAAGGAACTTTTTCGACCTAATTTCAAGTTATATATGGCGCTGGAAAAGAAATTGGAAAAGAAAAAAGCAAATGAAGATGAAGCTATAGACCTAAGTCCATAATCAGTTTTTTATTTTTAATTTTATGTAAATTACTATTTTTTCCAAATTGTTGTAAATTTATATGATGTAAACAAATGTTTAATAAATTTGTTTTCTGAAATTTAGTTCTATGAAATTTTGTTGTAAATTTTGTTTAATAAATTTGTTTTATGAAATTTATAAGTTGATATTCATGTTTGCATATTCAGTTAATTTTTTTTATGAAATTTATATAATTTATGATGGTTTCATTCAACAAAATTGATGATTGACACCAAATTAACGACTTAGTTAATGTTTCATATTGCGTTATACAAAGTGTTAAAAACAAACCAAAGGTACTTCACAAAAATTGACGATTTAGTTAATAATTCAATAAATATCAACTTATACACTTGACAAAAATATAACATGTAAAATTTTGAACTTATACAATAAATATCAAACATAAAATTTATCAAATCAACTTTATTTGTGTAAATTTGTGTAAATTTTGTGTTTATTTTGAGAGATTGTTAGAATATTGGTAATTTATTTTATGTAAAATTTTAAAAATAAGGCATTTAGTTTTTTTATTAAAAAAATCATATTTATTTTGAAAAAATTATTCAGTTTTTTAATTTTAATTCTCAGATTTTTTTTTTTTTTTAAAGCAAAAAACTGCTGTAAACCGTAGATTAATCTACGGTCTACAGTCATTGACTGTAAACCGTAGATTTAATCTACGGTTTACAGATTTTAACTGTAAACCGTAGATTAAATCTACGGTTTACAGTCAATGACTGTAGACCGTAGATTTAATCTACGGTTACAGCGTTTTTAAAGAATTTTTGCTGTATAAACAGCCAACCTCATTATTTAAATGTTAAAGTCATTCTAAACAAATATCGTCTATGAAAATACGTGTAAATTTAATCATCAAATTTTTCATATCAAAATTGTCGAAATAAAAAAATTGTAAATTCCATCATATACTTATAACCACATGAATTACGTGATTAACTTTTGAAATAATTTTTTTCGGCAATCTAGATTTAAAAAAATTATCGATCAAAGTTTCACATATTTTAGTAAGAAACATTTGTTTAGGGACGGGAGGTAGTATATCGTAATTATCCAACAAAATTATGGTTTTTGGTTTATGGAGACGCCTTTTGATTAATACAGACGGTAATAGTACAAATCACGGCACGTTATAAAAACGCAACCTATTAAAAATCCAAATAAATATATTGGAAGCCTAGTTTGAGTATATCCTAAATTTAATTAATATTAATTAAAAAAAATTTATTTTTTTTAGTAGATTGAGTTTTTATTACGTGACGTGACTTATATCTCATCCCACTAATACAGCCACGTCTGCATCAAACGGTATGATTTTAAAAACTTAATTTAATTTAAATGAATCTCGCGACAAATAGTGAGAGATAAGAGGTCATTTGATGTAAAGAAAATGGTACTTGGCGATTTATGATTTGACATGACTTTATGGGAATCTTTTTAATGTCATGACAAAAACACTTTGCAAAGACCCATCACTACTACTCCGTTGATTGCGTGGACGAAAGCTATATACAATAAATTAATTACTCCTCCTATCATGCTACAAACAATTTTATCCACATTATCTTGAATTTGTTGTAAGGATTATCTCAATATTTTGTCATTGAACTAGGGTTTTATTTCAATAATTTTGGGTAGTTTACAGGAAATGATCATACGAGATATATTATAATTTTTCACAATAATAAATATTCACCTGCCATGCCATTCGTTTAATTATGTTCATCTCGATCATATAAAGAAGTACGGATTCACGCTACAAAATAATGTTTGATTTATTGAGAGTCAAAAGCCGTCACAAGCCTGTCGTTAATTTAAAAAGCTGTCACAAATCTATCGCAAATTGACTAAACTATCACAAAGCCGTCACAAAAACCGTTGCTAATAAGCTCGTAACAAAAAATACCGTCACTAATCTCGTCGCTATTTGAGTATTTTTTTGTAGTGTCAGGCTTCAAGTTAAAAAAAAAAAAGAAATACTAAATTAATGTTTGAGCTTGGTAAATACGAAATTTTATGCTCGTGCAAGATTTAGGAAATTGATAAAGATGCAAGTTCGAAAAAGTTCCATGTTCAAACAACCTTTTGGTGCGTTCTAATATAGAGATGAACGAAATAAATAAATAAATCTTTTTTAAAAATAAATAAATAAATAGAGTATATACATTACTCTCTTCATATACACATGAGTTATTCCAACAGGTTGAATTGAGAATATTAATAAGGCTTATTCTGGGTAATGAGGAAAAAACAATCAGTTTTGTTGAATAGCGTTGTTGTGCTCACTTCTCTCACAAGTTGTATCTATATAGATGAGTGTAAAAGATGTATGCATCTCATTACCCGCTTATTCCGTATAGCTCTGACGGGTTAGGCTCCCTTGGTACTTCTAACAAGACAAACGTTTTGAAATATGATAGAGTATTTAGTTTGTGCCAAATAGTTTTAGATCATTTTAGTAGGATTTAATTAAATAACACTTGGGTACGAATTAAATTTGAATCGTTAATTAACGCAACAGCGGAGGGACACATTAATGATAATTAAGAAAAATATAAGGATCATGCAAGTTCTACTTTCTAGCTCACGCCACTGTAAAAACACATAGGGTATGTCCGTCCGTATGCATTGGCGGAATTAGGATTTCAAAATTTGTGGGACTGAATTACATGTTTATATATTTCTTTATTTATGGGGGTGATAAATGATATAATCATTAAATTTTCAACAAATACATGAAAAATTTCGGGGTTTTCTCAATATGATGGGTGCGGTAGCTCATTTTAGCATGTAGCTAGTTTCCTGTGTACGTATGTATGAACCTAAAATGTTTTTTTATAACTTAATTTGCGTGGCAAATATAGCCAAATAATTTATGTCCTTGCTAGCTGTAGACTTTCATATAAAAAAAAATGACGGACTTACTTTTCATGACCAAGGATGTGAAATGTGAAATTGATTATGTGAAATTGATTATTTCACCATCACCACCATCACCATAGCACCAAATACCCTCATCATAGTTTTCTTTTGACTATTACACTAATCAAGATAATCATTCTAATGATGATATTTGGAAGAATGGCTTTGACAAATTTGAAGAAATCTGTTTGGTAATTATGAAACGATTAAAACAAGTAATCACTAATCACACTGCTAAGAGTAATGCACATGAATTGTTCAATATAAAAGTGATAGTTATTCTCATTAAGTTACGCGGAGATCACCACAATACTCGACATACGATTATAAATCTCCGGTAGCACTAGACGAGATGCCCATAAGAGCCGGATATCGTTAAATTCTATCAAACATACAATTTAAATGTTTTTTTCGAAAAATTCCGCAGTTAATTGTTAACTTGGTCTCTTAATTTCTAAAAGAAAATTATTTTAGTTTTTATACTGGTATTTTGTTTATAGTCTTTTATGTTGATTTATGATTTTGACTTTATTAAGAAAGATAACAACTTGTTACTTTCGTTAATAAATTCGGAGGCCTATCCTTCAGTTTTCTAAAAAAAACGGGACTTTCAATGTTTCAATTGAAATTATGAGGACAAATATCCTATAATGGCTTAAAAGAATGTGGGATCCTCAAATCCATGTTTGATGGATGAAATTAAGGAGATGAAATTAAGGAGATGAAATTAGTAGTAATTGAAGATTTGATATTGAAATTTTGGAATTTGTTAATTAATAGTTTTTAATTATGTGCATACATATCCCTTAGTTTGCTCTTGTTGCTTGTCTTTACTAGCAAAATCTTTCTACACCTTATTTAAGTTTCTTTAGCCTTCAAATATTTCAAGCAAGTTATATACACATATCATTTAATTGGAATAATTATTGATTGCTTCACGCAATATATGGGTCCAACTTTATCATTGATTTTATGATCCAGCAAAGCCATCACATTATTGGAATAGTTTCACTTTTATAAACCAATTATTAGCTACAGATTTGGAGTACTTTCTTCTTTTTGTTCAATATTGCATAGACTCAATTTTGCTCTTTTAGCTTTTTAGGCTTGTGATCAGGTCAAGATCATTGATTTTCCCCACACACACAAAAAAAATCATTGAGTAATTACCTTTTATTTAGTGGATAAAAAGAGACATCATCTAATGGTTATAAAGCCAAATCAAACGGACTATACTATTAAAGTTTAAATAATTACAAGCCTCTCCTATCAATCTTAAGTAATTATTCAATTGCCGATTGTGAAATCTTGTAAGTAATTAAGAGTGTATTACATCGCGGTCGCAGTCTTGATGAAAAAAAAAGTATTTTGTCGATTGTAAATTATAATATAGTCACATTAGTTTGCTCATTTTAACATTTCTTTGATGTCCCTTGATTAAAAGATGAATTAGTGTAATTGGATTTGGACACTAAATGTATAAGTATGTGGCATGCATGCTTGAGACGATATTTGCAACACTCTTAACTAATTGTGACGCTAATTATCTTACATTTTTTTCTTATTTATTTGGTTAATGTTGTATGCATGCATTTTGTTTGCTTTTAGTATGACATTTCAAAATTATATAATGAAGATATAATTGCATGTAGTACTACAGTAATATATTACCCGTAAGCAACGAACTTATATCAATCAGTGTTTTTTGTTAGCCCACCACCTTTGATCATATATTGACAAACTTTATGAATAAGCTCTTTTCTTATTTCCCACTAGTACTGTAACTGGTCAGCAGCTTTTTCAGTTATCAGCTGACATAATAAAGAGGACAAAAATGCGAAAAGGAAACTACAAATAATGAACAAATTTTGCAAAATATAGGTGCTCCATCAATGACAGCCTTTTTGCTTGGTATTTTGTTCATTTAAAAAAAAAAACACTATATCACATTTAGTGATTTATTTAACTTTATACTTTCTCGTTCACTCAGATTGTTGGTGCTATACGAAATTACGTACAATTTTGATCAACAAAAAACTCATATCTAAGTTGTTGAAATAGAATTTTTTTAAAGTTAATCATATAGTTTAAATGTTAAACTATATAAACAAATTTTGAAAATTTACATTTTCACAATTTTAATACGAGATATTTGGCATACAACCTCAATATTTTGGTACCGATTGGAGTGTTTTTTTTTAATGGGGTATGTAAATTTGAAGCAAAGGGATAAAAAGTAGCTACATGCGCTCAAATCTAGCATAAACATTAAACAGTAGATCACCCTGTCTTTAACCAAACGCTATTCGTTAAGAATTTGTATTATTGCTAGTTACCACTATTTTTACCATTTATTTTATCCTTTTTTTTTTTTTTTGATAAGTCGTGCTTATTATTAATAGTAACAACAAGCGAATACAGGGATCAGATGCCCGTGTAACAAGCGAATACAGGGCTAAGTACAAAGAAAATACAAAACATGCTATTTTGGAACTAAAATGAGTGCATAAAACAAAATTGTGTAGCTAGAAGAGATGGAAAGGAAACAAGCTAAAGGGTTACTTACTCGCTACTATTTTCTCTTATTTTTGAAAGATTCCGAAAATACTATTTTTTTTTTCCTTCTCTTGAATCTTATTATGATTTAACGTGTTCTCTTATTGAATTCGTAAATTATTTACCTATTCTTAGCCCTTAGTTTGGTATTTTGAACAAGTGTATCCTCAACTTTCGTATAGCTATAGGCTATATATCTCTATTGATTAACAAACTCGTTTTAAGCATGAGTGGCTATTTCAGTCTTTTGGCTTATGGTTGACCGTGCTACACCCATTATGTTCTGCACGTTATGATTAGTTCATTTGATTATACCCTGCTTCGACAGGTACACTTGACGAAATTTTTTAGTTTGATAGTTGAGATGATTCTAGTGTGTATGTATCTCCCGTTTGGCGTATTTTGTTTTACCCATGATGGATTTGGACAGTAGTACATGAGTAGCAGACTTCATAGCACTCTGAATGGTTTTATATTATTTATTTTTTGTTTACTTATCTCATTTGAATCTGTTTCAGGGGCAACTAAACTCTGTATTCTGACACGTTATTTGCAATAATAATGAAAATTTTCTTTTAAAAAAAAATCTACAATGTTAAGGATGAATCCATCCCCATTTCGTTACCCATATACATTATCAAAATCATCTCGAATTTTCCTCTCAATAACCTAGTTTCTATCCCGATAATAGTTTCTCCCAATTATGTATACGTTGCACTTTAAAATTATATATTTCACCCTTACTTGGACAACATATATACTTGACAATCTCTTCGCAACAATTTCATTGTCAACTCATTTTAATCAATGAAATGATTACACGGAAGGCAAGCAAGCAATAACTTGTGCCGTTAGCCCTTAACGTTAACTATCATATAATATATATACATATAATTATCGATGTAGCATCAGTTATATCCCAATAACGTTAACCCACGATATTTCTCATTTGTGCACTTAGTCTACTAAAAAAATACTACAAAATCTATTAATCTAGTGGTTTATAACTCTTTTATCTGAGCTTGGCTCTAGCTACTCGAAAAAAATCTCATGCTCTCTACTTTTTTCATCTACGCGTATGAAAATGGATAGGGGAGCGAGAAAAGAAGTTGTTACGTACACACAAGTAAAGGGGTCCTGTTCATATAATTTAAACGATTATCTCCAAGTTTAAAAGACTTTACAGTTGTTACTACGTTCGAGCAATTACTAAACTATATACCATTGTAACAAATCTATATCGAAAAAATGAGTAGGACCTTTGAAAGGGTACAATGTCGAGACATGTCTTGGGAGTATTATGACAAAATTAGGAGGGTATTCACCTCTTAGTGGGGCACTCACTGTTTCAATACCCAAAGCATATTTTCCCTACCAAAAGCACAGAGCGAAAGTATCAGTTAAATAGACAGCATTGTTCCCATGTGACCAAATTTAATAGCAACATTCCAAAACAACTACCCCAACTTTGTGTCTCTATTTCCTTTCAAAAACAAAATTAACGATCTTTTCCCTAACAATAGCAGATGTCAACTACAACAGTAATATTGTAGCACCCTCTTCTAAAACGCGCGCCTACACGTAAATTAAGCGGCGTGTAGCCGGTAGGCGTAGCCTACAAACCTAAGAGATTAGACAGATTAAACGGATTCGACGCAAATTAGACGGTAATTAGGAACTACCTTGCGCAGTTTAAAAGATTGTGTAGCACCCATTATTTCATTTATTTTTTCTCCCTGTCATATCATCATGTGATAGTACTAACGATAAAAGTTACATAAAAGTTAAAAACTACTACTAAAAGTTGTCAATATATAGAAACACTGCTAATCGTAGCCCACGCTTTGCGTGTGTAACACGTAATTGTATAAATATGATCCGACACAAATAAATTTAACATTTTCAAAAAAGTTTACAAAAATAATTGGATGAATATCGTAAAAATATAATGTTTTATTGTTATAGTAATATAAAAATACATGTATGATGATTTGTTTGAGAGATGATTTGATATGTGAAAAAAAAAGAATATTTATTTATTTATTTAAATTGCATTAAGTTATTTTAGTAATTAGTAAATTAGAATAGTGACATTTTTGGAAAAAATAGGTAAAATTGGACGGCCTCAAGATTTCTTGAGTTCTCTTATATTAATAGTATGATGATGACTTGGTGGAACTTAATGCGCACTCGTAATGGATATATGATCATTTTTTATTTACAGTACCCGTTTTAGTCGTTGGAATAACAAACAGATTTCCTTCACACTGTAAAATGATTACCAGGGTTTTAGAAAAAGAAAATGAAATAAGTTATATGTATAATGAATTAACATAACCAAATCATTTGCTTGGTCATTTACATAATTAACCGAATTGTTGGAATAGGCTTATTTGTAGTTAGACCGTTTATTAGGCCATGTTTATAAAGTTCATCTGTTGGCAATATTAGACGCGGAAAAATGATGACGGAAAGTAATGTGGGAAATAATTACTTGAGAGAAAAAAAGTAAGTTATTTGCTCATATATTATATTGAAAGCGGGAAATGGGAAACGAGAAGTGGAAACAGGAAATATGCCGTTTTCTAGAAAATGGAAATAGACTTTCTAGGTACCTTTGAACTTAGCAAAGCTGATCCGGATCACTTATGATCTGTGTAAGCTGATCGGGATGACAAAATATCTAATCCGGATCATATTAAGTTTTAGGATTTTTGAACAAGGCCTATATAAACGCATGCAGAATATAAGTTGTGAATTTTTTACGGATGCACAATTCGAATGACCACAACGGTTACGGATTTTCCACTTGAAAAATGTAAGCGGTTACGCAGCTACAATTTAGAAAAGAATTTCCAGGAATCGAATTTTGGAAGATATTAAAACCTATGAAGATCATTCACTCTTTCAATCCAAATATAGGTCTCTAGAGGTCATTCAATACCACGCCAGTACATACAATTACATTATAAGAAGCCTAATATACCAACACACATAATTAACATAGAAGAAAAAAATTGTTAAGTTTTAAAAGAAAAAAATTGTTAAGTTTTAAATGTAAATATCATAAACGTGAGGTGACCGAGCAAGGCATATCCTGATATGAGAAGTACAGTTTGAAGATATAATTTAGTTAGTATTTCAATTTAACATATTTTAAAATTTTCAAAATGATTTTGCAATATCTGATTATAAATGTAATTCGAACCAGTGGCGGATGCAGAGGGGGCATGGAGGTCACGTGCCCCCAAATTTCTGGCATTTGAAATTACAATTTTACCCCTATGAGTTTAAGAACGTACAATAATGCCATATAGTGGCATAGTCAATTTATTCTTTATTTTTTTCTAATTCATTAGTTAAATGTTTTTTGTCTTATTAACATAGACCCAATGTGATATTGGCAACTATTGTCACTTACCTTCTATTTCAATTTTGTGTATCACGATACTAGAATTGTGTTGTCAATTTTTTCTTCTCAAACGTATTTTGATGGGAATAAATGGTGTGTTAATTATTTATGTTTTATCAATAAACATTTTATTTGGAAATAAAAATAATCTAGGTAAGTTTATACTAGTTGTTATAATACTTGAGATATCTATTTGACTGAGTTGTATTGAAATTTCTTAGTAAACAAAATAAAATGATGAATTTAAAATTGTTATAATACTTGATTGACATTGTTTGTATATAATTAGAATTGATTGTAACATTTTCATTTAAATATGTTGAGATTATATTTATTCTTTATTAAGTTATTACCGGAAAAACACCCATGTTTTCACACAACCATTTTACATTTTTGCTTTCTCATTTTTTGAAAAATAAAAACCATGCCCCCAAAATAAAAATCCTATATCCCCAAGATTCGAACCATTTTAGTATTTATATATTGCATAGAAAAGAAAATAAAAATCCTATATCCCCCAGATTCGAACCATTTTAGTATTTATATATTGCATAGAAAAGATTCATGGGAAAAAGTTTCAAAGCTTCCCCTACAAAAAAATATATACATATAGCAACAGGTTAGTTACAGTTTGTCTGATACTATACGGCTTGTTGCTGAAATTTAGCAACAATATAACAACAATTTCTGTTGCTAAGTGCTGATAACCGTTACTATACTGTTACTGAATTTTCTACAACAAGCCGTATAGTAACAAACTAATTGTTGCTATCCGGTTATTTTCTTGCAGTGTTCATCGAATTGATATACATTTTTTAGTCAAAAAAAGTAGTCTTAAGGCATGCATGCTTTAGAAATTTGATAATTTCTTGATTTATAAACCTGTAATTCACACTTGAACTCTTAAATATAAAAAAGTTATGGTCGAAGTACAGTTGATAGAAAATCGTCGTCTCCTCCTATATCAGATTACAATAAAAAAAAATGGACAAATTTATTTTATAAATAGGGTTTGGTTAAAAACTTACTTGCTTTTACCATTGACTTTTTTTTATCCAATTATCTATTTATCAAATTTCTTTGAACAATAAAAATAATAACCCATCTAATGTACATGTGTTACAATTATGCCACGCTAAAACATAAAAAGACTGCTATGCCCTTTGTTGGCTTGTACTGTTGTTCCACGTCATGAGTGTATATTTATTTATAAATAAAAAAAGTCATATATTTGTCACGTCATAATATATTTTAAATGACAGATACATCATATATACATGGTATACGGTATAGCTCACAAAATCATTTTGTCATTAAAGTTAATAACTCCTTGAATTTACTAAGACCATTAATTTCTTCATAAACTGTTAAGACTAACTAATTCTTCAAATAATTGGCACAATTATTCCAGCGTGTTGAATATTCATATAAAGAAGACTCACTCATTTCCTAACTACAAAAGAAATGGGATGTTGAAGACATATTTAGGACTAATTTATATTTGACCCAAGTTGTATTTTGAGGATTCTTAGTCACTGTAAATATAGGGCCACATCGTTCAAATTAGTCGGTACAGTTTTGTCAAATAATGTTAGCTAGATACTAAGTAGCACGGACAAAAAATACGTATGTTTGACATGATACAAGCACAGCGAACGATAAATTTTTAAATTCAGGACGCAGCAGAGTTAGGACATGTCAATTAGTAAATTATAAATTTATTGTTTGTATAGGTTTTTTTTTAAATTTAGTTTAGCAAAACACGAAAAATTATAAGTATATTAATTGCAACTAACAAATCTTAGTAATAATTACATTTTTTTATGTGATTTTTTTGTTACTTTTTTACCTAAATTGTAAATTTTAAATATTTAAGGAATTTTTTGTGATGCAATTTGGGTAATTGTGTATTTAAAGTGTCTATGACGGTTCGAAAAGTGTATACGCCGCGCTCGTAGAAGTGTTCACATCATATGGCCGGTAGAAATTGAAGTGTTTGACACGTGAAATAGAATGACGGACTGGCATCAGACATAGATAAGAGTTTTTAACTTTGACGCTGACTAATGTTGTGCTGAGATGTACCGAATCTTAAACGTGACAACATATTCGGGTTGATAATTAAGTCGTATTGAATAATAACTTTCAATTCGGAAAAACCCAAAAGAATAGTCAGTTGATACAATCATTTAGTCATTTAGATACTAACCACTCCTGACATTTTATTAAACCATGGGTACCATTAGTAACATACTATATATTGCAATTGGAAGTATAGTGATAAATATATACTATATAGAAGTGTCTTGAAACTATAGGATTGTTAATATACTTCTTTTATTTGTTTTAAAGAGACAAAAACCTTATATAAATTCATGGGTGTTATACAACCAAGACTAGTAAGAAAAGACAAGAGTAACATTGTCTAAGAATAAAAACCAAATTAAGAAAATAAAATTAAAAAAAATGAGTCGTTGACCCTTATCATAATTCCAGTGGCGGCCCCTATGCCGTTGCTCTTGCCAAATACCCCTTCTCTCTAAATGTGTTTTACTATATAAAAAAACAAAGAGACACAAACAAGCTCATAAAGAAAGCAACTTTTGTTCATAAGCAAAAGTTTGTTCACAAACAATGAAAACTCTTTTGCTACACTTGCTCAAGCCAATGATGATTTGTTTGGTAATCTTGGTTTGTTTTATAAAGGTGGTGATTTTGTTTTGGTGGAGGCCTAAGAAGATTGAAAAACACTTTGCCAAACAAGGCATTAGAGGCCCTCCTTATTGCTTGTTCATTGGCAATGCTAAGGAGCTTTTGAGCCTCATGTTGAAAGCTTCTTCTCAACCCATGCCTAGTTTTTCACATAATATTCTCCCAAGAGTTTTCTCTTTCTACCATCATTGGAAGAAAATCTATGGTAACATGATCTCTCTATAGCTTTCTCACAAATTGAAATTTTGTATGTTTTTGTCTTTTAAATTTTTTAAAACATACTATGAGAGCATTTTATTTTGGTTCTTTTAGTAGTTAAAGAAATAAGCAAGTTTAATCTATGGTAACATAATCTCTCTATAGCTTTCTCATAAATTGAAATCTTGTATGTTTTTGTCTTTTTAAATTTTGAAAACATACTATGAGAGAGCATTTTATTTTGATTCTTTTAGTAGTTAAAGAAATAAGAATATGGTTAACATAATCTTTCTATAGCTTTCAGCTTATAAATTGAAATTTTTTATGTTTTTGTCTTTTTAAATTTGTAAAACAGACTATGAGAGCATTTTATTTTGGTTGTTTTAGTAGTTACAGAAATAAGAAAATTTCAAACTTTCTTAAGTTTTCCTTTTACATTATATTAGTTAAATTTTCAAAATCTTTGTTCTTTCAAAGGTAAAAAATTTAAAGTACTAGGTGTTTTGGATTATTAGCTGAAAACAATAACTTGTACTGAATAAATGGAGGAAAGTACAATTCACAGTATAACTTACAGCTTTTGATCCCTATTAAGATCTTTCAAAGTATTTGAGTTTAGATTCTTGATGTTGATGATATATTTACTTTTAGCATTTTCATTTTCATTTTCATTTTCATTTTCTCTTCACTCTTTTGTGTCATATATCTTTCATTTTTAGTGCAAAAGTACCATGTGTACACAATCTTATCACTATGTGTAAGGAGTATTTATGAACTACCAAGTTACAAATGTTCAATTCTTTTCTAGTTTCTCAAACAATCTGCATCTACCATGATTCACCTTAAAGATTGATATATTAGCTGTTTAATTTCAGATATGTTACATAAAAATTATTTTTACTGTGAGATTTTATATTAGTCATGCTGATGCTAGTTGTGGGTACATCCAGTAGCATAACATGAATTATTCATCTGTATAGGAATGTGCTAGTACTATAATTGACAAATTTAATCATAAAATAAAATAAAATAAAAATGATTAAAAATATTTCAAGTACAATGGGCTGTATCTCTATCATCATCACCTTCATCTAAATCAATATTTCTGAGAAGCCAGCTACTTTCTCTGTATAGTAGGGTCTACTTTCTCTGTACTATTAATGCTTCCTCTCTGAATCAGTGATACTCTTTATTTGTTACTCATGCCTTTTTTTATCCAACATGACACTTACTACTTGAAGCATTATGGTGTTCTTACTTGTTGCATTAACTCTATTTCCTACTATAATTAATATGCACATCTAAAAAAATGCAATAACATTCAATTCAGCCTGCTTTTACTAGGTTGTAACTTGTAACATTACATTCTTGCTAAATTAATTTACAGGTGCAACTTTTTTGATATGGTTTGGGCCCACGGTCCGTCTTACTGTATCCGATCCGAATCTGATCAGAGAGGTTTTCTCTACGAAATCCGAATTTTACGAGAAAAATGAGGCTCACCCACTCATTAAACAGCTTGAAGGTGATGGCCTTCTCAGCCTCAAAGGAGTAAAATGGGCTCACCATAGGAAAATCATCTCCCCTACTTTCCACATGGAGAATCTCAAAGTAAATACAATATTTTAATTTCTTAAATAATAATATATGCCCTTTAATCTCCCTTTCAAAGATAGAAATTTTATTAAATTTTGTATTTTTCGCATAATTTTTGTAGTTGTTAATACCGGTGGCGGCTCATAGTGTAATTGAAATGTTGGAAAAGTGGTCCAAAAAGGAGGATTCGGGAGAGTTTGAGGTCGAAGTTACTGAATGGTACCAATCACTAACCGAAGATATTATTACCCGAGCAGCATTTGGTAGTAGCTATGAGGAAGGAAGGGCTATTTTCCGACTACAAGCAGAACAATTGGCGCTTACATCCGAGGCGTTTCAAAAAGTTTTCATCCCAGGTTATAGGTATATATATTAATTGCTAAAGTTTTCTAAGAATTTTATTTTCCCCTCTTTTGTGTTTGGTAAAATACATTCTTTAAAATCATTCAAGTTTATTTTGGTCTACAATATTACTGGTGATGTTTATGCCAGGAAATAATTTTTAAAATTATTTCACCAAACACATTGCCAATTTCTATATTATTAAAAACGACACCACATGGTATCTGAAGTTCTTTTTATAGAATTATTGATAAATAAGGCAATGGAGATTGATGCAACCGTTTTATGTAGCCTCAACGTCAAGTATTTTAAATTAAAGGTTTTTCATTTAAGGCTAGTTGATGTGTTAATTTTAAGCTTGACGTATTATTAAGGCAATGGAGATAGGATTTCACAATCACATAATTAAGTGTTAAGCTTAGGAATACATGTTTTTACAATTAAACAATTAATTAGATTCCGACTCGTCGAAATAGCGTCTATTTCATGAAAGAAACATGTCAAAATGAGTAGAAAGGCTTACCTAAACTTTGTGTCATAGATTTCTACCTACCAAGAAGAACATGAAATCATGGAAATTAGACAAGGAAATCAAGAAATCGTTAATAGATGTCATCAATCGGAGGCAACAAAATTCAAATCCTGATCATAACCAAAAGCGTGACACTGAGCCAAAAGACTTGTTAGGACTCATGATCCAAGCATCAATCAAAGAGTTGAACACTAACAAACCAATATCGTCGAAGAATAATATAACGGTCCTCGATATTGCTGAGGAGTGTAAGAGCTTCTTTTTCGCCGGTGGGCAAACCACGTCGAATCTGCTGACCTGGACGACGGTATTGCTAGCTATGCATACAGAATGGCAAGATTTGGCACGTGATGAAGTGCTTAAGGTGTGTGGGTCCAGTGGTGTGCCCTCCATAGATGACATTTCCAAACTTAAAACGGTAAAATTGCTTACATTTTTTTGGCAGATTTTGTTAGTGAGCTATATGTCCTTTTGTTAGTGTTGTTTTGTAGTTTCGTACAACATTCTTATTCTTTTTATAAAAATAATAAACTGCTGAAAAGTGCCAGTAAGACAAGTTGAAACATTTTTCCTTTGTTGGTTTCTTGTTGTAAGTAACCTTTAGGAAGAACTTCAGTTAAGTAAAATTTATTAGATCTACTCGTCAAAAGCTTAACTGACTAATTCTTTTCGAGAAAGTTATTGTTCAATACATACTTTCAGACTTAACTATCAAAAACCTCAAATTATGGGTTTTCTTTAAAATCTGGTACATATCAACCCGGTATTAATGAGTATCGAAGTTAAAAAGAAAGAGTAAAAAGAAGTCACGTCATTGATTCATTGAACATCTGTTTCTAAGTTTAGAAGAAATTTTAACCACGAGTTTTCAATAATAAAATCTCAAATATATACTAAATGATCATTTTTCCATTTTCTTTATGTGGGCATATTATTTACGAAAATGACATACTGCGGAATTCATTATGAGTTTCTCTAACTTCCCCTATCTTTATTATGTTTTGAATTTTCCTTATTGTATTATAGGGAGCCACATCAATTTAGACAAAGTTAAATGTTAAATGATGCAAATATTAATTTACTTATATAGTTTGATTATATCTGCAGCTAAGCATGATTTTGAATGAGACCCTACGGCTCTACCCACCAATCGTGGCGACGATTCGAAGGGCAAAAGTCGACGTGGAACTAGGAGGATGCAATATTCCGAGTGGGACAGAGCTCTTAATACCGATCATAGCCGTTCATCACGACCAAGCAATATGGGGTGATGATGTAAACGAATTTAATCCTAATCGATTCGCCAATGGAATATCCCGTGCATCAAAGCATCCAATGGCTCTAATTCCGTTTGGGCTCGGAGTACGCACTTGTATCGGACAAAACCTTGCTATCCTACAAGCAAAGATAACGCTAGCATTTATATTGCAACGTTTCATGTTCAACTTGTCTCCAAACTACCAGCACGCACCAACGGTTCTCATGCTCCTTTACCCGCAACATGGGGCACCAATCATCTTCCGACACTTGAAGAATCCCCAACCTAATTGACCAACTATGAGTATTTGCATATAGTTTTTGCATTGGAGTGACCACATACCCTTGGTTGCATACAAATATATGTTAGGAGAAAGGATAGTTTTGGCTACATATACTAACCCCATGTAATAGTAGCATTTGATCTCATCTTAGAGGTAGGAATGTGTATTTTCTCCTTTTATGTGGTAGCTAATTGTATGTCTTATATAATCAATGTTATATTTTGAACAATTATCTAACCAATTTCCTAATATGGTAATTAAGTTCAAGAAGGTCGACAAATGCTTGGTTTTGGGTATGTGCTTTTCCCGGTTTTGATATTACCCTCTATTTCTCACGTAGTCTCAAGTTCCTAGAGAAACAAAAAGACACTTCCAAGAATGGAGTTAATCTATGAATATAAAATGGTAATTTCCACGAACATTTCATCCGAGTAAACAAAGAATCTCATGTTAATAAGAAAAAAAAACATATATATTTTCCCAATTCCACACATATATATGTAAGAATTGTATAAGATCATGTTAGGTCCTATATATACATGACCTAAGAACCTTCTTTTTTCTTTATCATATTGGCATATCCTTAATATTTACACTTATAATTATGTTAATATCGATGTGCTTTTAACAGTTAAATGTTCAGTGTTCCTTAGATAGATTTACAGCTAATTAAGTTACATTTTCAGTCATAACCAACTTATAAGTGAGATCTGGACAGCATGGCTAAAGATTCTGTTTACAAGATTTATGGAGATTCTTGAAGAATTATGCACGAGAAGATGGTTTAGGAAGTTAAGGAAGATAATTATAAAGTGATGAGAAAATATTTCATACGTATGAAAATAAGGATTCAAATCAAATCAAAATAAAAGATTGAAAAGCTTTCAAGATAAGTAAAGAAGTGAAAGGAAGTGAAAACGATTCTGATTAGATGTTAGTTGTTAGTCGAGAGCACTCATGAGCAGCAGTAAAGAAACTAGATAAAGACAGTCGGAGTCTGCATCCCTCTTTTTAAAAAAAATGATGACAAAATAGATTTTTTATATGTATTTTGATCAAAACCTTTAAATTTTAGTGTTTCAGCCCACTCAAACCGTAAAATACACTTATATAAGGTATAATTATTATTTTTTATAGAAACCAGCTCCTCCGTTTCACAGTACTGGTTCCGTCAGTGCTCATGAGATAGTCAAATACCGTGAGAGAGCTACTGTGTTATGAGTGTCAAGTTTTATCATTGTAAACTTGAATAACATTAATACAAAACTAGTTGAGTGCTACCGAGATTAAACATTATGATTAGGTGGAACTCTGTTGTCAAACATTTCTTCTTCAACTATCTTTACTATTATACTAGATTACTAGTTATTCTATAAACTAGTTGAATTACAACTTTGAGCTATAGTTAATTGAGGTGTAATTAGGCAAGGGTAATTTTATAGAATCACACAATGATTCAATTTCATTTGTTATAACATACTCCAACTGTCGCAAACGTTGTCTAATTTCATTATTATATATATATATCTCACATATATTCAATAAAAAAATACCATTGTTTCATGACACAGAGTAATATTCTAAGGCTAGAGTTGAGCAACATAGATAGTAGTTATAGAGATAGAAGTTATATATGAGAGTAATTGTTTGGCTATGTTGAAGTTTGTCATTAATTTATCCTACATGGTTCGGGGTTTGTTTGGTTGTAGATTAAAAAAAATATGTTGTTTGAACATCAAATAAACTTGTTTCATTCGTGCTGAACCAACAATATTTTTTCGAGTGGATGAATGAAGTTGCGATTCGATAAACCCTGAGTAATGTGATCACAACCCTGTTACCAAAACCAAACAAGGGTCACAATTTTTGCATTTCGAATAGTTCACCAAAATTTTAAAATAGCACATACAGATTATAGGGTTTGGTGCGTCAACTGGTACTCAATATCTGTACTCATTGTTTATTTATATGATGATTCTTAAGAATGTGTACCTACACGTTAAAGTAAGAAATTTGCAGTCCCCAAGGTACAAGAAATGTTCTTTTAAAGCAAAGCTATAACTGTAACACAGCATGCATGTGCACTTTTTATATGTCTATAATTAATGCATGGATTATATTTTCTTTGATAAATTACTGAACTCGCCTTTATGGGGTTTAGGGCTTGCATTTTGTAATGTAGTTGAAACAATAGTTAGAAAACCCAACTATTCTCTTTGTTTTACTTTTTGGGATCTTCTCATGCTAGGGTGTTGCCATTTAGGCTCTAATGGTCCCCAAAAGCATGGTTATCTCTCTGATTTTGGCACTTTTATCTTTGTTAAAGGAATCAAAGCATGCCATAAATTAATCTTACGTTCATAGTTACCTTTTCGCAAGAGAAAAAATATTTATGTTACCATTCGAAATTAACTTTTTTATATACAGAAGTCTTTCTAGCTATTACTATAAGGTTTCATGTCCTCAAATGACCTTTCCCTTGTTTGTTTGATAACATATGAAGTTGGGTTTGAAAAGCCCGGATGATTTATAAGTTATTAATGAGTTTGTAGAACTTTCCATACTTGCGGGTTTGAAGAACCCGGATGTATGAAACTTTTACTTTTATCTTCGATAACGTATGTTGTTATTACAAATTAATGAGTGGGTCTTACTTAAATATTCGAAGTTAGGTTGATGCAAGTTACAAATATATACCAGTACTAATACGCTACAAGAAAAAGTTCATTTACCAACCGTTTTCAAAAAGTTAATTGTTGATAAATGAATTTTTTCTTGCAGTGATACATTTACATACATTAATGATTCGGTTTAAGTTTGCAATTTATCGAGACGATGTGGTTTTACTTTTGATTTCTTCTTTTAGCTTGGACCATTTGTGATCTTGACATGGTATGAGAGCATTAATCGCTTATGTCGTTGAACAGGCAGCTGACCCTGGGTATAGGGCACTTAAACCGACCAAGAAAACATCAACTTCTAAGAACTGAAACTGAAATAAAAAGTAGATATTAGTTTGTTAATAAATAAGTACAAATATTAACAATAGTAGTAATGTAGCCTTGTTGTCCTCCCCTGTTGTATAATATCTTCAATAGGGAAAATAAGAGGAAAAAATGAAGCAAATCAGATGACGAGATTAAAGTATTTACATCTCACTAACCAAATTTTATTTTCTCTATAATTTTGAGTATTTTAACTTCAAAATTAAACTACATCAAGCTCATAATTAGTGAACTCTTTATAAATTGAGAATAAATAGGACTTGTTATCGACTAAAAATCAATTGATCTCACTTTAATTATGTGTATGTTATTCCTTCAAATATAAATTTAACATTAAAATATAATATTAAAACAGTTAATTATTGATAGACAATATGTTTTAGAGAGACTATAAAATGTACATTACTCTCTAAATACAAAAAAAAATTAATTTTCCACTCTCTATTTGAAGAGAATTTTGATGAGTCTGATGTGAAAGTTATTAGAACCCTATTGATTGGGAGATAAGGTTATTCCACTCTGCACACGCATACTATGCACATATATATATAATAGTAATCATAGGTCATGCGTTACGTTTGCGATACGTATATAAATATGATCACAGACAAATAAATTTAAAATTTTAAAAAAAAATGATTGAGTGAATATAGTAAATTAATAATCGTATATAAGGGCTGATATAATATTTTATTGTTATAGAAGTATAGTTTGTGAGATGAATTGATGTGTGTGAAGCTCCATATTTATTTAGTTAGTTATGTATTTGAATTGCATTATGATAAATGACTAATTGGTAAATTAGAATAAAAACATTTTTGGAAAAAATTGACAAAATTTGGCAATTTCATTTCTTTTGCATTGTCTTATATTAATAGTATGATATGCACCAAAACTAATTTAGAATAAACAAATAGTTGCATATATCATATATGTAATGTTCTTATTTTAAGTAAAAAAAAACGGTGTATTTAACCGACTAGCGCCTAAGCAAGTTGGATAGTGATCATACCCGGGTCGACCATGTCGTTGAACATCCCGTGTGATCTTTCTCTCCTTTTCTTGAAATCTAGGCCGTTCGACATGCAGTTCTAAATACAACAAAAATAGAAGTTGCAAAGGGACATTTATGTTAATAATCAATTAAATATTTAAATGGAATTAAATTATATGCACTTCATTTTGTCTGATTATTGGCATGTAAATGATATGAATAATATTGCTACGGATGTAAATGACGAGGCCACAACACTAGATATCGATCCTTCATTATTATGTGAAGTCAGGATTAAAGTCCAAGCATTATCCTATTATATATGATGGTGAAATTGAATGCATGATATAAGATTTGGTGATCATATATGAATTGAGGTAATATTTTTTTTAATAATTAAAACTGTATCTTCGCGAGCATACAAACACCGGCATGAACAAAACAAACGATTTTTATGTTTCGTGCCTGGCTCATTATTGTACACAAGCATACCGAACAAACGTTTTTTCAACTCTTACCAATGATAAGTAAGACGAGTTTTAGACCTCGTGATAAGCAAAAGTCGTACGCGAAAGAACTTATAAGACAAATGAACCGAACAGGAACAACAACTTTCATTGATTCGTTCAATTCATTATCCGTAACTACTATATAGCATCTTAATATAAAATTTGTATCACTTAAAGACTTTTCATTTGAAATGTTTATTGTTGGAATTACCATAAGTTTTCTTTGTTAAGTGACCAAGTTTGAGCTAATATTAAAGTGACGAGCACTTAAAGTTTGAGTCCGTGCTTGTGTTCTTCTGAAAGTTCACATGACGAGCTTCAAGGCGGTATATTTATATACGCAAAGGCAATTATTTTTGTAAATATAAATTAGCTTCAAAATGAGTAAATCTGAGGTGGAAAACTTTCAAGTTGAAAAGATTTGTGAGAATTAAGCCACTTTAGTGTTTAATTGGTGTAACACAAAAAGTGGCGAGAAAGGAACCAGGTGCATCGGGTCGGGCTTTGGCTTGGTTGCGGGTTTTTGATCTCGAAGCTTGGAAGCTGTGTGTCATGATAATGGCTTGCACCCCCTTAATTTCTATAATTTATTTTCTCTACCTTACTTTTTTGTAATTTCTTTTTGGGATTCTGTTTGATTTATTTCTCCAGTATAACTTTTTCCTTTCATATTATTATGTTAACTCCAGAAGTTTCAGTTTATTACAAATTGCTCCTTCAAATTTATAACATTTACCCTTTTTACAACCGCCGAAAAAGTCATTCGAGCATGCTCAATCGCAACAAAGTGTGTCTTTATATCCTAGAATTTTACTAAAGTGCAAAACTTCAATTGCTTGATCAGTCTTTTTTTTTTTCCTTGGGAAATTGATGACAAGTTACGTGCTGTTGATACTTAATTAAAAAAAATTCACACTGTAAAACAGTTTTAAAAAGTGTGCTACATGACGCTACTTTTTTTTAGTCTTTGTTTTTAACTTTAATATTACATAATATTATATTATACTATTGTATCAAATCTTAAATAATACCTTAAAATCCGGTTTTTTGAAAATTAAATACGTTTTTATATACTAATCAATATGATTCTCCTCTTTTTTTTTCTTCTTCTTCTTTTTCACTCTTCCAAGTAGCTGCCTCTAGGTAATAGTAAGATTTTACTTAAGAATTAAAACAATAACGTGACTACTTTTCTTAATCATATCGCTGATCTTAATTAATAATTGAGCTCCAAAATAATATATATGTCACATGCAAAGTTAATATTATACTCTAGACCTATGTTGGCATTTTAATGAGACGACTCTTATAGTTTTATTCAATTTATTACAAGATAATTAATTATTAAGATACAGATGCTTTGCAAGCTAATTATCCAGTTAGTTGTCAGCATCTAGCTAGCAAAATAAAAATAAAAATTGTACTCTAATCCACTCATCAATTTTGCACGATTATTTGTAAATTTATCATGTCCAATAAAATCTGGATAGGCCAGATAAGTACTCACCTGTATCATAATTTAGTATTCATTATTTTACTCGTAGGATTATTCCACCATTATATATGTTATTGAAATTTAGTTTGTGTCTCCGAAACCATGTACAAGTTCATTTCTTGTTAATTCTTTAAAGATTGAGAACATTCTTGTCTATCTTTGCTTTTTGTGGCATAAATCTACATTTTTCAACAAAAAAAATCAAATTAAGAGTTTGCATTGATGCATTAGGCATGTAACGAGTTGATCCAAAAAATTACTTATATAAGAGGAAATATCGACTCGTTAAGGTAGGCAGACTTACATGCCGATTATTTTCTCAATTTAAAAAGCACGCTTCAAATCTCGATATATAAAAGTTCGATGCGATGCTTTAAAAAACCTTAAAATACTCGATTTTTCTGCTTTTTAGGCTGCTAAAAGGTTACGCTTATTACGCTTTTAACGTAATTCTCTTGAGAAAAAAACGTTTTAGCTTAGAATTCGTTTTTTTAAAAAAACAGTGATTGTTTTACCCAAACACTTTTGAGAATGCAATATATATATTGAAAAATAAATCTGAAGTACCATACACGAACTTAAATGTTCTTATTTTTAATTAATGATTTGGGAACTTGAATATTTCGATAGAATAGTTTCCAAACAAGAGCTGACAAGGACACTAAATATACAAATCAAATACAAATAATAATATACTCTTATATGATTTCTAAAATTTACATCTAATGATGGCCAGCTCATTGGTTTCTTCAGATGAGCAGTGCTAGAAATACAAATCCCAAGGTAAATTATAGTACTACTAGTTAAAAATATGTGAGTTGTGACAGATGATCACCCCCACTAATAAATTCTTGCTTCTTAATTTAGTCCCAAATGTCCCCAATTTTAGCAATCATCCTCTGCAAATGGAGGTGGCTAATGTCTGCTCTTTTATTAGTGAGATTTGATTGGTTGTTATTATAGACCAACTAGGCAAGACACCCTCCTTATGATTGGTAGTTGATAATTTATGTGAAATGACAATAATAATTCACCAACGCAATCTAGAATAAAATGATTTCCAAATTTCAAAGAAGAAAAGCCTAAAAATGATGTTAGAAAATATGTCATGTTGGAGACCGTAAAATCCAGTACATTTTTCATCAAAAAGGCTATTAGTAAGGAATAAGAGAGACATATATTAATCGTGGTTTTATCAATACCTAAACGATATGCGACAATTCCAACACTCCTACTCACTCGTGGGTTGGTCAATTTTTGATAAGTCCAACGAGTGCAATCAATGAATCGGGTGGAGGTGGCTCATCATACAAACTGGCTAGCCTTTGGCTCTGATACCATATAGAAGCTCGTATATTCCCCACTAAAATGCATATTAGTAAGAAATGAGAGGAGCATATATATTAATCTTGGTTTTATCAATGGCTAAACGATGTGGGACAATTCCAACAGAGACATGGACATGACGAATACTTGTTGTTGTTTGGCTTGATTGTTAAGTGAACCGCCTCGTAGTTCTCGATTAAACGTAACTGTCCATATGAATGACATGTCGCGAGACGCGTGACTCTTCCAACTTATTTGAACTTGAGCAACGGGTTTATGTAATGAGATGTCCTTATAAACCCATATACCACGTTGCATACGTTGTACAAATTTGGAGTCATGATTTTATCGATGTAAAAGATATTGTTGCTCAACATAAGTATGCAATCTGGATTGCGTGAACATACTATAGAAAATGATAAAAACGTACATACTTTTGGTCACAACAACCGGATACTAACAGTCGGTGAACCACATGATGCATGCTTGTGTTGTGAGCTTATTTTCCTTTTTTATTCAATGCTTTCTTTAATTTATTTCTATATGAATCACTATAAGAAAATTTCAGAGTAAATTTTGTTATTGTGTTGGTATAAGTCTTGTTCCTAAAGCTATCAAAAATTATATTGGATTATGTTGTCAATCTTAACAACATTTCTTATAGTAATTAACAAAATAACAATAAGCTCTCTCTTGCTATCGTGACATTTATGAACATGAATATTGATGCTTTAAATTCTCACTTGTGACAAACTTTAATACTCCTATAACAGAAATCTTAGTTTCATTTAAAATAATAGTCTAAGAAAGCAATATTGCGCAAAAGACTTAGAAGCTTGACGAGAAAAATAGCATTCTGACATTTCTTTTATTCAGTAATACAAATTTAGACAATGTACGTATTTTGTTCGTTTTGGAGGTCAAAATGCTACAATTACAAAATCTATGCACGAAATTTGTTAATCTGTGCCAATATAAAGAACCACATATTCCTCTGATTTCTAGATATCAAGCAAATTATTACTGGCGCAAAGATCATTTTCGTTGTATTTTACATTTGAGGCCTTTATTTCAGATTGACGCACCTAAACTTTTTTGTGAGGTTTTTCCTCGTATTTTTATTTACTTATTAATATAATAAAAATATGGGTTTTCCCATCATAAATTATTTTTAAAAGCAAATTATTACTGGCTGAAAGTGTAAGTTAATTTATAAGTGGGGACTGAGACCGATGTTAAAGTTGATTTTGTGAAACACCTAATGTCGTTTATATTTTTGAAAAGAATTAGGAGGACACGGTCGAGGTCCGGAGAGATTCCCAAATTGATGAAGAATTAATTTTTCTTATATGTATTTTATTAAAATCTTCAAAAATTAACGTTTTAGCCCCTTGTCTTTTAAATTCCCCCGTTCCGTTCTTGCATGAGGAAACTCAAAAGAAAGGCCAAAGAATAATTTATTTATTTTTATTGAAAGTAAAAACACATAAGTTTTCATGGACCAGCCTCATGACAACCATTTCGTTTTTAAAACGGTTACGAATTAACAAGAATAACATTTATATATATATATATATATATATATATATATATATATATATATATATATATATATTTCACTTAGCTTTATATATAAAATTGAGACCTAACACAGATATACAATGAATCACATAAACAACAATCCAAAGTAACAAGCTGCTCGAACAACAATCCAAAACAAGGTGTCAAATCCGTTAAACTAAGTCGTAGCACTAGTCAAATGTTCAACAAACTACTAATCTCATGCTATAAGCTCTAAATTTGATATAACAAGCTCACTAATCATAGTAAAATTGCACCATAGTCAAGTAGTTAGGCGACCTAATATGTATCATGTCCCAACTAGTCTCATCAAGAGAAGAAAAATCTGCTCAAACGATCTAAACCAGTTACCCTGAAACAAGATATATGACCAAACCAAACTAACCAGAATAACATATATACTTGTTGAGTCATTGAAAGTTACAACTTGGCAACTAGATGAAAATCCAAACGGCCAAATTTAAAGCAACTCACCCCACTTATGATTAAATACTTAATAAGCAGGTGGCCATTATAATCATGTGACACAAATTCACATTTTAAGCATTGTAGGGATTCCATGCACAGAAATACTTGAACACACTCAATGTGGTGTCATTATTGATCAATTTGTGTCATTTTTGTCTCATAGAATTTGTTTGACCTAACCTTTCATAGATAGACAGTGTACTGCTAATCCATATAAAGACACTTACACACTTTATACAACAAAAAACTCACGTTTTAGCTAGTCTGAATTGAATGTATTGCAGTATTTACAAGTAGTGTGTCCTATGCCCGGGTTTGGTGATCGAAATTGTCACAATTGAGATTTCACTATGTATATGGTTTCTAAAATGGTACTTCATGCTTGCAACTTGAAAGCCGGTATGTATAGCTAGAAATGAAAGTATAAACCATTTCATACTCATATGTAATAATTTTACTCTACTCTATTTAAGGATATAGTTATATTTCATACACAAAATCTACTCACTTCGAGCGAACATGTTATCCCATAAATAACTTTAAGAAACCGAGCAATGTGGGTTGCCCAAGTAGTTAAGTATTTTGCATATCCCGCTCCTTATTTAGGTTTGATCTCTGCTACCTCCAATGTGAAGGTAATTGGGTAACTATTATCAACAAAAAACAAACTTGAAGAAACTTTTAGATAGGATATACACATTGATTAGTTCATTTTGGTCTGTTAAAAGAGATAAACAAGCTTTCTGTACATCAAGTCCAGTGGGGAACTAGGATTTGAAAGTAGGTTAGGCTGAATCGCATGTTTATATTTTTTCGTAATTATAATAGGTGCTGAAAGTAGGTGCTGAAAGTATCTGATCGTCAACTTTTAAGCTATGAAAATATTTTGTAATTTTCTTAATATGTGGATGATTCAGCCCTTTTACCAGTTCCTCCCTTGATCAAGTCTATTAATTGTTCATAAGCTGGCCAAACAAATTCAAGACACCTAATTTAAAAACAAATTAATAAGCCTAAAAAGTTAAATTGAAACATCTCTATTTTTCCTAGGCAATGTCACATGGGAGCATGAGAGATTTTTATGCCAAGTGAGACAATAATAGCCAGCATAGGACCCTGGGGGGAACCACATACATATGTCCAACTCATTTGTTAACTTCATATTTAGAACCACATACTTGTACTTAACATACAATTATTTCTTAAATTGTTTGTTTGATGATAAAGGGCCACTTATAACTATAGCCAATCACTTATATACCTTAATTAATCATGTCATTACTCTACCTCCTTACACATATAATGATATAAGTAATGATTTTCATCATGTTGGCTTCACAAAATATTTATAAAAAAAAAACATGAAAATTGATATCAATGAATTCAACTTACAAACTAAATCCATCCAATGAACAAGAATGGCTTGTGTGGTTTGAGCTTTTAAAGTTCATTATTTTGTGTGCCTTTTTTTGGCTTTTATGTTTTGTTAGATTTAGTTATATATCCTGTTTAGAGTTGATCAGTTTCTTACATGTTTGTATTGCCTTTTTCTTTGAATCTAAAACTTGAAAAAACTAAATGTTCTAAAATGAAGATACTAGTCTTTTCACTTGATGAATAATGAACTTTTAGCCAAATAACTGTCTCAGCTAATTTTCTGTATATTACAACTTTGTGTTGGAATGAAGATAAAAGCAAACAATTCCTTGCCTGCCGTTAATTACAAATTTGGAAATTATTGCTGTAATCAAACTTAAAGTTCGAAAACATATAAATTGTGAAAAGTACAAGAAAAAACAAATTTCATTATGTTACCTGTCCTTTTCAGACAAATGGAACAGCACCAGGTATCACATTTATGATTTATGTACTTGAACAATGATTCACTTCATCTTAAACCTGATAAATTTACCTGTCTACAAAAAATAGCCGAACAAGGTTGAGGCCCACTAAAAACCAAAAATTTCATCCAACAATTGTACAATAGCATCAATACTTTTTCTATCATTGGGTAAAATACCAGAATCAATACCCATCAGAATAGCTTTTTCAGTATTAATGGGAAGATTTCAACCACATTGTACCGAGGGTTAGCAGAATAGTCTCCCGACCATCGATTCAATTTGTTGGAAAAGCAAGGCAAAGTAATAACCGTCGTACGGAAAAGGGTGACCAGAAAATTAAATCACCGTCGTATTTCGAGATTACGCATGTGTAACATTGGTAAAAGACGGTTTCTTTTACAAAATTGGCCAGAACATGAACATTCAAAGTTGCAGTAGCAAAATAGTCTCTGATGAGATGTAAAGAATGCAAAATCAGTTTTTAAGTCCCTATCTGTTCTATTAAACTTCCAGAAGCCGAATCGCTACTCTGGGAAAAAGTTCCTTAAGATGAGCGAAAAACAGTAGCTGATAATTTCTTCAGTAACTGGATTGGATTGAGTCATATATAAAGGATGATAGTGAGATCAAAATTTAGAAGGAAATTAGTTCAGCTTCTAAATTGTTGATGATAGCTAGACAGAAACAAAATTTCCTGAACTGTACGTATATGATAAACAATTTTAATTCAAATGATCAATTAGGTCTACTTACCGACAATCATCATTTATATAACGATGCAGTAAAAAAAATGCAAAGGAATCTTTGGTAATGAAAGGAAAAAATATATAAAAGGAAAAAATGTAAAAGCAAATGGCTGCAGGTACAATAACATGTAATACTGCTTAGAAAGAAAAACTTTGCACCAACTATGATGAGCATAGATAAATAACCATCTCATTACAATGTCACTCCAATTCGGCATACGTTTGTGCTCATTGTGAACAACAATACAGTAAAGTAGTATCAGACACAACACACTGAAAACATTAATCTTTACACTCGTATTTTTCTCCAAATATAGAGATTTTAAGATCCAGGCACATAACTAAAGGTAAACAGAATTACAGGATGGCTTTCCGGCATATCGGAAAAATGACTCTTTTTTCTTTCTCCTTTTGATTACCCAGCTCAAAAGGATGCTACTCTCTCTCAGGTGTGAACGAATAAGAAGAGAATTCATCACAAATTGACTAAGAGGCCGCATAACCGGTGATGTCGGAATTCCTAGTCAAGGGCCCTGCTGTATTCAAGAACCAGAAAAGATCTGATCTGCTGTAAAAGAGGATGTAGAAAACCCGCTTATGTTCCTTTGCAGTAAAGAGCTGTCGTCCTGTATGACAATATGGGTCCTTTCTTTTCTCTTCTTCATTTTCTAGTTTCTCAGTTCGATAGGCTTACTAGGGAAGTTTCCATTTCTAATAGGATAGAAAGACTGATTCCTTCCTAATCCGAAGAGGTTTAGTGGTCTGGCGATAGGGTATACCTTCTACTCAGGAGAGCCGTTAAAGAGTTTGGATTACTAATGTACGAAAGTGGCCCAACTTTTTCCAACTAAAGAAAGAAACAGCTAAAAGATATTGCCTATTTATATTGGAAAGCCGATTAAGTGATTTAAAAAAAGAACATGAACTGCATTGTCGCTTATAGTAGCAAACACAGACGATAAGGCTTGGCCAGAAACAGAAATACATGCTCATAAAGGCTTCTGCAGTCATGTTACTTTAGCAAGATTTTATTCATTCTAAAAAAATTCCCTTCCAGCTCTTAAGTAAGCATCAGTTTAAGAATTTAAGTTGATTTTTTGTAAGCATAAGGAAGTTGACCTGTATAAAGAAAAAGGAGTTTTCTACTAAAGTTCTAAACTAAATTAGACCCGTGTCTTATAAAAAGTAAAAAAGCATACTTTCAGGAGATGTGAAAAACCAAAAATTAAACCAATTTCAAACGGCCAAGCTATTTCTATGTAGAGCTACAGTAACATGATAAATGTCAGCCAATCTGTTATAATGTCCAGATTTTATCCAAGTATATATTATATCTCCCGTTAACATATCCTCCTTAGGATGACCACTGTGATATGAACTGTGACAAATTTTGAGAAGTAAAAAGCATATGATGGTTTTATTCTGCCATATACATATAGGGAAGTTCGTTCGATCTAAAATCTCCATCTAAGCTTATCATTTAAATTAATCCACATCTTCACAACAGAAAGATCAAACAAATTTTAGAAACATCCGACACAAAACAAACATAAACTACTATTTCAGATAATATTACTGCTCCAAAAGTAAGACGCAATATGTATCTAGTGTAAAAAGGGTCAAAACAGAACCTTTAAAGCGGTGCCATTGAGTTAAGGTGGCAGCCACATATTGAAACCCTTTGCTCATAGCAAATGCAAGGCTCAGAAGCTGCCTGAAACCAAAGAATCTACACATTTAGCAACCCAGACGGTTTATTAAAATTTTCCTAATATTCGTACCAATGTATCAAATAATCAAACCCAACTCTTATCTGTACCAAGAGAAATTTGGAAGCCCAACATCATGTCAACAGATTTGAAATCATGGTGTTTAAGCCTCCAACTTCACCCTGGGAAAATGCAGGAAAAGATTAAATTCCAACATTGTGAAAAACTCACAAGTTCTAAATAATGTGTAAAGTGTACAACAAACATCGACTGTACTGTCGCTGCAAAAAGCATTTCATAATTTCTGATGAACTAAAGCAAAATATAATATTTTTATTTATTAACAAATGTCAAACAGAAGTCTATTAAGAAGAAAAAAAGGTGAATGATACATAAATGAAAAATGACGGTACATGTCTTTCATCTAACAACATAGTTCAGTAACCAAAATAAAACAAAAGCAACATCGTCATTGCACTTCTTATATAAATTGTAATCAGCGAAAATGAGTCTGAAAAATTATCTTTCCATGTCATCTAAAAGATAGGCTTGTAGCAGTAGAAGCTAAATTCCTTAACTCCATTAAATGTTCATCATTTGATATATTGAGACTAAGTCGAAGATTTGTTACCATTGTTTCCTGTTCCCAACTTAAAGGCCCACAAGCATGTAATGCCTCCATAGTACAACGATAGGCGTTCAATTCTAGCCTACGAATTTCGTTGACAAATTCCAGTTTTTGAGTTGATCTAATATGTTCTTTGTCAAAATTCCCATAACAAACAGACTCGGCATCACTACAATCATCATTGATAGGACCTTTGTAATAACAAGGACGTGATTTAAATAAATCATTGCTAGTCATGCTACAGCTACCAACAGAACATGTGATATCTTCATCATTTTGGTTTATTTCCCAAGAACGACCAACAGCTCCGTCTAGATACTCCCTTTCCATAACCAAGTTGGTAAATTGATTTTTTCTGTTATTAAGATGGTGTGTAACTACCTTTTGAGGCAAACGATAACGACTACCTTGTTTCTCGATTAATTTAAATTTGCGAGCTGGTTCTGCAGGCACTTCATCTTTAGAATAAGCATATGAAATTCCTCTTTTTCGATTATTTTGCGCAATAATAGGCAATTTCAATTGGTTTTCATCAACACATAAACTGTTATAGGGGCTTATCTTTCTTTCAGCTCTCGTAATTTGGGAACTTATTTGTCGATTTTGATTCCTTAAAGACCGTCTGCTACGTTTTCTTTCTTCGACATTCCCAATGTTCTGGTAACAGGAAAATGGAAAACAAAATCAATAAGATGTGGACTAACATTATCGGTGACATTACATGAGTCTGAAAAAGATTGTCATATTTGCACTTATTTTTGCGTACAATCACCCAACTCTAATTGTTTTAAAGTAATAAGGGCTCAAATTCAAATATTCAAAACCAAACAAGTATATTGTTACTGACAATTCTTTTTTGATGAGGAGGTGGAAAAGGTGTAAGACCGAGGCCTTTTAACACAATCAGTGCAAAAAGATTGAAGTCATTCAACAGAAAAATAGAAGAAGTATATATACAGTACTTAAAGATTCGAGCAATTCAACAGAAAAATAGAAGAAATAATATGTTTCCTATCATGGTCCTTCCAATCAACTTCAATGTCTTTTAATACAACTACCTTCAAACGAACTAGTTTATTGTCTCACGAGGCAGAGAGAGCATAAAATCATAACATTTAACACAATCACTGCGAAACAAGGGCATAGAAACTACAAAAAGAAAACAGATATCCCAAAAGATTCAACGGCAAGAGAAACTGCTTTTTTTTTATCACATCCTATACCACCATCATGAAACACGTAAATTGACAAGTATTTGTGTCACAAGGCAGAGAGAGCTATGATCAGAGTATTTAACATAACCAGTGCAAAAACAAGGACACAAAAACTACAAAGAATGATTACCACATATAGCAAAAGATTCAACGAAGAAGTAGGAAAACTGCCTTTCCGATCAAGTGCAACGCGTTTAAGTTTAAGTACTGACAACCAAACTAATGACTTGACAATTATTTTGTTCTCAAGAGGTGGAGATAGCATAAGATCAAGATCAACACATTTCACACAACAAGTGCAAAACAATGATACATACACTAGACATTGTTATTACCAGTTATCACAAAATAATGAAATATTCAACGGAAAAAAGGAAAAATACCTTTCCAATCACGAACCATTTTCCATCCTGCCAAGATTGTCGCACTCGAAGATCACTTCTGCACACTTTAAATTCATGCGAAAATCCAACCAAACGAACCAAAAAATCATTTGTACCCAAAACCTTACACACAGTTGCCATTTTCCATGAAAAGTTCTGAAAAACTTCTAATACATCACCTTTAACCCAATTCCCTGGAAGCTCTACCTCAGGAGGAGAAGGCCGGATGGTCTTTTTAGAGAATATATCAACCATTGCTTTGTCCGATAGACACGTCCCAAATTTGAATAGGACGGTGTAGTCGTGACCTTTTTTGGAAACCACCTCAGCTAAACTCCATGAGCCAGATGGCGACTCGTCCTTCATCAAGACCTCGACGATACTTCCTCTTTTGAATCTCATGGCTTCAATGTCCGATACTACGGAATTCCTGGGAATAAATCAACATATATTAATAATAAACACAAGTCATAACTCTACTCAACAACAATTATATTGAATCAGTGTCCACGAAGTGATAAGAGTATTATAGCAAAGTACAATAACAACAAAATGCAAATAGAACAAGTCTTAGCCTAAATTGTAGATCTTGATCGGGGAGGATACTGAACGAAAGTGGTCAAGTTGAATAAGATTACTTGTAAATGATTGTAAGACCATGAACACACCAAAGAAAGTAAAAATTGGCATGGTAAATATAAATGTACAAGGCTGGATACCACATACTAATATTTACTTTCCATGAGAATATTGAAAATCATCAACCCATAATTCAATTTCATTGCCGATTTATATATATAGCAGTATGCAATTCACTGGGTTTAGTAATGCATATTTGGGAACAACATTCAATTATTAAATCAAGTAAAGTACAAAAACAACTTATATAATGAAACCTACAAAAAAAAAACGAGAGGTGAGAGAAATCTATCAGAAAAGAACAATGATATATCTAAGAAAAACTACTAAACGATTGCAAAACCGCCAATACACAAAAAAGGCTCATGTTCGCATTTGGTAAATTTCATGTGCAAATGCTAGTTATCACAAAGATATTACTTTAAAGAAAGCATAGAAAGTCAACCACCAAACCCGCTTGTCCATCTACCTGTTTGTAAAATAATAGACACTTCACTAACATACACGCCTGTACAGATGACTGTGTTTAGTTATGCATATTCAGGAACAGAATACATCAAGTTCAAAAACAACATACATATGACAAATAGAAACCCACAGAAAAACTGAGATACTGCGTCTATTATAAAAGCAAGATCAACAATCTAACAGAGAACGGTACAAATGTATCCGTATATGTACAAAACAATACACATAATCAATAAAAACAGGAAAATAAACTACCAATGTAATTGCGGGAAAGTAAGTCAGATAACGTAGACAGCAGCAGCAATTCTGAGACACAATAAATAAATCAAAACAAAAAAAAAATATTAATTTTTTAAAATTAGTTAGGAACTAAAACAGAATCTGCGCAGAAGGGTGAGAGAATAACAAAAAGAAAGAGATCCACACCAAAACCAAATACAACAAAAACATGAAAAATAAATTAGATTAAGTACAATAATGATCCCCCTAAATTGAAATTAAAAAAATATACGCAGTAAATAGTAATTATAGTTTCGACCAAAACCTAATAAAACCTTACGGATTCAGTCCCCGATTAATTATTTTCTGAATTATAATCCACTCTCCTTGTAGTATCGGTAATGTGTGCACAAATACTTGTCATCAACTAAAAAAAGGAAAAATTAAATATTAAATTAAATTGCAGGAAATTAATTCAGTTACACATGTGCAGCAACTGAAAAAATAAAAATAAAATAGCAAAAACCAAAAAAAGACATGATCTATTTTAAGCAGTTTGATACTAAACCAGAACCTTAGTAAAAGGGTGAAAATAATACAGTACAAACAAATCATCCCAGAAACAAAAACAGAAAATTCATCAATCAGTATTTACCAAAAACATTATACTATTGTATAATCATTAGTGCATAGTTTTTTATACTTTTTTATAAAAGTACCCCAAATTAATAAAAACTGTCAGATAAATCATAATTTGCAGGAAAATAAATCAGATAATCATCAATCAGTCTTACCAGAAAACAATATATGTATGCATAGTAGTATATACTTTTTTTAAAAATAAGTTGTATAGACTAATACCCAACATGAACAAAAACAAGCAAAAAAAGTTTATAATTTGCAGGAACTAAATCAGATAATCATCAATCAATCTTAGCAGAAGACAATTTATGTATACATAGTTGTATATACTTTTTTTATTTTTTGTTATAAAGAAATTGTGCAGACTAATACCCCACCCCACATTAACAAAAAGAAAAACTACTATATATTTTACAGAAAACTAAATCAAATAATCTAAACAATGGCAGCAACCCTTTTACACAAAAATCAATTCAAGTACAAAAAAATAAAAAGAATTAATCTTTTTGCAATAAATTCTAGACTAAAACATAAAATGATTAAAAGGGAAAAAAAACTACATTAATTTACAGGAAACTAAATCAGATAATCTAAACAATGGCAACACCTCTTTTACACAAATATCAATTCAAGTACAAAAAAATAAGATTGGATTTTTTATCAATTAATTATAGACTAAAACATACAGTGATTAAAAAGGCAAAAAAAGAACTACTATCATTTTTACAGGAAACTAAATCAGATAATATAAAAAATAGCAGCAGCCCTTTTACAAAATATATCAATTCAAGTACAAAAAACAAAAGATTGATTTATTTTTATTTTGCAATTAATCATAGACTAAAACATAAAATGATCAAAAGGGCAAAAAAAACTACTACAATTTACAGGAAACTAAATCAGATAATCTAAACAATAGCATCAATCCTTTTAAACAAATATCAGATTCAAGTACAAAAAAAAAACATTTTTTTGCAATTAATTAAGACTAACACATAAAATGATTAATTGGGCAAAAAAAAAACTTACTTTAATTTACAAGGAAAACTAAATCAGATAATCTAAACAATGGCAGCAACCATTTTACACAAATATCAATTCAAGTACAAAAAAAAAAAGAATCAATTTTTTTGCAATTAATTCTAGACTAAAACATAAATGATTAAAAGGGTAAAAAAAACTACTATAATTTACAAGAAACTACATCAGATAATCTAAACAATAACAGCAACCCTTTTACACAAATATCAATTCAAGTAAAACAAGAAAAAAGAATCAATTTTTTTGCAATTAATTCTAGACTAAAACATAAAATGATTAAAAGGCAAAAAAAAAACTACTATAATTTGCAGGGAACTAAATCAGATAATATAAACAATGGCAGCAACCCTTTAACACAAATATCAATTCAAGTACTAAAAAATAAAAAGAATCAATTTTTTTGAAATTTAATTCTAGACTAAAACAAAAAATGATTAAAAATGGTGAATAAAAAAGGGAGAAATTAAACTAACCCTTAACAGCGATTGAAAAGGTGTGAGATTGTATTTGATTAATTATAGGATTAATAATGTTGTGGGTTTGGTTGTGTTTTTTGTGTTTTTGGTTTTTAAAAGGTGGAGTCTTTTTGTTTTGTTTTTGTTTTTGTTTTTTTAAATAAAAATAAGAAAAAGGAATAATAATAATAATAATAATAATAAAAATATGAGGGTGTGGGGTGTGCATTGTATTGCCAACTTGCCCAAGAAATATGAGAGACAGTGTTTGTTTGGTAAGCACTTCACCTTATGCTTTTTTTTTCCTTTTCAAAAAAATTTGAGATTTTTTAATAAAATTAAAATTTTTGAGATTTTTGTTGTAACTTTTGAGATTTTTGTTTTAACTTTTAAGATTCATGTTGGTTTTTGTGATTTTATGATTGTATTGCATTTGGGTATACATATTGATAAAAGTGTTTGTGGTCAGACATGTGAAATCAAAGAATTTAAATCGAATATATTCGCTTAAATACAACAACTGTTTTTATGCATTAATAATCGATTAAGAATGTAAATAATATTTAGTTGATATTTGAATTCATATTGAGATTATTGTAATTGTGCAGTTATTGATTATATTTTGTAATATTTTGATATCCAGATTGATCACATGTTATTTCCGTATCTGATTATATGTTAATGCGTTTCGATTTGATCATAAGTTATAGTCGTAAACTATTAAATGTGAAACACTTTTTATTGATTTTTTGGATTTTGTATAAAAAAAAAGCACAATAAGATTATATGACGCTAGTATGGTATCAGAGCGGGTCACCGAGCGGGTCACAATAAGTTTATTAAAATTATTTTTAAGAATATCATTATCATGTTCCAAACCTTATAGATTAAACTCGTCACTAAATAAGTCCATTATGAATATTTTCAAATATTGCTACATCTCGCTTCCAAAAAAAATGTCATTTTCTCTAATTGTGTGTACAATTTACGATTGTTTATTCACTTTTCATGTTGTGTATACACTTCGACGGAGCTCTGACAACCTCTTCGAATGTTCATTAGAGCTTCGCCGTCATCGATGACCAAACAAAAAAATACATGTATTTATCAAGAATGTGTATGCAGCTCACCGGAGTTATATATTACGGCGACCTTGTCGAAGCTCCAACTGACTCGGTCGCTGCCAACTCATGGATAATTGGTGGATGAGTTATGGGTTAAACTCTAATCTGATATGAAATTGATTTGTAAGAGACAGATAGTGTAAAATGTGGTTGGTTTGAGATAAATAGAGGAAAATTAGCAATTTTTTTGAAATATTTTAATAATACTTTTCGTAATATAATTTGAAAAGTGACACTTATTATGGATTTACTATTGTTTAAATGTTTTATTATATACTTTTAAAGAATTCGTTTATCCAATTCATATACATATATTTTTGCAAGTGAAACTTAAACGTGATTTCGTATAAAAAACGCAGAGGGTTGGAGATACTTTGATGGCTCTCAACATAATTAGTTTATTTAATTATGTTTTTTTTTCCTTTTTAAGAGATGATCGAGCATGCACATCTCTTAACATCACATGACATTTATAGGTCAGGGACAATAATGATTTCTCAATTCAACTTCATTTCAATTAGTATTAAATTGTTGTCAAAAATAGATATCCTACCCATATAGAAAGTTTAAAACAAAATTCTTGATGTGGTCATAACTCATAACTATGTCACATGTAATAAACATATAAAACCTTCCTCTGATAAAAGCAAAAATCAGAAACAATTAATTGGACATAACCTAATCTTATTGATTAAAATGCCATGAAAATTGAGGAATAATTTGCACAAGCCTCTTTCATTCCATTCATATAATTATCCATGAATTTTGCATATATATAAGAATTACATACATTTATTATGTGTGACCGATCCATCAAGAAACCTTATCATAGATAATATTTTTGGCTATTAATGAGAATGACTCAACATAAAGCTAATTAACCCTGTTTAGTTTTTACTTTGAGGAATTTTCTTATGTTTCCAGTTTATATTTTTTATTCGAGATCTTTTTTCAGTTAAGTGATTAAATTAACATCGGAATACCTTGAGATTTGAGAATGCTATGTCTTGTATACATAATCAACCCTCTTTTATATTTTTAACCAAACTAGGATGGGTGCAAAATTTAGACCCATAGGGGGGTTTCCCTATGCTCGAAATGTTTCGTAGAGTTTTTGTACCCGGTTAGGCCTCTTTAATACCCCGAACACGTTGAAGTTATCTTGCAGATTCCGTCACGGTTTTGACATTAAAATTCATGGCCTCGATGCGAAAATATTAAGTTTAGAGTCAGTCAACTCAAATTTATTTTTATCAAGTTTGAGAATTAGTTAATTTTTTTAATAGTACATACAATTAATAACATTCATGTGGGTACTATGTAGACCAGTATACTACTATTAAATTTCTTTAATAAATAATGTCTGTGAAATTGATCCTTTTATCAAAAAAATAAAATAATAATGTGTGTGAAATGTTTCAAAACCTCTACCCGTCTTGTATATGTTGATTGAAGGATTGAAAACATATATACAAGTATAGTTACTATAGTATAAAACATGTTAATTAATAGATTATGGCATATCTATTTATATACATGTCTGAATAATTTTTGCGAGTCCAAAGGCAATAGGGGAGGCCTAACTATACTTTTTTTTTTTTAATATATGTTTCCTAACTATATATATACCTTGTTTCCATTAATAAATATTATCAAATTTCTGAACTTTTTCTGTAAACTCAATATGATTTCATCATTTTGTTAATAATTACTTTAAAAAAAAATTGATTTTCATGTTTTTATAACCATTTGCAATTTAATTGTTTATTTGGCATTATTTGGCATTTTAAAGAGAGATAATTCAAAAAAATAAAATATAAATGCTTACTTTTTTTCAATTTTTTTTTGTTTCAAGTTATAAATAAATATAAATAGGGATTAATTATTAAAAAATAGAAAAAAATACAATCATTAATTTATTAAGAAAACAAGTTAGTGTTAACCTAATTATATAAATAAAGTATATATAGTTTGACACGTATTGTCCGTTCAAATGTGAGTTGTTTTATCTTAAAATCAATGAACAGAATAAATCTATCTTTTTTATTTTCAACATCATATATGCTAATTTTGTTTTCAGCATTGGATAAACCAGCTTATTTCTTCAACATATGTATTCCTGTAAAGCTAAATTTAGAAGTTAAAATTTCTGTCGTCTAAAAATAATATGCTAAAAATAACGTGGAATTATTGGCTGATCAATTTGATGTACACATTAAACTCTTACTTTGTTGACTTTATATATCTTAATTATTTGCATGAATTTATTGCAAGACTTTACAAATGTGATATAAACACATGACAAAAACTCGATAACCTCTTTCTCCTTCTTTAGCCAACATGGGGTTGCCACCATGGGCGGGACATATATATGACTAGGACCGGGTCCGGTCCGGTTCGGTTTTTAACAAAACCGAATCCGAAACCGATCATATTTTTCGGTTCAGTTTTTTTCGGTTTCGGTCTTTTTATTTTTTTGCCCGAACTGGACCGGGTTTTTTCGGTCCAGTTTTGGTTTTTTTTCGGTCTTTTTCGGTTTCGGTTTTTTTCGGTTCGGTTTTATTAAAAACTGAAACCGCCCCGAATTTTTTTCGATTTTTCAGTTTCGGTCTTTTTCGGTTCGGTTATCGGTTCGGTTTTTTCGGTTTTTCGCTCAGCCCTATATATGACTAGGGGTTGTTGCGGCAACCCCATAATTAATTTTCAATACTTTCATTTTTTATATATTGGTTTTCGAAGTAATTTGTAAGTATAATATTTCGGTAATCATTTAAATTTCTGTCTCCGCCACTTGTCACATCATCTTATGCACTATATGTGCTTTTAAATAAGGTCTAATGGAGTAATAAGGTCTAACATAATTGTTTTCTATTGTAATTTTCGTTATCTTATTTAGCCGTGCATAAACATGAATTTAAAAGGAGAAACTAACGAAATTGGGAAATCCAGCCAATCTAAGCTTAAAGTTGTAATTTATTTCATCCTATCATCTTAAAGTTTTGAAAGTTCTCTTGTCTAGCTAGTAGCATTTCCTGCTATATAAATCATCGTATCTCATAATGAATGGTTGTATCATTTATGTTAATATAACACCGTTGGTTAGCCGAGGTGGAAGAATATTTTATGTGGTGTCTATCCATTCGGTTTCGATCATCAATAACAATTATAACCAAATATTAAGTGTGAGGTTATAGTGGTAAGACCCTATGCTAATATATCATGTGGATTTAGTCGAGTTACGTATGAACAACGTTGATCCGGACACCACAATCATAAAAAAAAACATTAGGCCCTAGTAATGACGGAACCAGAATTGCAAAATGCGGGGCTGATTTTCTATAAAAAAAATTATTATATTTTACTGAATGGGAGAGGCTGAAACTCTACAATCTAAATGTTTTGATCAAAATAGATAGAAAAAATCTATTTTTTCATCAATTTTTTTAAAATGAGGGGAGCTGCAACACCGACTATCCCTACTTAGTTAGTTCCATGTATCCTAGAGCTATTAGCATCTCAGTTGCTAGTGCTAAATCGGAGAAATTATTTGGTCCTCCAAGAGTACTACTCCAACCCACCTTATAACCACACACTTAATATATTTTATTATGTAAGACTGTGGGACCCACTGAATGTGTGATTATAAGATGGGTTGGAAGAGTACTTTTGGAGAACCAAATAATTTCTCGCTAAATCGGGTGTGTGTACAGATGATAACATATGTAAATTGACAAATTATCTGATTCATGGCAACAATGTCCTTTCAGTTTAACAATTGCTCCGATTCATGTAATTTAATTTCTTGTAATTGTTTTGTTCTAGTATCGTAGATATTCACTTATTAATTTACGGTTAGTTTAATCTTAAAAAAAAAATATATAAAAAATTGCTCCAATTCTTAAAGGTCCCACCATGCGTTTTCGGTGTACCTTGTACTTGTTAATTCGGAAGAAATTGATTTTTCTGTGTAACTTGTACTTATTAATTCGGACGAAATTGATTTTTCTGTGTAACTTGGGTCATGTCGGTTTATTTAACGTAATCCAAAAGATTGAGAGGTAAGAAAAGAAAAGGACAAATGCAATTGCAGCTTAGTTGTCGATTACTCGACATCACAATAGGCGCTCATAGAAAATATTAGTGATCGGAACTTTTTGTAAATCGTGTTTTGCATATAAACTTAACTTCTTCCCCATATTGGATTACAGACATGAGATGCAAGATTGTTATATTGAGTTTTTATCAATAAAGTTAGGTAATACAGACGTTTAAAAACATAAAACTGTGGAATCCTTACTATAGAAAAGAATATATCTTATGTTAAGGTAAATAAAAGTATATGAAAATCAAGTCATATCCAATTCACTTGTATAATATCAATCCCAACTCCCAACTCCTACTTCTCTTTCTCTCGGATCGTTCGACGGACATAAGCTCATTTCATTAGCTTAATTAATAATTCGAGTACTATACTTTATTTTACGAAAACTGGGATCTTGATACTGAGCAAGCGTCTTTACAAAAAAGATAAAAAATTCAGTATTCTTGTCCCTAAACAATTAACCGTAAAAGAAAACTAAGCGAAACGTATAAATTTCTTCAGAACAGAAGTGTGATATAAGAAGTTAGAATTGCTTTTCCATCAATAATTCAGGAAATAAAGACAATTTAATCATGCAAGTTGTAAAATCTTGCTTTGGTAGCAAAAACAGATAAAAGCACACCTCAACTCTCAAAGTTTCGATTGCCTCTAATTTTTATAACCCTAACTAAAAGTTAAATAAATAATATTATGGTTGTGGAGAAATAAATGGATATTTTTACGCCTTTGTATGAAGAACATAACAGTTTGTTCTAAAAAGGTTCAAAATCACAAAACATAAACCGTGTTAAATTAAGAGTTTAATCTCAAAAGGGTATTATTTGGGGAGGAAGACAGTAGTACATCTGGCAAGTTTTATGAAATTTCAAAATGTTAACCCAAATTAATATTCATTCAAGGGAGATAGAAAAGCATAACTTTTGATAATGAGATGAAGCCAAAATTTACTAAACACACCGTTTCTAGAAGAAAAGAAAGAACTAAATAAAACGAAGCAAAATTTGCAGGTCAAAGAATATTCCTATAAGAGGATAAATAGGTTACAAAAATAATCAAGAGCGACTGAAGGCTTGTATCTTTATAACACAACACGATGTAAACATACAAGTTGAAAAAAAATGACACAAACCCAGCTTTTCTGTGAAAACGTTGATCTTTGATAACCTTACCAGATAACTTGAGACGTGGTCAGGTTGAAAAGCTTACAAATTTATAAGGTCCCGGATTGCAGGAACTGAAACATGTAAACAATGTGTTAGAAAGAACACAATACATCGCTCACATTAAAACCGATTGCAAATACTTGTAATAACGTAATAACGCTGGAGCAATCATAAGAAGCTACCAGAAGTGCTAAAAATGTTAAACAAGTACTAGCCTATGGTTAAATTTTGACCAGGATCATGAATAAAATAACACCAACCGTCTGTTAAGTCGCCAGTTGACTTCACATTTTATGCACACAAAAAAAACAGGACATTTCTGGGCCAGTATAGTTTGGTTGCATGTTTCAAACAAATAACCTAGACTTTTGGAGGTTAGAAAGAGTTGGGTTCATCAAGCTTATTGTCTTTTAAGGCCAAAACAAACAAGGATAGCAGCTTTAAAGGTGGTCAAGCAAATGCAGTCCACCTCTTAATTGAAATGAAATGTAAAGAAGATGAACTTTTTAAAAGCTGCAGTGGAAGAAGAAAATAAATCTTACCAGTAAAAGTCGAGAAAAGGTCTTCCTTTTTTTTACTCAATATAAAACTTGTTTTTGATAGGCTGAAGCAGCTTGCCATTAGACTTTTTGATCTCACAGCTGAGTTCGACCTCCATCAACCGATGGTTTTCTTTTGATCGTACCATTGAGAAATCAATGTTCAGAGTATCGTTTTCACTAACAAACATAGAAGGGTGCCATACAAACACCTGCACAACAAGAAAAGGGAAAGAATGTTGGAAAGGAAACAAATGTAGTGGACAACATAGTGTCACACATTAGAATACTACATAATAAGCATTATTGAAAAGGCATCCAAAATAATGGTACATGAAATAAGTTGTTCCCGCAACCATTTAGTATTCCACCGGAACCTATGACTTTTATATTTTCCTATTCAGTACACTAAAGCTCCAAAAGTTTAACTGAAAAGCAAAGCTCATTATAGAAAAACACGGATCCATATCAAGAATCTTTTCTTTCACATTTTCCCTCTTGAAATCCTTCAGTCGTCGGAAATGTAACGTTAGTTTACTGATTGCTACTTTTTATGGATCGGTATACAGAATTATCATCAGATGATATCTAAGAGTACAAAACCGTAATTTACCCGACTTCCTAATAACGCGAAGGTTTGGATTTCAAATGGAGGTTAAGTTTGCTAAATAGTCAAGAATGTAACAATAGTGTACTATGGAGTAATTGCTAATTTCTATAGGTCTGTGTAAAGCATTGAAATCCGATGATATCTTGGTGTACAAAACTGAAATAAACCCTAAATCCCAATGATTTGAAGGTTCGGATTTAATTTAGGATATGAGTATATATTGCTAATAATTTGAATCCCTTGAAAGTACTAGTTACTAAACAATAATCAGAAACTAGAAGATTGGGTGCAATGAGTACACAGGTTTGTAAGTAACTTTCAATCTTGTCCCTTGACTTCAAGGGTTGAAATATTGATCTCCCTTTTAATGTCTAATATGATGTCCCTCGATCCTCCCTCAATATATATATATATACATAAGCACATTATATATACATATAAACACACGTCAAGAATATTTTGAATCATTTCATGACTAGTGTTAGAAACCTGTTGACCCCAATGAGTGCCATTTTCTTCACTAGGAGCAGTAGTCAACTCAACTTCCTCATGAGCTGGGTCTTCTTTCCTTCCCTTCAAAGTACCAAAAAAATATTCGATAAATCAATTCAAATCAGTAACGTGAAATTTTGAAAATATAATACTGATATTACAGTTGCTCATTTTACTGCTTGGAAACAAAAACTTACTCGGAAATGCACATCAAACCAACCAGCAAAGCCACAAAGCCTTGTTTCCACATTAGAAATAGATGACGAAACATTTGCTCTGACATTGAGAATGTCATTAACCGTTACAGTTAAACAATCGATTTCTTTTAAAACCGCAGCATCGCCTATAACTTGATTGGGATGAAGGTTGCTCCACAATGATGTCTGCAAAGATGTAAAACACCAAGTTATAACTTAAAAACAATTATTAGAGGCCATCTAAGAAGAATAAGAACACATGTTTAGCAGGGTAAAAGATAGAAAATGAAGCTTCTAACAGGAATCGAATAAAAGTTAAAAAGTCGAACTTAAATAATGGGGAGCATGTTCAGTTCAAAAGACTAAAAAATATTAAATCTAAATCTGTATATACCAAAATATTATTTTAATTTCTCAGTGTTTGCCATAAGGCTCTGTTTGTTTCACAGTAAAACATTTACAGGAGGGAAATATTTTCCGGGCAAACATTTACTGTGGAAACTTTTGTTTTCATTCATTTTCCGAATGTTTGGTATACAACAAATTTTCCGGGTTATATTATTACCGAAATTCTCATTTATGTTATTTTTTAACGCTTTATCAATGTTTGATGCATAAAGAAAAAGAACAAATGTGTGTGGATACTGGATATGCATAAACGCAATAGAAGAACTTAATTTGTGTACAATACATTAAAACTTATAACATAAAATAATCAGTCATATTACTTCTTATCGTGATTAGACATCTCAGATAATTCAAAAAGTTTTTAAAACTCTTAAGTAAAAAAATATTTATTGAAAATTGACTTCCGACTAAGATTGATATATATTATTATTATACTATTAAACTTTTCGGATACATATATTTATATGTGTATATATATATATATATATAAATGTATATTATACATATTAACCCACAAATTAGTTTATCATAAGTACAAAACACAAAATATAATTTTTTATGTTCCAGTGATTGGAGATGAATAGCAGTCTCTCAGATCACTTCGTGTTTTTGTTTTTTGAAGAGATTAAAATTTATTGTTTTTTTGCTTTGGACATTAACAAATTTTAAGCACTAGTGTAAAAGGGTTAGTTTCAAATATAAAAAAATTACACGATTTATAGAGAGATGGAAGATTAGCTCATTAGTAGCATAGATAAATTTGAAAGAGTTAGAGAAAATTTCCAGCGTAAAGTGTTTCCGCTGGTTTTTGTGGGGTTTATTTCCCCCTTTTTACTCCATATACCGGAAAAGTTTTACCCGTAAAATATATATGCCTTGCAACCAACCAAATTTAAATTTTATTTTACCCGTAAACATTTGTTTACCCTTGTTTTACCCCAAAACAAACAGAGCCTAAGTGACAAAATGTTCCGCATAACTGAAACATCGAGGGTAGCTTTTCAAAGCTAATTTTATAAAATTGATATTCTAACTTATACGCTGATGACTAATTAACATAATCCTTGAAGATTTACACCAAAGCCAATTTGAGTAGTTTCCCATGCGATTGAGCTCTATAAGATGAACAAAAATAAAACATGTCTTTCTTTGTCCAGCAATAACGGCTAGCGAGCCATTTTCTCACTGTTATCGAGCTAGCCTAGGCACCTAGGTGATTAGGGGGGGGGGGGTTAAGCAGATAAGCAGTGATTAAGCGGAAATATGCAAGAATAGGCCGCTTGGCAACCTATTTCTGCCTAGAGCACGCCTTGCGCCTATTAGAACATTGCCTTTTTTTGTTCTTATTTTAAACAGGGTTACTTTTTATCACATCATTTTAATATACATCATTACTCATAAAATATGTGCAATAATTTGCTGCTCCTAAATGCACTCACAAAGTAAAGCTAATATAGAGAAGACAACGAATATAACCATGTCAGGAATGCCGAGACTTGTAAAAGAAGTATTGTTGAAAAACAAAGGATATTGTGTTGTAAATTATAATTTACATATTACTTAGCAAGCACCATATAAATGTCGATATCAGCAGCCAAAAGAATCACATAAATAATTACTAAGCAGTAGCACCCTTAGAACAAGTTATAGTCGGTTACCTGTAAATAGTATTTCTTTTGCTCTTCTGCAAAAGCCTTTGTTAGAACACTCATATCAACACCATAATACGAATTTGTATCTTTAAGAAAATATGACCAATCATCCATAGATCCTTCATAGTCGTGCATCTTTTGATCCCCAAGTCCAGACCTAATGGGTGCCAACCACATCCGAGCATGACTCGGATACCTGGAATTAAAAGTCTTCATTAATTATATAAAACATAAATCACCCAAACTAAATTAGGTCTTCTATTAATTTGAAGTAAAAGGCTTTTCTTCCTAATAATTTAGCCTATTTGATTGCGTCTTTTAATCTCAGCTTTATTTCTTATAATCTGGACCGCATTTGGTTATCTAGCATAAAAGCTGACCTTTTTTCTGGATTTTTGGCACAGAAAGACTAGAATATTTTTTAGCCCCATGAACCTAGTGTTTCTCTTAATCACAAAAGAATACTCAAAAGTCAAAACTGAATGATATCTTGTCATATGTTAAGTTAAATAATGTCTTCTTTCTCCGACATAAACCTTGTTTGGTTGCAGCTATTAATCTGCTTTAAATCTCCATGGAATTTAATTGTCAAGCTAATAAACAGATTTTTAAGGTTTTTTAGACAAAAAAATTTAGGTTTCGAATTAATAAACCTAGTTTTAAACCTGAAACCAAAAAAACAATAGGTCACAACTAGTATTTTAAGTAACAGAATTTCTTCAAAATAAGCCTTGCTTGGTTGCATCTTCTAAGCTTAGCTCTTTGCTCAAACTATGGACTTCATGTCTAGCTTGAAATTAGAGTGTTTCTCGATTTTTGGTAGAAAAAGCTAGAAGTTTAGGCTGAATGAAACTAGTTTTTGTTTCCTTCTGAAACTCAAAAAATCCAGCTTCTTTACTTAAAATCTGCAACCAAACAAGCTCTTAGTAGATGATGTATATAAATTCAATTTAAATAGAACTACTAACATCATCCCAGTTGGCTTCAGCCAGCGATCACGTGCCCAAATCACGGAATCAAACATGGATTCACGGAGAAGAAAATATCCCATCCACTCGGAGATAATCACGTCAACTGTAAATTGATAAACAAATAATTACCAACATTTTAAGCAAAGTCCCCTAAAACTTAAACATTTAAGGGGTTGTTTTCCCCCCAATTTTTGAGCAAATAAGTTGGATCCTTTATCATTGTGGAAAAACTGGGTTTCATCCAACTAACAGCTTCTATGTTTTTTAGGAAAAAAGGTCAGAAAACCTGAAACTTTTTGATCTGATTAACCAAATCAAATCCTAATTTTTTATTATAAAAAATATATGCAATCCGTTTTCCAAGCAAAAATAAAATGACCTGAAAGCTGCAACCAACCAAATCTGGAGGACTTGAGTGGTTGTAGCTTTCAAGGAGATAAGCCAAGTATTTTGAGTTGCTTAAAAAAAGGGTTCTACAGCTTAATTTTTATAAGCCTTTTATGCCAAAAACCAGATATACTCTGCTTTTAAAGCTAGACAACAAAAATGCAGCCCACATTAAAGCAAAATAGTGAGCTTGAAAGCTGCACCTAAGTGTCATTATAAAAGTTAAAAGATTTAACCTTTCTCTGGCAAAATAATGTCTTCAATTGAACCTTCGATAACATCAACAATATCTTGAAGGTTATTTGCTTTTACAAGCTCTCTTGCATGCTCTGACATTTTTGTAGCTTCAACAGCATAAACTTTTTTTGCACCGGCTTGTGCCGCCCAAATTGCAAGAATGCCACTACCAGTTCCTACATCCAACACAGTCTTTTCCAATAATTCAAGTTTTAGTCCCTTTGAATGTCAATAAACGCAAAATTTCTCATGGAATCGATAAGAACAGAATTCGAGTGCAGTAATGTAAAATTTCTTGTCACACTGTCTCTGGTTCCAATAATTCAAGAATCAGTTCAACATTTTTACAGACAATGTTCTAATACGATGACTTAAGAACGCAACTCGGGTACAATAAAGTTGATTTTACCGCCATCTCCGGGTTTTTATACACTACATTCTTCTTTTGATTCACAAACTGGATGGATTAAGCAAAAGCATTAGGGGGTCTCATAGAATCCTACTAAAGGCTAAAATTTCCAACGGATTTTAGAAGTTTTTTACATGTAAATTTGGAACCCTCATATGGAATTCATAATTCTTTCCAGAAGGTCCTAACTTGAGAAACTAGCATAGAAAATGGACAAACACACAAAACCTACTTTAGAAAAATAAACTTTTACACAACAATGAGCCTACACAGCATCTACTAAGAAGTGAATCTTTCACTTGCTGAGTAAGCAAGATTAATAAAATCATTACCAAAGACAGGCAACAGAGATAAAAAAAACTTGAGAACTTTGCTTATATTCATTTTTTTCTAAAGAACCAAAAATAGCCGAAACAGTTACTAAGACGTCATAAAAACTGCTCGTAACTTGGAAAAACAAAACTAGAGACCCAGAAAATCTTAAAACTTGAAAAATATGTGTAGGGCATTCAATGAAATAACTATAAACAGAGCAAAACTCGACACTTTTCATGGTTCTGTACAAAGAACAGAACTTGCAAGACAACCTTTTTTATAACTCAGATTTAACCATATCCAAATAAATCAGAAGAACCATCCACCTCTGAGACTACTTAACCATAAGAAACAAAACAAAGGTATAAGAGCAGTTTTTCTCAACAAATGGCCTGCTTGATTGCAGCTTTAGCGGAGTTTGGTCGTTTTTTTTTGTTATGGCTTGCAATGCATTAAGTTGACCCAGTTTTTTTATATATATAGAAAAAAAGTTGACCCAGCTTAAAATCTTGGTTTTGTCAAAAAAGTTTAAATTGGGAGTCTTAACCTTTTTCTCATCCTCAAACATGTGCACCAAAAAATTCCAAATGTAAATTGTTTTTACTGTTTATTAAGAATCTAACTTTTTTCCTCTCACGACTAACTAAAAAAGCAAAAGGAACTTACCAAAAACAAGCTCTAATGCTACATAAACAGCAAAATTGTTTATAAGTTCCACCTTTTTCCTCTCAAATATGGCAAGAGATGTGGGCCCACCAAAAAAACTCTTACCTTAAGCTAATTTAGAATAAATCAACACTTTAATTTTCAAATTGGGATATGTTTCCTCTCGAAATACACACATTAGCAATATGGGAGAAACCAAAATCAATCCTTATCAGTAGATTGTGAGATGGTAAAATTGTTACTCATAAAACTTGCCAAAAAAGTAACGATAGTTTTAAAATAAAGTGAATTTGTTTTCCTAATTACCCATACAAACACTTAATATCATGGGAAATGCGATACATATAAGTGTAAAAAAGTTTAAACCTTGCCAACAAAGTGATGTTAGTTCATAAGAAAAGGTTGTAGGAAAAAGGAATTTCTTTTTTCTAGCTACCCATACAAGCACTTAAATCATAATAGATGCATTACAGCATATATAAAGATTATGGGAAAAAGTGTAAAAAAATATACTCCTTATAACCTTGCCAGTAAAGTGATGTTAGTTCCTAATTACCCAAACAATCACTTGAGATCATGGTAAATGAAATACATATAAATATAAAGATTATGGGAAAAAGTGTAATAAAAGATTAAACCTTGCCAACGAAGTGATGTTAGTTCCTAAAAGAACAAAAAGTATTGGATAAAAAGAAGTTTTTCTTCCTAAATACCCAAACAAACACATAAATTATGATAAATGCAATACATATAAATGTAAATATTGTGGGAAAAAGAGCAAAAAATATTAAACCTCGCCAACAAAGTGATTTTTGTTCTTAAACGAAAAAAGTAAGCTTTCCCCCTTAACGTATACAAGCACCTAAAATTACTGTTTCATAAAGACTGAGTAAAAAGGCTCGATTCAAATCTTAATAAAAGCTCGACCAAAAAAAGCTTAAAAATCTCGCCTTTTCTGCTTTTTAGGCCGCTAAAAGCTTACATTTTTTACACCTCTAGCATATCTATTGCAAAAACGCTTTAGCTAAGATTTCGCTTTCTAAAACACTGCTTAAAACCATAGTAAATGCAGTACATATACATATAAAGATTATCGGAACAAGTGTAGAAAAGATTAAACCTTGCCAACAAAGTGATTTTAGTTCCTAATTGCCCATACACAATGATAAATGCAATAAAATTACTATATAAAGATTATGGGAAAAGGGGTATAAAAAGATAAAACCTTGCCAACAAAGTGATGTTAGTTCTTAAAAGTAAGTTGTTTTTTTCCTAATTACCAATACAAACACTTAAAATCATGGTAAATGCAATACCTATAAAGTATAAAGATTATAAGAAAAAGGGTTAAAAAAAAAGACTACCTTGCCTAGAAAGTGATGTTTAGTGGAAAAAAATAAGTTCTTTTTCCTAATTACCTATACAAGCACTTAAAATCACGGTAAAAGCAATAAAATTAAAAAATAACAATTGTGGGAAAAAGGGTAAAAAAAGATTAAACCTTGCCAACATAGTGATGTTAGTAGTAGAAAAAACTAAGTTCTTTTCCCTAATTACCAAACAAATACATAAATTATGGTAAGTTTGTGGGAAAAGGGCAAAAAGATTAAACCTTCCCATCAAAGTGCTGTTAGCTCTTTAACATAAAAGTAGAAAAAACAAGTTTTTTTCTCCTAATTACCAATACAAGCACATAAAATCATTGTAAATGCAATACAACTAAAAAAGAACAAATATGGGGAAAAGGGTATTAAAAAAAACTAGCCAAGAAAGTGATATTTCTTCTTAAAATAAAAGCTCCTTTTTCTCCTAATTACCAATACAAGCACATAAAATCATTGTAAATGCAATACAACTAAAAAACAACAAATATGGGGAAAAGGGTAATTAAAAAAAACTAGCCAAGAAAGTGATGTTTCTTCTTAAAATAAAAGCTCTTTTTTCTCCTAATTACCAATACAAGCACATAAAATCATGGTAAATGCAATACAACTAAAAAACAACAAATATGGGGAAAAGGGTAATTAAAAAAAACTAGCCAAGAAAGTGATGTTTCTTCTTAAAATAAAAGCTCTTTTTTCTCCTAATTACCAATACAAGCACATAAAATAATGGTAAAATGCAATACAACTAAAAAAACAACAAATATGGGAAAAAGGATAATTAAAAAAAAAGAAATAAAAAAAATAAAACCTTGCCAAGGAAGTGATGTTTATTATCAAAAACAGAATGATAATAAGCATCCATACGAACTCTATCACATAACATCTCTTTTTGATGATATAAATAACCATAAGTACAAAAATAATTAGCAAAATCAACTCCTTTATCTACTGACCCTCCTCTTCCTCCTCCACCATTAGCTGTTGAACTCCCCATTTATTTTTTGTTTTTATTTTTATTTTTATTTTTATATATATGTATATATATAGAGAAAGAGAGAGACAAAAAGGGGGCTGTGGTAGTATACAGGGTTTTAGTTTAGGGCAGCATTTGATTTTTGTAATATTTATATGTGTGTATATATATAATTATGAGGGTGGATTTTTAAACTTCAAAAAGTGTGAAAACCTGGATTTAATCTACGCTCTACAGAACGGTCTGTCTGTTTTCACAGAAATTTTGAAATTAAAAATTAAAATTAAAATTCTAATAATTAAAATTAAAATACTGAATATTTTTTTCAAATTAAACATGATTTTTTTAATAAAAAAACTAAATGGCTTATTTTTAAAATTATACATAAAATAAATTACCAATATTCTAACAATCTCTCAAAATAAACACAAAATTTACACAAATTTACACAAAAAAAGTTGATTTGATAAATTTTATGTTTTTCGTTCATGTTATATTTTTGTCAAGTGTATAAGTTGATATTTATTGAATCATTAACTAAATCGTCAATTTTTGTGAAGTACCTTTGGTTTGTTTTTAACACTTGTATAACGCAATATGAAACATTAACTAAGTCGTCAATTTGGTATCAATCGTCAATTTTCTTGAATGAAACAATCATAAATTATATAAATTTCATAAAAGAAATTAACTCAATATGCAAACATGAACTAAATTTCATAAAACAAATTTATTAAACATTTGTTTACATCATATAAATTTACAACAAATTGGAAAAAATAGTAATTTACATAAAATTAAAAATTAAAAACTGATTATGGACTTAGGTCTATAGCTTCTTCTTCATTTGTTTTTTGCTTTCCCGATTGCTTTTCCAGCGCCATATATAACTTGAAATTTGGTCGAAAAAGTTCCTTCCATGGCGCAGCTGTCTCAGTGCGTGTTTGTTCCCACCGTGCTATAATTCCTGGCATTGTGAAGATCCCTTCTTCTTTAGGAATAACCTGAGCATAGTGACAACTGTTGACGAACACCATTACAGTCGGGATGTAATATGTCGTTCCCTGAGGCGGACCAGTATAAAGAGGTAAAAAAGTGGCGTTCCACATGTTTACCCCTCCATTTTTATTTTGTCATAGGACAACAATACAATTGGCATATTGTAATGAGAAGCAATTAAAAAACCATAAGACGGAAATCTCATCCATTTCTCAGAAGGTGCGGGATTTATAGGATGATAAAAATTTAAACTTGATAAAATATAATCATACCGGTAACCTTCAAAGTCAAGATTCTCAAACAGCTCATAATAAACACCTTTCATTTGCTGCAGCTCTTGAAACAACTCACATCTTACCGCATACCAATCATCTTCCCCATGCTGTTTACCCGTCGCATTTGCAAGTACCCGGAACCCACAGTTAACATCCCCACGCACATCATAAACCGTTTCGATGTAACTATGTAACATGATCCATATTTGGTCACTGTACAAGAAGGTTGGCCTATTGGGGGTGGGTTTAGGGTTCTGGTTTCGCGGCCTCCTAGTTGAGTTTACCCTTACCTCCGGTGTTTCATCCGCCTTACCTTTGTCCTTGTCCCTACTAGCACCAGCACTCTGTTCCTCCACATACTCCCATCCCGACTTATCTCTCTTACTAGATTTGTCTCCCTTTCTAGGTCTCCCCCTATTTTGTCTCACTTCGGGGTCACTGATGGATGTTCTAGCTGGTACGGTTATCTCTCGGAGTTGTGTTTTCATACGCCGTTTTTCAACATTAGTTTTGCTAGCATAAACACTTTTAAACTCTTCTAGATCACCCTCTACCGCATAATCATCTGTGTTCCCATTATCATCAATTACGTCTAATTTTTTCCAGAATGGATGAATATATTCTAGAGAAAGAGGCTTCCCGAATAAAATATGTTCACTCATAATATGATGACAAGGTAAACCGTGAGACAATTTGAAACCGCAAGAACAATTCTCATCAGCCTGGCCACTACATTTTTTGTGTTCTTGAAATAATAAATCAAATGCATAGTGTGTGATATACGACCTAAGATTTATAAATAGAGGTGTTCGTTCAGAATGTGGAAAATAAGACTTGTATTTATCCAACTTCATCTTAATATCCTCAAACTATTTTTCTAGAATTCTATTCACCTCTACCCAAACATTTTCAAGCGTGCCAGTATTTGTGGAAAGGGATCTTTTTAGCTTAGCATGTTGTTGTTCGGCTCGATTGCTAGTTATGTTACCTAGATGTGTTGTGTGGTTGGTATAGCATGCAACAAACTTTTCAGCATAATCATTTAAAAGCTTGTCTACATACTTAATCACAGCAGGGTACGATTTGTAAGAGGAATTGAAATAAGCTCGGTTATGATTGTACTCCTCTATCGACTCAGAATTAACCAATAAACCCCAATCATCTAGAAACGTTTGCCACTCTTCGTCAGGGATCTTTTTACGGCAGTTTTTCAAAACATTTTTTGCAATATGAAAAGTGCACAAAATATGATGAGAATCGGAAAAAACAACGGATAAAGCATTTGATAAGTTCATTTTCCTGTCGGTTACAAACATCCTAGGTAGTATACAACCCTCCAATGTAACTTTAAATGCCCATATATAACTTTCCTTTGTCTCATCACTCATGAAAAAAAAACCTAAACAATATGTTTGGTTCGTTGATGTCATTCCTACGACTTCTAGAAATGACATATTAAAACGGTTTGTCCTATATGTACAATCCATTAACAAGACATAAGGAAAAGCTTTGAACATCCTTATAGAATCGGGGTGTGCAAAAAACAAGTTCTCAAGGCAATGGGTTGATGGGTTCATATTATAGTAGAATGTGTAGCGATGTCTATCCAACAAATTAAACAGTTCCTGTATCGGGTTTCTACCATCTCGTTCTTTAAATTTCAGTCCAGCCAAAAAATTATGTATCGTTTTTGTGTTTGATACATTGTGAGGATTCCGATTTTTTATGGCCTCTAATATTGCACCAACTTTAAAACTAATTTGCCTTAAAGTTTTAACAATTTCTTTTTCATCTTGGGTTAAACGAGCACGTCGTGCTTGCCCTTTGAGGTAAGTTGGAGGTGGGTGGTTATGTTGTCCATTTTCTACGTGACACATCCATTCACCATTAACTACGTAACCTTTAATGAAAAATGGACAATCTTTTTTCTTTGTACCTGAATTTACGGAAGATGGTTTCTTTTTTTCGTAAACCCCCGATTTATCACACACAATATTAACATACGGTGTTCTGCTCCCATCACCCCCTCCAGACCTACGAATCGTAAGAATGAAACCCCAATTTCCAGCCACATCAGCAAGATCAGCAAGCATTTCATCCCTTGTTTCCCAAGTCAATTCATCAACTTCAAAGTGCTCTGAATAATCAGTTAGTTCATCGTTTGAGCCACTGGATGAATTCGCATTGTTGTTATTCCATTGGTTGTTGTCATAACCATAGTTGTAATTCATTTTCGAAAAGTGTTTGTTTATATTTTTTTTAGGGAAGAAAGGAGTATTTTTTAAGAGATTTCTGAAATGTGTTTGTGTTTGATTTTAGGGTTTGTTAGAATTGGCAAAAATGAGCAATGTAGGGACCCTTTCTGGGTTTCCAAATATATGTAGGGACCCGTTGAACAAAACCGAACTGTCTCATGAACCTGTCCGTGGGGTGGAACTCAATCTTCTCATTACAAATGAGAGGCACAGAACAATGCCACATATAACGGCCCCGCGTGCAGTATTCCGGATACTGATTGAGATTCCCCTAAGGTTGCCACACTATCTGTAATCAGCAAAATTAGAATATATAAACAAGGGTTTAAAAATACTAGTAATAAATTCTGCGAACATAAGACCAATGCAAACATATACAACATATAATACGTAAGTTACATATAATACGAAAGTTAAAATTTACTTGTTCAGGCGACATATTGTCAAACTGGTCACGTATGTGGACCACATTATGTCCGTAGACATATGGCGTAAGGTTAGTTTGCCTCCAAATCTTCCATCTGTAATATACAAACAAAACCCGATAAACAATAAATATAACCGGCAGCTAAGTAAATGATAGATGACACAATAAACAAAAAACACAAATCCAATACAAAAACTAAATAATATCATACCTGTAACCGAGGGGGAACCTAGGCCATCCCTCAGGTGGCTCGATATCTTCCGGCAGCTCTTCACATGGTCTAACCGGCAGTAGTCTGGTAATCGCCCACATATCCAGAAACATCACCGCCCCGCTTACTCCGTTTGCCTTACAACGTACCAACCTGCGTAGATTAGCCTCTAACCAGGTCAGAAGAGCTGATTCCCAACTATACTCAGCACATGTGTCAAAATCCTCCAGAAATGGCAGAGGCCAGAGTGGAATCTGATCACTGCTCTTATCCGAAAACACATGTGCCCCCAGTAATAATAACATGGCAGCCCTAGACTGATATAGCAAACGCTCTTCACTAGGGTTGGGGGGTAATTCACCAAAGGTGTGTAACATCCAATCAAGTCTAACTGTCAAACAGTTTGTATCGACTTGATGGTCAGCAGGTCTAACACCCAACAAACTCTCTATCATATCCAACCTGCTCGCCTTGGTGTCATTCCGCTCCGACCGGGTAACAACAAGACCATCAACCCTGAGACCAAGCATAATCTCTACATCCTGTAAAGATATCCCCAACTCTCCACCGACAAAATGGAACGTGTGCGACTCATCACGCCACCTATCAACTAAGGCTGTAAGCAAGCCTCGGTCTACGGTATAATTACCTATAGTGTGAATACCGTAAAAACCAGCCCTAATCATATTTTGAACTAACTTTTCCGGCGTCGGTATCTGCCAACTATAATTATAAACCCTAATCTTATTGGCATCTTCTCTACCCGCTTCTCTTCCAGCATCCCAAGTCTGATTAGAAATGTGACCGGTCTGTCGTAAAATGCCCAACCTGCCTTTAATATGTGGACCTGGGTCTGACATCCTAACTATGATAACCAAATATAACTCAATTAATGATAACCAAACAATGATAACATAACCAATTAATAACCAATTATAACCAAACAATGATAACTCAATGATAACCAATTAATGATAACCAAACAATGATAACTCAATTATAACCAAACAATGATAACTCAATGATAACCAAACAATGATAACTCAATGATAACCAATTAATGATAATCAAATAATGATAACTCAATGATAACCAATTAATAATAACCAAAACAATGATAACTCAATTATAACCAAACAATGATAACTCAATTTTTTAATCATAACCAAACAATAATAACTCAATTTTTTAATCATAACCAAACACATTTAATGATCACCAAACAATGATAACTCAATTTTTTTATAAAACGGATAAAATATCAACAATCCCAATTTTTAGTACGTGTTTGGACAAACAACCTAATTAAAAAACATAATTTTTTAAAAACCCCTAATTTTCAAAACGGGTAAATATTAATAAAGCGTAACAATTTTTATTTTTCTCAATCAAAACAAATAACCATCATAAACATGTAACATCATAACCAAACCATTAGTAATAAATATCTAAATAAACAAATTTCAATAAAAACCATAATTTTTTTATTAAATGGGACAAATATCAACAATTATTATAATTTCTATAATTAATATAAACAAACAACAAACAACTATATATAGCTAAATGAATTAAGGATTTGCATATTTTATATATTTTTTCCTATTTTACAAATTGAAATTACACAAAAAAAAAAATTAATGCAAAAATGGACAAATATCAACAATTATTATAATTTATATAATTAATATAAACAAACAACAAACAATTATATATAGCTAAGTGAATAATCAATTTGCATATTTTATATATTTTTTCCTATTTTACATATTGAAATTACACAAAATAAATAATAAATTAGAGAATAAAAGATATACCTTGAATTATGGATAAATTTGATTGATGGTTTGGGGTTTTTTTGTTAAGAAAGTTGATAGTTATTGTGGTTGATTGATTTGGTTGGTTTTTTTGGATGAAAATTGGGGGTTTTTGAGAGAAAGAGAGAGAATGTAGAATAAAAGTTTATTTTTAAAAAAAAAACGTAACATTCTATTTTTTCAGGGACTGTCTGTGTAATTTTTACGCAGGGACTGACTGTGTAATTACTGAAAAGTAGGGACTGACTGTGTAATTTACACATAATTGATCCAGACCGTAGATTAAATCTACGGTCTGCAGTCAAACACTGTAAACCGTAGATTTAATCTACGGTCTACAGCTTTTAACTGTAAACCGTAGATTAAAATCTACGGTTTACAGTGAAACACTGTAGACCATAGATTAAATCTACGGTCTGTGCGTTTTTAAAGAATTTTTGAAGTTTAAAAAGTGGTCCTCTATAATTATATATATATATAATTATTTATATTTATATACATAGATTTAAAATATATATATATATATAATTATATATACGGTAAATGTTATATGAACATCAACTTAGACATCAACTTGTACACTTTTTCGTAAAAACGCTCCAAATCAAGATTTGGTTAATGCAAATCTCCACGGTTTCACGACGGGAACACAAATATGCGTCTTGTTTTTTTTTTTCCGAGATGTATAATGACATGTTTTCGAAATAATGGTAAAATTTAAAAATTCAAAACATGTCATTATACATCTCAGAAAAAAAAAAAAAGACGCATATTTGTGTTCCCGTCGTGAAACCGTGGAGATTTGCATTAATCAAATATTGATTTGGAGCGTTTTTAAGAAAAAGTGTCCATTTGGATGTTTTTTATGGTGTACATATATACTCCCCTATATATACATAGGTTTATCATTTTTAATTTTGACTGTGTGCTAAAAAAAAACATAAGATGGGCCATTCAAACTAAATAAGTGTGTAATTTAATTCAATATGTTTTTTTTGGTACATCTAATTAAATATGTAACACAATAAACTCACACATGCACACTTCGAATGGGTCCGTTTGACAACAAATTTATTTAATTGATTTTTTATTTATTTAAAGAATATGTAAGTATTTAAACAGTCATAATATTTTTAGTCTAGTAGATCTAAAAAGATGTATATATATATACATAGATTTTAAAAAAATATATATATAGAGGTTTATCATTTTTAATTTTTATGGTGTGCTAAAAAAAACATAAGGTGGGGGCCCACTCAAACTAAATAAGTGTGTAATCTAATTCAATATGTTTTTTTTGGGAGGTGCACTTAATACACAGCAAAAATTCTCAATTTACGCAGAGACCGTAGATATAATCTACGGTCTGGATCAATGAACACAGACCGTAGATTTAATCTACGGTCTGTGTTGATTGATCCAGACCGTAGATTATATCTACGGTCTGTGGCAAGTTTTGAAATTTACACAGTCAGTCCCTGCGCTTCCAAATTACACAGTCAGTCCCTGCGCGAAATTACACAGACAGTCCCTGGAAAAAACAGAAACTTTCGTTTTTTTTTTAAAAAATATAATTTTATTCTACACTCTCTCTCTTTCTCTCAAAACCCCCCAATTTTCAACCCAAAAAATCACCCAAATCAATCAACCACATTAACTATCAAATTTATTAACAAAAAACCCCAAATCATCAATCAAACTTATCCATAATTCAAGGGTATATCTTTTATTCTCTAATTTATTATGTATTTTGTGTAATTTAAATTTGTAAAATAGGAAAAAATATATAAAATATGCAAATCCATAATTCACTTAGCTATATATCATTGTTTGTTGTTTGTTTATATTAATTATAGAAATTTTATTAATTGTTGATATTTGGCCCATTTTTGCATGTTTTTTTATTTTTTGTAATTTTAATTTGTAAAATAGGAAAAAATATATAAAATATGCAAAACCATAATTCACTTAGCTATATATAATTGTTTGTTGTTTGTTTATATTAATTATAGAAATTTTATTAATTGTTGATATTTGGCCCATTTTTGCATGTTTTTTTATTTTTTTTGGTTAATTTGAATTGTTGATAATGTGTTTGGTTATGATTAAAAAATTGAGTTATTATTATTTGGTTTATGATTAAATGTGTTTGGTTATGATTAAATGTGTTTGGTTATGATTAAAAAATTGAATTATTATTGTTTGGTTTATGAAAAAATGTGTGTTTGGTTATGATTAAAAAATTAAATTATTATAGTTTGGTTTATGAAAAAATGTGTGTTTGGTTATGATTAAAAAATTGAATTATTATTGTTTGGTTTATGAAAAAATGTGTGTTTGGTTATGATTAAAAAATTGAATTATTATTGTTTGGTTTATGAAAAAATGTGTGTTTGGTTATGATTAAATGTGTTTGGTTATGATTAAAAAATTAAATTATTATTGTTTGGTTTATAAAAAAATGTGTGTTTGGTTATGATTAAAAAATTAAATTATTATAGTTTGGTTTATGAAAAAATGTGTGTTTGGTTATGATTAAAAAATTGAATTATTATTGTTTGGTTTATGAAAAAATGTGTGTTTGGTTATGATTAAAAAATTGAGTTATTATTATTTGGTTTATGATTAAATGTGTTTGGTTATGATTAAATGTGTTTGGTTATGATTAAAAAATTGAATTATTATTGTTTGGTTTATGAAAAAATGTGTGTTTGGTTATGATTAAAAAATTGAATTATTATTGTTTGGTTTATGAAAAAATGTGTGTTTGGTTATGATTAATTGGTTATAATTGAGTTATCATTGTTTGGTTATCATTAATTGGTTATAATTGAGTTATCATTGTTTGGTTATCATTAATTTGTTATGATTGAGTTATCATTGTTTGGTTATCATTAATTGGTTATCATTGAGTTATCATTGTTTGGTTATGATTAATTGGTTATAATTGAGTTATCATTGTTTGGTTATCATTAATTTGTTATGATTGAGTTATCATTGTTTGGTTATCATTAATTGGTTATGTTATCATTTTTTTGGTTATCATTAATTGAGTTATATTTGGTTATCATAGTTAGGATGACAGACCCAGGTCCACAGATTAAAGGGAGGTTGGGTATTTTACGACAGACTGGTCACATTTCTAGTCAGACTTGGGATGCTGGCAGAGAAGCGGGTAGAGGAGATGCCAATAAGATTAGGGTTTATAATTATAGTTGGCAGATACCGACGCCTGAAAGGGTAGTTCAAAATATCATTAGGGCTGGTTTTTACGGTATTTACAGTATAGGTAATTATACCGTAGACCGAGGGTTGATTACAGCCTTAGTTGATAGGTGGCGTGATGAGTCACACACGTTCCATTTTGTCGGGGGAGAGTTGGGGATATCTTTACAGGATGTAGAGATTATGCTCGGTCTGAGGGTGGATGGTCTTGCTGTGACCCGGTCGGAGCGGAATGACGCGAAGGCGAGCAGGTTGGCTATGATGGAGAGTTTGTTGGGTGTTAGGCCGGCTGACAATCAAGTCGATCTAAACTGTCTGACAGTTAGACTTGATTGGATGTTACAGACCTTCGGTCAATTACCCCCCAACCCTAGTGAGGAGCGTTTACTATATCAGTCTAGGGCTGCCATGCTATTATTACTGGCTGCACATGTATTTTCGGATAAGAGCAGTGATCAGATTCCACTCTGGCCTCTGCCATTTCTGGAGGATTTTGACACATGTGCTGAGTATAGTTGGGGATCAGCTCTTCTGGCCTGGTTAGAGGCTAATCTATGCAGGGTGGTACGTTGTAAGACAACCGGAGTAAGCGGGGCGGTGATGTTTCTGGATATGTGGGCGATTACCAGACTACTGCCGGTTAGACCGTGTGAAGAGCTGCCGGAAGATGTCGAGCCACCGGAGGGCTGGCCTAGGTTCCCCCTCGGTTACAGGTATGATATTTATTTAGTTTTTGAATTGGATTTGCTTTTTTATATTATTGTGTCATCTATCATTTACTTAGCTGCCGGTTATATTTATTGTTTATCGGTTTTTGTTTGTATATTATAGATGGAAGATGTGGCGGCAAACTAACCTTACGCCATATGTCTACGGACATAATGTGGTCCACATACGTGACCAGTTTGACAATATGTCGCCTGAACAGGTAAATTTTAATTTTCGTATTACATGTAACTTACGTATTATATGTTGTATATGTTTGCATTGGTCTTATCTTCGCAGAATTTATTACTCGTCTATTTTTAAACCATTGTTTATATATTCTAATTTGATGATTACAGATAGTGTGGCAACCTTACGGGGATCTCAATCAGTATCCGGAATACTGCACGCGGGGCCGGTATATGTGGCATTGTTCTGTGCCTCTCATTTGTAATGAGAAGATTGAGTACCACCCCGCGGACAGGTTCATGAGGCAGTTCGATTTTGTGCAGCGGGTCCCTACGTATATTTGGAAACCAAGACAGGGTCACGGCAAGGATAGAAGATATGGGACTGGGCAAAAACACGACTGACCTTTACTAACCGGAGAATTTATAGCCGTGTGGAATGACCGCCACACCCGTCTTATTAACGGCGAATATGGCACGGGGACGTCACCGGGTTACATGAAATGGTATAGAGAGCGGACCCGCATCTTCATAAACCCACCTGAACTTGCCCCGCCCCCTCACGGTTTCCGGGAGAATACGGGTGTCTTCAATAAAATGGTAACTACTAAATCGTTTTTTACTAATAAATCGTTACTTCTTTTTATGTATATTTCAATACTAATAAATCGTTTTTTATTGTTTTTTTTTTACAGAAAGCGATGTTGCGCCGCAGTTTCAAATCGTTCAAACGGGCGAAAATGAGAACGGACGTGGACTTACTACGTAAGGAGTTCGCTGAAATGGGTATGAATCCGTATGGGTCAGCTGATGAACAGTCGGAGGGGGATGACGACGACGACGACGACGACGACGATGGTGATGACGACCTACGTTACGACCCACGAACTTACACTAGGGCTTCAAGTTGTCGGCGTCCCGACGAAAGAGGCGAATCTAGTAGTGGGGGTAGAAGATCGACTGGAGGTCGACACCCGACTACAGATCAGGGTCCGGGTCCGAGTTCAAGCAGTCATCGTCGTCGTTCTTCTTTTGCTGGGTCGGAGTACGTTCAGACCGATGTTCCGTTCGATCATCATAGACAATCATTTGGTTCGTACGAGCATCATCCTAGTCATCAGTCCACCGACAGTTGGAGTCGGGGGTTGACGATTACATCCCACGAGCGTGCGCCGCATCCAGAATCGCAGCAGCGACAAAGACGACGTACGGAGCTAAACGAAATCGAAGAGTCTGCTGAGCCGTCATCGGATAGATTAACATCGGCGGGAAAGATGCTCCCTATGTCGAACTTTAAAACATTTAGTCGTTACAAAAAAAAATAAATGCACTGTTTTTGTATTTGATTTCTATGTTTGATTTGTACGTTATAATTTCGTAAACTTAATTTGATTCGTATGTTTGATTTGTATGTTTGTATGTTTAATTTGATAGGACCAATATTGAGTTTTTACAAACCGTAAACCCTAAACCCTAAACCCTAAATTACAAACCCTAAACCCTAAATTAAAAACCCTAAATTACAAACCCTAAACCCTAAATTAGAAACAATAAACCCTAAACCCTAAATTACAAACCCTAAACCCTAAACCCTAAATTACAAACCCTAAACCCTAAATTAAAAACCCTAAACCCTAAACCATAAATTAAAAACCCTAAACCCTAAACCTAAACCCTAAATTAAAAACCCTAAACCCTAAACCCTAAATTAGAAACCCTAAACCCTAAACCCTAAATTAAAGACCCTAAACCCTAAATTACAAACCCTAAACCCTAAATTACAAACCCTAAACCCTAAATTACAAACCCTAAACCCTAAACCCTAAACCCTAAATTACAAACCGTAAACCCTAAACCCTAAACCCTAAATTACAAACCGTAAACCCTAAACCCTAAACCCTGAACCCTAAACCCTAAACCCTTACAAACCCTAAACCCTAAAACCTAAATATCAAACCCTAAACCCTAAATTACAAACCCTAAACCCTAAACCCTAAAAAACCCTAAATATTCTGAAATTTACATACAAACCGTACATTTAATGTACGGTTTGTACAGATTTCATACAAACCGTACATTAAATGTACGGTTTGTATGTATTTTGTTTAAACCGTAAAAGTAATGTACGGTTTGTACCATTGATTTGAGCAGCGACGTTTTACGAATGTACTTTTTGCACTGAATCACCGTAAACAACGTAAAAAAAAAAAAACTCCAAACCGTAAAAGTAATCTACGGTTTGTAGTGTAAATTACATTGGATACCATATCCATCAAATGCATCCGACAACACTTTATTACTTTTGAATTATTATGAGTTCACAACCCTATCCGAAAATGACTACTCAATGCATTATTAAAGTTTGGAAATGACTACACCAAAAAAAACACTACAACCCGTAAAAGTAATCTACGGTTTGTAGTGTAAATTACATTGGATACCATTTCTATCAAAATAATTCCGACAACACCTTATCACTTTTGAATTATTATGATTTGACAACCCTATCCGAAAATGACTACTCAATGCATTATTAAAGTTTGGAAATGACTACACCAAAAATTCACTACAAACCGTAAAAGTAATCTACGGTTTGTAGTGTAAACTTACACTATAAATATGACTCAATTTTGCCAATTCTAACAAACCATAAAATCAAACACAAACACATTTCGGAAATCTCTAAAAAAATCCTCATTCCTCCCCAATAAAATATACAAACAAACACTTTTCGAAAATGAATTACAACTATGGTTATGACAACAACCAATGGAATAACAACAACAATGCGAATTCATCCAGTGGCTCAAACGATGAGCTAACTGATTATTCGGAGCACTTTGAAGTCGATGAATTGACTTGGGAAACAAGGGCTGAAATGCTTGCTGATCTTGCTGATGTGGCTGGAAATTGGGGTTTCATTCTTACGATTCGTAGGTCTGGAGGGGGTGATGGGAGCAGAACACCGTATGTTGATATTGTATGTGATAAATCGGGGGTTTACGAAAAAAAGAAACCATCTTCCGTAAAATCAGGTACAAAGAAAAAAGATTGCCCATTTTTCATTAAAGGTTACGTAGTTAATGGTGAATGGATGTGTCACGTAGAAAATGGACAACATAACCACCCACCTCCAACTTACCTCCAAGGGCAAGCACGACGTGCTCGTTTAACCCAAGATGAAAAAGAAATTGTTAAAACTTTAAGGAAAAGCAGTTTTAAAGTTGGTGCAATATTAGAGGCCATAAAAAATAGAAATCCTGACAATGTATCAAACGCTAAAACGATACATAATTTTTTGGCCGGACTGAAATTTAAAGAACGAGATGGTAGAAACCCGATACAGGAACTGTTTAATTTGTTGGATAGCCATCGCTACACGTTCTACTATAATATGAACCCATCAACCCATTCCCTTGAGAACTTGTTTTTTGCACACCCCGATTCTATAAGGATGTTCAAAGCTTTTCCTGATGTCTTGTTAATGGATTGTACATATAGAACAAACCGTTTTAATATGTCATTTCTAGAAGTCGTAGGAATGACATCAACGAACCAAACATATTGTTTAGGTTTTGTTTTCATGAGTGACGAGACAAAGGAAAGTTATATATGGGCATTGGAAAAATTTAAAGTTACATTGGAGGGGTGTATACTACCTAGGGTTTTTGTAACCGACAGGGAAATGGCCTTATCAAATGCTTTGTCCGTTGTTTTTCCCGATTCTCATCATATTTTGTGCACTTTTCATATTGCAAAAAATGTTTTGAAAAACTGCCGTAAAAAGATCCCTGATGAGGAGTGGCAGACGTTTCTAGATGATTGGGGTTTATTGGTTGATTCTGAGTCGATAGAGGAGTATAATCATAACCGAACTTATTTCAATTCCTCTTACAAATCGTACCCTGCTGTGATTAAGTATGTAGACAAGCTTTTAAATGATTATGCTGAAAAGTTTGTTGCATGCTATACCAACCACACAACACATCTAGGTAACAGAACTAGCAATCGAGCCGAACAACAACATGCTAAGCTCAAAAGATCCCTTTCCACAAATACTGGCACGCTTGAAACTGTTTGGGTAGAGGTGAATAGAATTCTAGAAAAACAGTTTGAGGATATTAAGATGAAGTTGGATAAATACAAGTCTTATTTTCCACATTCTGAACGAACACCTCTATTTATAAATCTTAGGTCGTATATCACACACTATGCCTTTGATTTATTATTTCAAGAACATAAAAAATGTGATGGCCAGGCTGATGAGAATTGTTCTTGCGGTTTCAAATTGTCTCACGGTTTACCTTGTCATCATATTATGAGTGAACATATTCTATTCGGGAAGCCTCTTCCTCTAGAATATATTCATCCATTCTGGAAAAAATTAGACGTAATTGATGATAATGGGAACACCGATGATTATGGGGTAGAGGGTGATCTAGAAGAGTTTAAAAGTGTTTATGCTAGGAAAAGTAATGTTGAAAAACGGCGTATGAAAACACAACTCCGAGAGATAACCGTACCAGCCAGAACATCCGTCAGTGACCCCGAAGTGAGAGTAAATAGGGGGAGACCTAGAAAAGGCGACAAATCTAGTAAGAGGGATAAGTCGGGATGGGAGTATGTGGAGGAGGAACATGGTGCTGGTGCTAGTAGGGACAAGGGCAAAGGCAAGGCTGATGAAACACCGGAGGTAAGGGTAAACCCAACTAGGAGGCCGCGAAACCAGAACCCTAAACCCACTAGGCCAACCTTCCTGTACAGTGACCAAATATGGTTCATGTTACATAGTTACATCGAAACGGTTTATGATGTGCGTGGGGATGGTAACTGTGGGTTCCGGGTACTTGCAAATGCGACGGGTAAACAGAATGGGGAAGATGATTGGTACGCGGTAAGATGTGAATTGTTTCAAGAGCTGCAGCAAATGAAAGGTGTTTATTATGAGCTGTTTGAGAATATTGACTTTGAATCTTACCGGTATGATTACATTTTATCAAGTTTAAATTTTTATCATGCTACAAATCCCGCACCTGCTGAGAAATGGATGAGATTTCCGTCCTATGGTTTTTTAATTGCTTCTCATTACAATATGCCAATTGTATTGTTGTCCTTATGGGAAAATCAAAATGGAGAGGTAAACGTGTGGAACTCCACTTTTTTACCTCTTTATACTGGTCCGCCTCGGGGAACAACACATTACATCCCGACTGTAATGGTGTTCGTCAACAGTTGTCACTATGCTCAGGTTATTCCTAAAGAAGAAGGGATCTTCCCAATGCCAGGAATTATAGCACGGTGGGAACAAACACGCACTGAGACAGCTGCGCCATGGAAGGAACTTTTTCGACCTAATTTCAAGTTATATATGGCGCTCGAAAAGAAATCGGGAAAGAAAAAAGCAAATGAAGATCAAGCTATAGATTTAAGTCCATAATCAGTTTTTTATTTTTAATTCGATGTAAATTACTATTTTTTCCAAGTTGTTGTAAATTTATATGATGTAAACAAATGTTTAATAAATTTGTTCTATGAAATTTAGTTCTATGAAATTTTGTTGTAAATTTTGTTTAATAAATTTGTTTCATGAAATTTAAAAGTTCATATTCATGTTCGCATATTAAGTTAATTTTTTTTACGAAATTTATATAATTTATGATTGTTTCATTCAACAAAATTGATGATTGACACCAAATTGACGACTTATTTAATGTTTCATATTGCGTTATACAAGTGTTAAAAACAAACCGAAGGTACTTCACAAAAAATGACGATTTAGTTAATGATTCAATAAATATCAACTTATACACTTGACAAAAATATAACATGTAAAATTTTGAACTTATACAATAAATATCAAACATAAAATTTATCAAATCAACTTTATTTGTGTAAATTTGTGTAAAATTTGTGTTTATTTTGATAGATTATTAGAATATTGGTAATTTATTTTATGTAAAATTTTAAAAATAAGGCATTTAGTTTTTTTATTAAAAAAATCATATTTATTTTGAAAAAATTATTCAGTTTTTTAATTTTAATTCTCAGTTTTTTTTTTTTTTTAAGCAAAAAAAGCTGCAAACCGTAGAAAAAATCTACGGTTTACAGTGATTAACTGTAAACCGTAGATTTAATCTACGGTTTGTATTAATTAATACAAACCGTAGATTAAATCTACGGTTTACAGTTAATCACTGTAAACCGTAGATTTTTTTTACGGTTTACGCGTTAATACAGACTTTTTGCAGTTAATTAATCCATCCTCTTTTTTTGGTACATCTAATTAAATATGTAACACAATAAACCCACATATGCACACTTCGAAAACCGATACGGGTCCGTTTGACAACAAATTTATTTAGTTAATTTTTTATTTATTTAAAGAATATGTAAGTGTTTGAACCGTCAGAACATTTTTAGTATAGTAGATCTAAAAAATTCAGATTTATATATATACATAGATTTAAAAAATATATATATATATAGAGGTTTATCATTTTTAATTTTTATGGTGTGCTAAAAAAAACATAAGGTGAGGGCCCACTCAAATTAAATAAGTGTGCAATCTAATTCAATATGTTTTTTTTTGTATATCTAATTAAATATGTAGCACAATAAACCCACATGTACACTTCGAAAACCGATACAGATCCGTTTGACAACAAATTTATTTAGTTGATTTTTTATTTATTTAAAGAATATGTAAGTGTTTGAACCGTCAGAATATTTTTAGTCTAGTAGATCTAAAAAATTCAGATTTATATATATACAGAGATTTAAAAAATATATATATAGAGGTTTATCATTTTTAATTTTCATGGTGTGCTAAAAAAAACATAAGGTGGGGGCCCACTCAAACTAAATAAGTGTGCAATCTAATTCAATATGTTTTTTTTTGTATATCTAATTAAATATGTAACACAATAAACTCACACATGCACACTTCGAAAACCGATACGGGTCCGTTTGACAACAAATTTATTTAGTTGATTTTTTATTTATTCAAAGAATATGTAAGTGTTTGGACAGTCAGAATATTTTTAGTCTAGTAGATCTAAAAAATTCAGATTTTTAAAATATAGATTTCCAATGTATTTTTAAAACGGATTTTTAAAATCGAAAGTTGGAATATTGGAAAAGGGTTAGGATTACGACATATGTTATAGCGGCATGTAATGGTGTTTGTATAAAGTGCCATCAGATTATTAGTACGTATTGGACTATAAATGATGTATTAGATTAGTAGTATAATCTTGTTGCTAATCCGATCTTCATTTCAAATCCCGCTCAAAATCTGAACCGGATTAGTAGAATGGTCCAAACATCTAATAATGTCTATTTAAATAGCAAAATAATTGGTGTACCAAAACGGAATTTACTCAAAAAAACATGTATCTTAGCATGGAGTAATTTGTACGGGAGCCAATGTTAAAATCTACACAGTTTTAAGGTCCCCGGAAAATGTAAAAACTGAATAACCAATTACGGGATCTGTTAAAAATCAGACATTTTTCGTTGTTCTTCAAACTCGCATAGCTCCTTAAAAAGGTTTGTAAGACACGGTATTGCAAAACATCTCGAATCCATTTAAAACAGGTCATCTAAAATTTTGAGTCTCTATTTTCCATCTTTCAATGAAACTAAACTAGGAATCAAGCACTTAATTGTTAAACGTTTAAAAAAGATAGTTGAGAAAGTTGGCATGAGTTTCATGTTTTTACCTTGAAAAATAACCGTAAGCTCGATGGATCAGCTCATATGGCTATGGTTTCAAAGATGTCAAGTTATTTGCACAGTAGCTTACAAAAGATTATGATGTCATTTATCTTAATCAATTTAAATGGCTTATACTGTAACTCAGCATTTCTATAAAAAAAACAAGTTGAAAACATAGATACAGCAAAACACTGATCAAAACTCTCATATGATCTTTTCGCTTCAATACAACATTTCTACACAATCAAGCGAACTAGCTTCTCACAATTACAGATTCTAAACTCGCAATCTCCCTCTCACAGACAGAAAAATGTGGTGATTTAAACAAATAACAAGTGAATCACCGTAACAATAAGCCCGAATAAATGGTAAAAATCTGGAATGAATAGAAGAATCAACATTTTAAGGTCACGTTTGGGTCTCTTTTATCAAAACGACATCTGAATTACTGGCAGAAAGTGAAAGAAGATGGTGATCTTGATCTGTATCCTCACCATCCGAAGACTCGTGGCTGCTGGCCGAGACAGACTCGCTCCCTTCTTCATCTAGATACGAAATTAAGAGTTAATCAGAGAAGGATTTAAGTTTTAAAGGAGTTGGTCAGTCTTGTAGAAAATATATTCAAAAATGATAATGAAAATAAGAATTCTGAACGGGAAAGATGACAACCTTTTTACTAATCTGGAAGTAGTCACACTGCTTTTATCAACTAAAACATAACGATTAAAAATATATCGAATGTACAATCTGTTGTAAGGGATTGTTTGATTGTGGCTTATAAGCTTAATATATTCACTCGGCAACTAAAACATGACTATTCAAAATATATCGAATGTACACTCCGTTGTAAGGAGATTGTTTGGTTGTGACTTATAAGCTTCATAAATTACAGTTAGTTTCTATACACGGCCAGTTTCACATATTTCTTTCAACGACAAGAGTAAAAGAAACTATGCGTATTTTAGGCTTTTAAATAAAAGAAAATCTCGACTGTTTACAAACTTTTAAAAACAAGACTTATAGTTTAAAATTTGTGCTATAAGACTACAAGGACAAAGAAATTACCTGTACGTGGGTTATATTCGCGTAAATGTTGGACATTAGTTACTTGAAGGCTTTCAGGGAGAAGACAGCCGCATACAGTACCTGGAATGGACGAGAAAAGAGTTACATAAACATAGAAAAGGAAATGGTAATTGTCAGCCTATTCATAGTCCAATAACATTCTGAAACAGTGTATTTTTGGTCTGAGTTGTTGCTTCTAAGCTACATTAAAACAGCTGAAAGTTTATGTTTTTTTTTTGTTACTTTTAAGGTTTATACCTCACAATGTTATTTATTATCCATGGTAACAATGACAGGTTTCAGTGTTTCTCTATCAAAAACCAAGTTACCAGCAATCTAAAGAAATGAAGCAATACAAACATTGGATTCACCCAATTAGCCTGCTAAATCAACACAGTAAATTACATAGTTACGCACCCAAACGTGGTTTCCCAGCGAAACAGAAAAAGAGACCAATGTACTAATGTGAACCTACAACAAATGTTTAACATAAACTAAATCAGAAATATTAATATGAACGTATGAAGCCCAGATAATGCTTAGTAAAAGAAATATTAATATGAACTTATGAAGTCCTGATAATCATCAATTGAGAAATTTCAGGTGTTAACCCATTTTAAGGAAACCAGGAGAGGAGTTCTTTAGATAATTTCTAGAATAAGTCATTAGCAGGAGAAGAGTAAATAGGATCGTTAACACATAGGGTTTAAGGAAATAATGATAACTATTTCATTTCTTTGCATTCAGCTTTAGAAATTCATCTACATTACTCTTCTTTTAAGCCAATTTCCTGACTAATCCACTTAGTAGGTACAGTAGTTTCCTTTCAATTAAAAAAAATACCAGAAACTGCCAAAAGAACAAGAAAAACGCCGTTTCATTTAGGTTATAGTATGCAATTTAAGATTCCCTCTCATTCACCAAGACATTTGATTCTTCACACTACAAAACTAAAAAATTGAAGAACTATCAACTAGTTAACCTTCCAAAATATATTATGTGCAACAATAACTTAGCATTTACCCGGAATGCACTTACCCACTGGCAAAAGGTGGCTAACCTACTAGTCGCAAAATGTAACATAAGTAAATATATTGACAAAAAAAACATGACTAAAGAGGAATGTCTTGTTTTTGTCACTTTCCCATGAGAAACCTTGCACCAGACTGAGCGTAATACTAAAAGTAGAGAAAAAACCGCCACTGTATAAAAAAAAAAAACTAGTAAAGATTATTCACATGCTAGAAAGAATACCTAGCCGAGCAAGCCGATTCACCCAACCTGGAATATGTGTCCCCACCAACCTAAATGCCATGTCATCTGTAAAGTGGTTGCAATTTTTCGCTAGTAGGTGATACGTATCACCATGATATTCAGAAGCAAGACTAGAGAGAAATCTTCTAAAATCTGAGTGGGGCATATTTAAATAACCCAATGGGATCGAATTTCTGAAGATAAAACCAGGGCAACTTTTAGGTTCCACTTCGAAGACGCCGCTAACAGGATAATCATGAGCTCCAAATCCATATTCCTTTCCTTGGACTGAACAATAAATACTTGTTGAGATAGTGCAAACGTTTAATACAAAAGAAAATATTAGGAAAAATCTGACAGATTTTTGTAGCTGTAACATGCAAATATGGTTTTCAACACATATAGCCTAGTCAAACTCCATTTTATGATTTTTAAATACAGTTCTTGAATAATGCAATGCCGATTCTTTTGTACGAGTATTACTAGGAGATTGTTTTTTGGTTCTCAAACTACTATTACCTTATTTCTTCTTAATGGTGGCTAGTATTATGTACTTGTAGTACTGTGCAACTCAGCTCACAATAGAATCATCAATAAACGACAGATGTGTTTAGCAATACATGATATCAATCCTCAGCTTGCCCTCCAAATTTTCATAAGTTCGGACCAAAGTTTATATGAGTGGTTTGAAAATGTTTCATTCCTTACAATTCTAAGCCAATTTAGTCCCCAAATGATAGGATTAAATTTAGACTGAAACACCAATCTTTATTAAGAAAGTATGGAAATAGGGTGCAAATCAACCGCTCCCGCCTTTCCTACATAGGTATAGTCTATTTGTCTTTTATTATTTTCATAAGCTCGAGATTGAAAATCTATATGCATTCGAACTAAGCCAAAAAATTTGCTAGTGATGGTTCATCAACATACAATAATTGTAGATGCTAGGCATCAAACATGCTACACCAAATATCTTTAACGACCCTCAATCTGGTCAAGTCGAAGTCGAACTAAACTTTTAAACCATCTTTGGAGCATAATTTTTTGAAGTGTGAAGTGTACTGTTAAACCTTCAATCTTGTCTATATTCTCTTGTTACAGTAGAATGTGAAGTGTACTCTCACATCTCCACTTTTTGTTGCAAAATTTCACCATGCCATAGGATAGGAACATAGCGCGTACACTCATTGAAATAACTCGACACACTCAAAAGTGTAACCATCTATTTGGTACATGTTTCTATAGCATGTCCTTGCCAGATATCCTATCCTACCATTAAACCTCAATAATCTACTGCTTCACGATTCTAAATTTTAAAACGTTTAATAAACCTGTATCAAGAATTACACTTAACCCTCATGATATCCCTAAATGATCTACAAAGGGTAATTCCATCAACTATCATCACAAACTTACCAGTTACCAATGACAAAACCAGTAATCAGAAATTCTAATTTCAACCAAGTCCAACTGAAGTTTCCACTTGAATGTGTCCAAACTAAAATTTAAGTTTTCGAATCAAGTATGACATCCAAGAACATGAACACACTCCCCCCCCCCCCCCCCCTCTTCAAACACAAACAACACACACACACGCATTGAACAAATCCTACCATAATTGTAACTGGAGTGTGCCATAGCATATTAAAGATTCAGTTTTTCTCACTTACAATATCAGAATCGAAGATACTGAAAGTCTGAAGCCAAACCAGGCATGTTCAAACAACTATCAGGGCAAAAAAATCCCAAAACATGTAACCCAATAACTTTCTATAGAAATAAAATTAACAACCTGAAAAGGAAAAAAAACCATAAAAAAATGTGTTTTTTTTTCTTTCTAAAACGAACCAAACCCAACATAAATTGCAACTAGCATGTGCCAAATAAAAGTAATCGAACCCTGCCCAAGATGTGTAATTGTTGGTAGGTCAGATCATAAAACTATAGAATTCTAAGATTGAAAACTAAATAAGCAAAAGACATTTTCAATATAACCCATGATTTCTTTTTTTTAAATCAAACCAAACCCAACAAATTCTGGAAATAGAATGTGCCCTTAAAAAGAATGCAAAAGTAAAAAATCAGTATATACCCAAGCAATGAATAAATGAACTTTTTTATTATATAAAAAAAACCAACACAAATCTAACTAGATTGTCTCACAAAATTTTCAAGAATTGCAATTCCACAAAAACACAAAGTAAATTGCAATTTTCAAAAACAAACCAATCCAACATACCTTACAATCAGAATGTCTCACAAAGGTGAGTTTTTTTTATCTCACCTTTGATACCGGAATGAAAAATGCCAAAACCAATCCCAACATAAATTGCAATTAGAATGTCCCACACAAAAAAATACAAAAAGTGAAAAACAATAAGTACCCATGAATCTTTTACCTAAAACAAACAAAACTCAACATAAACTGCAATAAAAATGTATCAAACCAAACAAAAAGATTGAGTTTTTTTTTTGTTTAACCTTCGATACCGGAATGAAAAATGCCAAAACAACCCATAAAAAAAATACACAAAGTAAAAAACAATGAACCCATGAATCTATTACCTAAACAAACAAAACAAAACCAAACCAAACATAAATTGCAACTAAAATGTATCAAAACAAACAAAACACAAAGTAAAAAAACAATATGTACCCATGAATCTTTTTCCTAAAACAAACAAAACCCAACATAAATTACAACTAAAATGCATCAAAACAAACAAAAGATTGAGTTTTTACCTTCGATACCGGAATGAAAAATGCCGAAACCAACCCAAGATGTGTAATTGTTAATAGGTGTAAGATCATAAACGTTCAATGAAACAAGGGTTTGATTATCCCAACTACTATTTGATGCATTATCTTCTTCCCCCATTTTCCTTTTTTTTTTTTTTAAACTCTCTAAGTAATTACACTAATTACCATTTTCTTTAAATGAAAAAATAAATAAATAATGGGAAGGATTCTTCAAGTTCCTCTTTCTCTCTCCCGGAAAGTTTTTGTGAAAGGAAAAAGAGAGAGATTTTATTTTTATTTTTATTTTTTTGGTAGGAACATGATAGAATTGTAGTACCTAATGTAGTAACTGCCATTTTTGTGTTTTTAGTTTAATTTGGTAAATGTTTTAATTAATTGGGTTTGCGGTTTTATTGGTTTCGAACCGAATGACGGTTGTCAAGATGGTAAACGAAAGCGGAAAACAAAACGTGAACCGTAAAAAAATGAAAACAAAGCTAAAATTTAATAGGAAGCCGGAAACGATATGCAGGAAGTGGAAAATATTTGGGGAAAACGAGTTTTGCGGTAACTATGAACCGAACAAAACCAGTTTGTACGTGTTTTTAAATATTCGATATAAGTATACGAAACTTTGATCCATACACATTTTTGTGTAATTTTAATAGATTATTAACGTTTAATAGAAGTATGTGTTACCCAAATTACTAATTCATAAGCTTCGATTGTTGGCCAAAACCATCGTTTTATTTGATAGCAGAAAAGCCAACCTCTATAGGGGCTTTAGCGCTTGACTAATATCAAAAGGGCCTCAAAAACTTAAAAGGCTGCTACTGTAGGTTCGGTTCTTCAAGTTCCGCCCCTTATTTAAAAAGAAAGCGCTAACGAGCAAGAAAACGGACGGAGAGTTGTATGCTGCGTTCGGGAAAGATGAATCGCTCCCGAAAAAGAATCTATTGATTCTCTTCCAATTGGTTGGACCGTCGGTGCGATGATTTACTTCACGGGCAAGGTCTCTGGTTCAAGTCCAGGATGGCCCAGCTGCGTCAGGAAAAAGAATAAAAGAAGCATCTGACTCCTTCATGCATTTAATTCACGATAAAACTTATCACACGCTAGTTATGATATAAACCGACCAGACACTGAACGGAGCAAGCCGATTATAGCTCTTTCTTTTGGTTTCGTTTCGATAATATTTGATTCTAAGTGAATCAACCGAACCGATTACTTCTAATTGAATAAGCTAGTTTGCTTTAGGCACCAATATTATTATTTTTCAATTTTTTAACTTTGTCCGAAAAATTGATAATATGCATAAAAATAATCACATGAAATTTACAAAATTTGAACCATGTCATAATAAAACAAAAGATTATATATATATATATATATCTTTCATTACACAAAACATACTCACATGAGTTATTCTTGTACCAAAAAATTCTTATATAATAAGTACGAAAAAATACGAATAAGTTCCGAAAGTTTTTTTTTCTTTTCATTTTCTACGCCTATTCAAGGATCGATTCCTAAGCAAAATTGCTTATTTGCATAAAGTAACTAGATGAAAAGTGGCTGATAAAAAAGTAGAAAGACAATATAAGTGAGGCAGCATATAGAATATTTTCAGGGTTGTACCAAGAGTCAATACAGTTTTGGCTATTTTATGAAGCAATTGATCCTAGGTTTGTATATATATACTTATTAATCGTGTCGCACGTGTTGTCTGGATGTCGCGCAGTGCAATCAAAATATAGAAAATAAATATAATTATGATACAAATATGTGAATAATACAAAAAAATAGTATAAAATGATAAGACTTAAAAGAATATTTAGTTGTTAAAGAGGGATAAATAGTGTTATTGCTTATTAATTTTTATATATTTTTTTATGTGAGTATGATATTATTGTAATTAATAAAAAAAATATGAGTATTTTTGAAAAAAAAATGGCTAAATTGAGCCGACTCATTTGACTTGGATTGAGTTATTATAATAGAATGATAGCAATAACCGCAACTTAGTGAACAAAAATTATTTTTCTTCCAAAAGCTAACTCGACTTTGTCCTTTAATTAGTTGTATGTTGATGGATTAGAGTTTTGATGGAATTAGTTTCGTCGTATATAGTTCTTGTTATTACTTTGTTAAAAGTTAAAACCATAAGTGATATAGGAACATAGTGCTACTTTTTATTTAATGCTATTTTAATAATTTCAAGAATAAGGGTGTAGTAAATATATAAGAAGTCACGACATGTAAATCGAAAAAAACGATCATGTGACAAGGATCTGATTTTTTTATGAGTATGAATTGTTCAAGAATATATGTATGCAGGGTTATATAGTTCAAATGTTAAATTTTATGATTAGATTTTAAAAAAATTCATTTCGACAATTTTGATACAAGTTATAAGTCGGTCAAAATTGCACGTAGTTTCGTAATGGACAATTAAATGAGAACGAATGGAGCATTATATATCCCGAAGCTGCTAAAGAACTGCAAAATTTGGCCTTGAAAGTTTTAGTGTTATAACGTTATGTAACTTTTAATTGCATGAGTTGCACACTTTTAACTCTTTTAACCAATAAAACTATGAGGTGAAAATTATCAATACCTACTAAGTTGTTGCCTGTTGGGAACGAGGCCTGACATTTGCTATTATTGTTATAGTGGTTATAGTGGTTCATAGTACAAGTAAATGGACTTATAATCTCAGTTGTAATAAGTCGGTTACGACCATTCATTATTAATGGAATAGTGGGTCTAACCACCGATTTATGTATATAAAAAAAAAGTAAATCGACATAAGTTGAGAGCTATTTTTAATCATTGTTTTGTAGGATGCTTGTTGTAGGTTTGGTAAATAAAATAAAACTGCCAAACAACTCGTCTAAGTATTGCAGCTAAAGCAGGGTCTTAAATGGCCGCGAAATCCGTCAAATTTTCAACTCGCATGCACACAAACACTTCAACAAATCAACATGAGTAGAACCTCACTGATGCTCAGATTAAGCTTGTCATTGATTTATTACTAGAGGTATAAGGGCCCTTTAACACCTTTATTTAGCAGCAATAATTTGCATGAATATCAATTTATTCGGAGAAAGATAATACTATGCATCTTTTTGGTGAAATCCGCTGAAACCTAAAACTTTATAGAGCTATTGAGCGAAGGTATATCCGTATCACTACAAGAAAATGTTGATATAGTAACTGAAAAATCAATTGGCAAACACCAAAATCAGTTGGTAAACTCCTAATAGCAACTGATTTACCATCTACCACATCGGTTATTAAAAGCCTAGTTGGTAAAATTTGCCAACTGAATTGTGTATCAGTTACAAATTTAGCAACTGAATTGTGGACCCAGTTGGTATTTAGCAACTACAAAGTTAGTTGGTGTGTTAGTTAGTAATCTGTAACTGAAGCGTCAGTTATAAAAATAGCAACTGAACATATAGTTACAAAAGTGCAACTAACATGTCAGTTGCAAAATAGTAACTGACTATATAAAGTATCAGTTACTAAATTATTAGTTCAAACATAATTATATAAATATATAATAATAATAATAATAATAATAATAATAATAACAATAATAATAATAATAAAAACAACAATAACAACAATAATAATACCATTTTTCAAATCAATAATTTCATTATAAATAAAGATTCAACCCCAACAACATTACAGCAGTGAGTTTACTAACTCACACTTCATCAAATAATTACTAAGTCAGGATCAAAGTATACGCCCAATAAAAGTTATATATGCGACACTACACCGAAAAGTTACAAATTTGTGTCTTAATAACCGTTACACCTCTCTTTAATACTTAGTAAACTATAGAACCGGTATGTGTATCAAAACAGCCTCTGCAAACTGCGTTCACGTTCCCCGGTTCATATATGCTCAATTTTTTTTACCTGAACAGAAACAATCATAAATTAGGAGTAAATTTCACACAAATGCTAAAACTACCAACAACCAACAAACATCAACGAGAGAGAAAAAAAACATTGCATATAATGAACTTGTAAAGACCATGTTCTTCACTAGCCTTTAATATTTGCTTATATACTATACACAGATCCTTACGTGCAAAATCGATGACCGACATGGACTTGCATATAAGCATTATATGATCACGTGGTATTTTCCGTGTGGGAAAGCATTAATGCATTATTATCCAAAATGGTGAAACGCTAGACCAAGTTGTTATCAAATTCGACATATTCTGCTTATTGCTTGCGCTATTTTTACAAGCAAACTATATTGAATTTCTTTTATAGCATTGTATTAGTTGAACAAAAAGCACAAACCTGACGACTCCAAATCAGTTGCGATGGTTTAACTCCAAACCCATTCCATGCACTTGACCTCGAGCTTACTGACCAGGTACAAAACCAAGTACATGCACAAAAATAAATTAAGTTAATGAAAACATAACCAATGTAAAAAGGATAAATAGCTATATATGATGGGTTTTTTTTTACCATTTACTCCACAGCATCTTGAGTACTAAGTTTCTCATCTAATTTTTTCGCATGACCTTTCACCCAAACTTAAGACCGTGAAATAATTGTTCATGGGGGACTTTTTTCTTTCTTGGATATGAGAAAAAATAAAGCTATGCTATGCTGGACTAAAGTTGATGAAAAGACTTTAACAGTTCTTGATTACACTGGACTAAAGTTGATGAAAATACTTTAATAATTCTTGATTACACTTGACTAAATAGGATCTCGAGAAAGCTTTTAAGCTATGCTTAAAAGCTAAAATAAGAGTAAGAAGCTTTTTTGTTTTACAACCGTAACAAGCCTGAAAAGGCCAGAAACCGAAAATAAAAAGGTAAATCCAGCCATATTGAAGGGGAAATTATAAAACAAGCAAAAAAGCAAAACCACAAAGGCAAATTAATAGTCTGAGCTAAGATGCAAGTTAAAAAACTAAGATGTAGTAGTAAAAACTAATTCATACCAACTATCAACATTACAAAAATTTGAGATTCATATGAAACAAATCATATTTAAACTCTAATTGATATGCTTAAGGTTTGTGTGCATGTAACTGAACATAACCTGCCCAATTTAAAAGGGAGAAAGAAAAAACTTGAGTTCCTATGCTGAGTTTTTATAGCTTAAGATTTCAACCGTCGTCAAAATAACCAATTGATCTTCTAAAGTTAAATATTCTCAGTATGACCAGGGAAAATCAATGCTAGAATCTTGAATGTTTTCCTAGTATTTTTAAGACTCTAAATCAACTAGTTAATTTTTCACTTATTTTTTGCTTTTCCAGAACATTATCAAACTCTTGATCATAATACTTGTGTTCAATTTTATGAAGAAAAAACTCAACCCGGCAACTTTTGAATCCAGCGAATATATCTGACGAAAATGGGTATACTTATATTGCTTAATTTGGTCTTCTTTGCAATTGGTGAACACAGTTAAAGATTCATATCTCTATAATACATAAGTTGCAATCTCCTAGCTCTATTTTGTAATTTAATTAAATTTAAATAACCTATATACAACGTCAAGAGACTCGTCATCAATGTAATCAGCCAAAAACAAAAGATTGCAACATAAACAATAACTAAAACAAGGCTTAAAGATCTATAAAGGCAATTAATTTGTGATTGTTAAGAAATGGATTTATACCAAAGATGTAAAAATTGGCCACCAGACTTACCAAAAATCATCTAAATACAAAATTTGTACTTAAATATAACAAAAGTCAGGAAAACTTGCATAATCGTGAACAAAAGAGCATCTATCATAATACTTCAAATTCCTTGTCGTTATGACATGTTGAATGATTATTTGAGTTTCCGTTTTTCCAAATTAAGTTCTTGTCTGGCTGAAGCTTTTAAGCCAAACGTAATTATTATTAAATAATATACTCATTTTACAATAATTTGTACTCTTGACCAGCTTAAAGTTGATCCCTTTTACTTTCAGAAAACTCAGCCTTTTTTCCTTAGCCAAATAAAAGTTGCAGAGAAACAAGCCCTAAATAAAAGCAATAATTAGTAACGAGGCTTATTGGGGTTATTAATTAAGAATACCAAATTCATTGAAACACAACACTATCACGCAATTCATCTGTCATTAAATAAAAAAGAAGCGTCCAATCTTAACAAGTGTAATGCTCAAACATTCTATCATCTGGTAAGGATCCAATATATATATATATATATATATATATATATATATATATATATATATATATATATTGATTACTAGTATGTATATATATATATATAAACAACGGTACTTATAAATAAATGCCCTAGAATTCGTGGAACAAAAAATTGGGGTTTCCAATTTGAGTACAGACAAACACGAAAAAAAACTTAAATTAAACGATTTACCTGTGGAGATTGAAGAGATAGAATCCGATAGCTGAAGATAATTGTACGTCAGTATCAATTGAAGAGAGAGAAAGAGAGATAGAGTGTGTGTATGTGTTTGAGAAACGAATAGAGGGAGAGAGGAACAATTAGAAATTGGGGGTGAGGGGAAATTTAGTAACTGATGAGTTTTGAATCAGTTGCTGTTTAACAACTAAAAAATGAAGTCTTGGTATTTACCTACTGAAAAATTATTCAGTTGCTATATACCAACTGGAAATGTATTAGTTAGTGATCAGTTGTTATCTATCAACTGGAAATGTCTTAGTTACAAATCAGTTACTATACACCAATTGAATACATCACAGTCACAAATCAGTTGGTATAATTTAGTAACTATACTTTTAGTTGTTATTTCGGTCACTATTTTTTAACTACTAATTCAGTTGCTAAATAAAGTTGCTATTTCACCATTCTCTTGTAGTGTATATAAGGTTTAAAACATCAAATTTTCCTTTATAATCTCCGATCTTCTTTTAGTCGAAAGTATTGGAGGAGCACTCACTGTAGTTTCCGTAAATTCCTAAAGTTGTGGTAAAAGTATCAAATTCCAATTTTACTAAAGTATTTGATTTTGATTTAACTTTTTATTGTATACTTAATAATTTTGAACAATGATGTTTTAAAACTTAAGAAAGATTTTGATTTTTTTTGTGCAAATTTTTTGTTCATTTTATTCGCGGAACCATTTTCCAGTTGTGTATAAGGATATATAGGTCACAGTTAATTTTCTTATTAAAATGTATGCTCAGTGGCAGAACAAGGATTCGGCATGAGGTTGCTGAATTTTTTATGTGTTTGAAAACATTACAAAATGAGTAATATAATTTTAATAAACTCTTTGTTTATACCATATATAATGGCTTTTTTTAAGAAAAAGAAAGATCTTTCTTTTTATTTGAATATATCATCTTAGTTTTATGGGACAATTAATTACATTTTTTGTGGATTACTAATAATTTATTTTCTAATTAAATCATATTAGTAAACAATTTTAATTTTGTTTAAAAGACACATAACACATTTTTGGTGACAGTAAATTTTACATTGCATTTTATTTTACAAAGTCTGTTTAATTAATTTATTTATCTTCAAAAATGGTAGAATGGAAAATTCTTTTGCGAAATGAGAAGGGAGCTTGTTCACTGAAGTGAGTCGGGAGTTCCTCTTTTTTTTTTCTCAAAATTATATTTGTCCAAACCCTGACTTAACAAAACATATCAAAATTTAATTTAAGTTTCTTTGGGTGTATAATTGGTTTTTAAAAATCCTACTACTTATCACCATCATTTGGGTAGAATCCTTTTATAATTTTTGAGTCCTAATCATAATCAAAGAACAAGACTCTATCTATAAATACAAGGCCAAGGTTTCTAATATTTCACAGAAATTTTGAGCTGAACCATTAATTCCCCTTTCTAGCTAGGGTAGATGCTTGAGGTTGCCTTCTCAAATTCCTTTCCAATACTACAAAAAAAATACCTAAATAGCGACGGAATTAGTGACGGTATTTTTTGTTACGAATTTATTAGCGACGGTTTTTGTGACGCCTTTGTGACAGTTTAGTCAATTTACGACAGGTTTGTGACAGATTTTTAAATTAGTGACATGCTTGTGACAGCTTTTGACTCTCACTAAATCAAACATTATATTGTAGTGTTTGCACCAATTTCCTTCAAATCACAAGACTGAGCCTGGTTCACCATGATCTCTGTCATCTTCTTACAGATCAGACGGATCTGGCTAGATTGTGCATAGCAGGTCCTCTTCTGAGTGTTTTGCCTCTTCTTGGTGAATCAAATGCAAAACATCCTCAAGGTGTAGTTATCAATCGTCTTAACATTCGCATGGGTCTCAATCAAGGTCCGCCACTTGCGAACAAGAGATCTTAGCTTGTCTGTGGTAAAATGCATACCCCAAAAGTTGGGGAGAACGTTCCTGCCTTGGACATCCTCGGCTCTAAGTCTGATCTTTCTGTAAGCATGGTCCTCGTCCTTCTGAAGATCAGCCAATGAGACCTCGAAAATACGGTGCTTGAGTCCCTAGCTCTGAAGCAATCATTTTAATTTTTGACAAGTAATACCTTAAAAGTCATCTTAATTTTTGTTCAGTTACAATATTATCTCAATGATTCATATTATTTTTCTTGTTTGATAGTTTACACAGGCATGTAAAAACATAGTAACATGTTTACACTTGGTTTATTTTTTATTTTTTCATAGAACTTCACAGCCATATAAAAATAAAATAACATATTTAAATATTAATTGTCAATACAGTTAGGTCACAAGCGGCCATTCTTTTCATCTTCGTGATTCAAGTCATTATATATATATATATATATATATATATATATATATATATGTCTAAATTTTGTACCACTCTCTATTCTATCAAATAAACTTGCACAAAAAATATTTTTCACAAGTTAACAAATAATATTTATTTCTAAACATTATTTTGAATAAAAATGTAATTTAAGCTAATGGGAGAAATAAACAATTAATTTTGAATGTTTAAATAGTACTATTAACGATTTGGTGAAATCTTTTTCTTGTTTAAGGTAAATTGGATGGTTTATTATAAATTGACCAATCACAATGGTACACATGGTAGGTATGTAGAGAAACTCTACAACCCGGGTTGTAGAAAAATAGTGTCCATTTTTTTTTTATCAAATTTCTTTGACCATAAAAAGTGACAATGCCGGTGACATAGGAGATCTTGTATAAAATAGTCTCACACGTTTTACGTGTGAGACGCATAATGACATATATCTCGTAATATATTTTATTTTGAACATAATATTTAGATTTTGTATCATTTATTGTAGTTATGCAGGTTAAAACGAATTGTTAATTAATTTAGACTACATCCGTAATTAGTAAAATACATTGAGTACAAATTGTTAATTAATTATTAGATTAGTTATATTAGTAATTATTAAAACATAGTAAGAACATTTTTAGAAAAATTGTACAAAATTGGGCAGACTTATTTTTTTTTGGATTGACTTATTATAATAGAATGATATTGATCATACAAATATTAATGTTATGTTTTTTGTTTGTATCTAACCACTTCAAAACTATGAACGTATATTTGATCATTGTTTCTTGTTCAACAGGCTAACCACTAGGGATGTGAGAAATATACTACTACTACCGCATTCGTTTTTGAACAACATAGAAAAAAATATAAATTTATATCAAAATAAACGTCTAATTTTGGTTTTAATTTGACAAAAAATAATAATTTAGCAGTAAATGTACTGTGTAATTGAATAATCTGACATCATTTGACCTAATTGAAAGAAAGATTGTGTAACTTTGTACTTAAACTTCAGTTCCCTAATATTCTATTTATATTCTCTATTACGTTTTGTGTCTCATTACCTATTTAACCCAAAATATTTGTTTAAAAAAAACAAAAAAAATCTACAATTACAATTAGGCATGTATCAATACATTCTATAGAAAAATCTCAAACAATTTATTTTGAAAAATATGTAAAAGCGTAAACGAAACATTAAATCTTAAGAAAATTGTCTAAATCAGATTATGTCAAAACGTTAAGATATTTGTATAGAAATATATATTATAAAAGCTTATAATTAAATTTTAAGAAAATTGTCTAAACCAGGTAACGTTAAGATAGTTGTATAGTAATATATTATAAAAGCTTATAACAAGGGGAAAAAGTTGTGAAAATAACCAAACCTGCACGAAATGGGGTATATAATATGGGTAAAAGATTTGGACTCTCTGGAAAAGCGTTGTTTTTTTTTAGATAAGTATTGTTTAATATTTAGTCATGTACACTTTCTACACGGTACGATTAGAATCGATGAAAATCTCAATTCCAAGATTTATAAGTCAAGTGAATTCAAGACAAAACATGTCTTGTTCAAAACAAGGAGGGGACTGCAACCTTGTTAGCTTCCTCCTAGCTCCTCTCATGCGGTGAAATTTTTCCCTACGTATGTAGGTGTTGCGAACCTGGGTTGACATTGGCTATTATCCTTATAGTGGTTCATAAAAAACGTTAAGTTCTGGTACAAGTAAATAGACATAAGCGAAGGAGCAATATTTGATCATTGTTTTATTGGATGTTTGTGGTAGGTTGGAAACAAGAACAAGAAGTGCCAACGACTCCTCTAAATATTGCAGCTAAAGCAGGGTCTTATATGGCTCTGAAATCCGCCAAATTTTCTACTTGCACCCAGACACTTCAACATATCAGCAACGGGAATAGAGCCCCCGCTGGTGCTAAGATTAAGCGCGCCATTGATTTACTACTAGAGGTATGAGCCCTTTTAACACCTTTTATTAGCATTAATATTTTGCATGAGTATAAAGACAACTACATGTATCTTTTTGATAAAAGGATATGCAATCAATTTTTACAAAATTGTACTTCCAAAAGCATATATTTGAAAAGCATACTCGCTTTTACAATAGCAAAGTCGTGTTTTGGAGGCACGAGGATTGACTTGTTGATAATTTTCTATCCTATGCTATCAAGATAAGTTAACCACTTTTGTTATACAACAAAATACGAGTCTTATGAATATTGTTTACTAAAAGAGTAGGTACTGTATCTGAAAATTTATATACGTGTTTTATGCTTGCTTGTGTTACAAAATAATGTATTAGACCGATCGTTCTTCCGGATTGTTGCCATTGGATAAGTATTCGTGTCGGAACTGAAAGTTGATTTCTGGAGTTTCATCTGCATATTGATACAAACTAATCAAAGATTAACCGTGTCACCTTTTTTTTAGACACAAGGCAAGCTCTAACAGCGGAGCAAATTAAGGAAGCATGTCACGTTGATATAAACTCGAATGACGATGTGTCTCCAAGCCTGAAAAACAACCCTAGAGTAACTTATGCAGATCCCTACTACACATACAAGGTAATTTCAACCTTGATTTTTGATCAAAATGGGAAGTAAATTTTTTTTGTTCAACTAGCAAACTTTTTGTAACATTTCTATCTGGTGGATTGTTTCTACTTGCTTATAAAATGAGATAATAATTGTTCCTAGACAAATTACTGATGTAATTAAGTGCAACATGTTCTCTTTGCATAGAGATTTACTTGGTTTAATGTTTTCCGTTTTGCAGCCAAACATGACCTGAAAGATAAGAACCAACTTTTGGGTTTGATAGGGCGGGACTATAATGGATAATATATTTGATTACTTGCCGTGTAATGATGAAGAAAATGATGACGATGAGTGGCCCTCTTTAGAGACCGCTTTTAGGCCATCTTAGTATTTATTTTTGTAGCTTAACCTTATGCTCGGTGAATGTAATTGATTTGTAGTGGTTAAGCTAGAATGAATTTGCTTCCTACGGAGCGTGTCGTTGTGTTTTGAGCTCAATTGTATCACGGGGAATGCCCCGTGAAATTTGTAATTTTTTTTGATATTAATCTAAAGCTTAATTTCCAAAAAAAAAAAAACACTTTTGGGTTTGATTAATGAGAAATGCCATCAAGACGGCATTTCGGTCATTGATTTTAATGATGCATACCCAAATGTCTTGAAGGATATACAGGTTTGTTCTTATTTTCCAGGGTTAAATGGGATTAATATTTAGAAAGATGACCGATTATATTGCAAAATGATTGAGCTCATAAGTTATCCGTGTTGGAATTAAAAATAACTTCCGAGTATGTGCACTCAATCACATCCATATCAAAAAACATTTAGTTTTAAAAGAACTATAATTTTAGTTAAAACTAAAGATTTTGGATATATCTCATTATTTTTGGCTATATGTCATATGTCATCTGCGTCCTGCGAATAACTGAATGGTATATGAACTTATCTAAGAACCATCTCTTTCTCTAGTTTTACCCCCTTTATTAAAGTCCATAATCTACTATCCGACTTTTTTTCCCGTCTAGGTCTTCTTAATGCCGAGGCGTCTGGTCCCCGTCTAACCCTTGGTCACTGCCTAGACCACCTTTTGAAAACGTTCCTATATGCTTGTATATTATTGAGAGCGTATTTTTTTCCTATTAGTATGTAAAACTTTACATTATAAATTCGGTTATTATTATCCAGTACCTTTAAGGTTTGACATATTATGGGTCAACAATCACTTATTTCAACTGTGATCAGTTAGACTCAATAATAAGAACTCTTACACTACAATAAAATGTTGTGATACCATCACCATGTTTGTTATTAAATTGAGTATCGTTAAATTTAGCAACATAACACGATCATATTTTGTTTTTGTTTTTTGAAAAATCGATCATATAATGTTGCTAAATTTAACTACACTCACTTTACGATCATAATAGCATTAGAGTATCAGTTACAACGATTTTTTTGTAATGGTATGGATTCTTCAGACTACAAAGTCCAGTAGTCCACTAACATAATTTGACTATATTGCCTGCGTCATTTCAGGATTTGAAAGCTGAAGGCTTATCTGGTATTCTGGCTACTGTCAAGCTTTGATTCTCGAGAAGATATTGCCTACCCAAATGAACCCGACGTACATATAAAAGTTGATGATGACTTGAAACAATTTTTTCGAGCGATCGAGTTACCACAGGAGATGATAGATATAGAGAAATATTTACAAAATGGCATGATACCTGAAACAAATACGGCTAAGAGAAGGGACAATGCTCAAGCTGATGGAATATTTATCGAGCCCGAGGAAAAGAAGAATGGAATTAGCAAGAGGACCAAGCTCACAAATAGCCATCTTCCCGACCTTTTTCCAGTGACTGAATGGTTCCGAGACCTTTTCAGTTTAAATCTTTCTATTAAATGAGTTAGAAAAGGTTTGTATTTCTTGTGTAAATAATATTAGACTGTAGCGTTTACAAAGTATTTCAAAGAATGCTTTTGTTAGAACAGCTTTGTTGTTATATAATATATACAGTATAAGTGCATTTGATTAGATGGCTGTCCTTGTTTTTGAGTTCCTGTCTCATGATGAGTTTTTTGTGTAAATCTGGAAAAGGCTTGTTTTTGTTCAAAGGGGGTTTTCTTAAAATGTTTCTTTGTATTTCTCATTTGCTTCATTTCGTCCAAAACAATTCTCCTGATGTTCTTTTTTCTTTCTTAAATTAATTTCCTGTTGTGTGTTATCATTTAAATTTATGTTTCTTGATTATTGAACACAATTATATTCCTCAAATATTACTTCGTGTATGCATATGATATGGATGCTTGATTGGAATTGAAAGGAGCAAAACTAGCTAGCTACTCGCTCGTCGTAAGAAAATCAAAATTACCGAATGACTTATAGATAGTGATCTTGTACATGAAAAAACAGTGATCATCTTCCGAGTCTTGGCAAATTGGTGCGGTCAATGAACATATTCTGAGTAGTTAGTTCAACTGATTCCTCACATTCTGTCAACTTCTGTTGCTCTCTGTGTAGTGTTTAGGCAAGAATTCACAAGGCTTTAAAAGTACGTAACTTTTTGGAAAACTTTCGGAGGTTGTCTTAATATCTCGGTGTAAGTTTTGAATAGTCTTAACTTTAAGAAGATCATACACAAGTTTTACGAATTTTATTTACCAAATTAGTGAAAAGTTACTTATGACTGGGATGTCATGATTCTAATTATCTACGTATAGAAAACCAACATGCCCCTCTAAATGATGTCCCTATAAGCTAAAGAGTTATTTATCATTTGGAGTTCTATATATACAACCTGTTTTGGTTAGGAGGATTGGGGTTGAAATTTGAGATCATTTGGCTAGAATATTTTAGTTCCCCTTAGGCCTTTTACCAAAAAACAAAAGGAAAAAAAATAAATCTCCCATTATCAGAAGAGAGTGATGTAATGGTGTTAGTTAACCGTAGGTCACAAAACAGCAAAATGTTCACTTTAGCTAGAATATTTTAGTTCCCCTTCGACGTTTGGTGTTAGTATTAGGCCTTAGACGCATGTAACCCGAGCTTCAGTAAGAAGCAATCATAAGTATGATGTGAACTTACGCGGTATGGATATTCATAAATAGCAGAACAAGTTTAAAAAGAATGCATCAAGTCTTTATTCTGGATGACAATTGTTGTCAAAGGAGGACGATTCTCTCAATAATACATATAGAATCCACATATAAATGGGACCAGTAGATATAGAAAAAAGGAAAAAATCAGCTTTTAGTTTTCCCTAATATTCCTTTAGTTAAATTTGTTATGTTTATATATTATCGTAGTGGATAAAAAGAATCTGCAGAAGTCTAGCGGTGGCGTGTGTGCTGTTGATTTCAAGTGTCCTTTGCCTTGAGTATGCCGGGTTTTTCTTTTGTGCCGTTCTACATTGAACGGTAGAAAGTACCGTTAAATAAATAACCGTTGGATCATTTACTTTAGATTTAGACCGTAAGATTTAAGGGTAGAATAGTAATTTACGGGTTCTTTTTTTTAATAGAGTTTTAGATCCTACGGTTCAGATCGAATCTAAAGTAATCAAACGGTTCACGAATTAATGGTATAATGTGCAGTCAAACACAGTGACTGCACAAAAGGGGGTCCTGAGTATGCCTGAGAAATTAGACTATTTTCTTATTTGGTGAATAAAAAATAGGATAGTTCATGAAATGGAAGAACAAAAAAGAAGTGAAAGAATAACTACTAACAGTTTCTTTTTAGTTGAGAGCTGGGTTCGGGTTGCTATAGGCAGCTTACTCGGCTAATTCTCGCCAAATCTATTTCTTATGAAACGAACATTATGTGAACGAGCTTTCGAGCATATCTGCGCCCGTTTCTCCTTTAATCAAATCCATGTTTTAATTTATGTGTTCATACATTCATATCACTTTCTGCTTCTGGATTAAAAAATTTACTTATTAGAAATTAGATTTTCTGTTATCACTATTTTCACACCAGAATATAATTTTTACATGTCCACACCGCACTCTACTTCCGATCCAATAGCGAAAATATTTATTTTCTTAAAAAGAATTTGATATTTTGTTAAATTTCTGTATGATTGCCTGGAGGGTTTATGAATTCTTGGACCCTCTTTATATTCCTTACCCAGCTCATCTTTGCCTTTATTTGACAAAGAATACTGTTACAGTTATTCTGCTATACATCACATGTCGCCGCATTTTCTCAAAATAATATGTATGCTGCGGAAAATTAATTATAGATATGTTCAACCACTTGCAATAAAGCTCTTTAGGGTCCTCCTTTTTCTGAGACCATTTTTTTTCCACCTTCAAATCATTCCCTCTAGCTTTTTTCCTCGATTCGTTGGGGGAGAATCATAAGTTTTCAAATTTTCCTAATCCCAGTGTGCAATGAACCGACAAATAAAGGAGAAGAATTTCTTTAAAAGTTATGAAGTGTGGGGTTGAAAATTAGTACTTAAAGCTAATAACAAGAATATTTGACATGAAATGCTAAAACCGCGATTTGTTAGTAAGCTACAAGCTAACTCAAGAGGAAAAGCATTTATTGATGCTACTAATCTCCAAAAAATCAGCTAACAAAATAAAAATGACGGGCCTAAAGAGAGGGGATTGACCCCCTTTTGACCCGTTCATTGCGTATGTACTGATGAAAGCATAACATATAGTTCTAGTCGGCATTGTTATTCGCGTTGGAATAAAAAAAAATGTTGCTCCACCACAAGACTAGCATCTAGTGTTGAACACGCTGAGATCCTTTGAATCTCTTATGTCGTTTTCTACCTTTTATTTTGTGAATTTTAATATACAACCCATGCTTTATTATAATGGAATTGGTCAGCCTGGTTAATTTCAGACAACTCCATAGAAACATCACACCTTCTAAACTCTTCGTAAGAACTACGGCAAACTATATTGCTGTAGATTTTTTTGTGTGTGAGTGTTTATACAATGTCTTGTTTGTGATGCACTTTTATTTTGAAAATTAGTTGACTTATATGAATCAAGAAAAAAAGAATCTTCATCCTGCTTAAAATGTCCAGCTTCTTTCAAGCTAACAAACATACTCTATTATATAGCCAACCAATTAAATACGGTGCAGGTTATGAACAAAATCAGACAAGTGGGGCTTAAACTGCAATGAAACAAGCCAATAAATAGACGACGAGAACAACTACAGAACTTTGAAAATTTTATTGCACTCATGTAACAAACAAGGTAATTAATCCCTTCATGCGGATTGATACAGAGCACTGCTCTTCAGGAAGGGATGGGAAAGAAAAGGAGAAAACAAGGTTATCTATTGAAGCTTGAACTCATGAAGATGTCGAAGTTAGAATCTTTGTCGATCTGCAATCCTTATATTGCATCACCTGTTAAAAAGGAAAAAACAAAATCTCTTAGAAATATACATTTTGAAAACAATAGTTTAAATCATATCAATGCCCGATAGGACAATCAGCAGATAATGTATGCAAACAAATGCTTACCAAAGTCCCTTGGTGTTTTGCATTTAAAACATTCCGTTCTGTTAGCATAGTTGTGCACACCACATCCAAGCCTGGCCATTTCCAAATTAAACAAATATGAAAAATTATATAGAAAAGTGACAACATATTATACTGTACAAATAACAAGATTGTTATTCCAGCAATGTTTAGTTTCTTCATGATACTTAAGATGTTATTTAAAATCGGAGACTCTGCCGAAAATATGTTTGCCAAATTGGTCTCGATGCAATATTTTCCATTTCTGTCGATAGAAGAAACCCACAAAAGTTCTTTTAATTCAGATCAAACTTTTGCTTGTCAGAAAAATAATAAATAAAAACATGGATATATTTGTCATTGTTAAAAATTTCTTGACGTTTTGTCCAAGGTCATGAAAATATAAAACCACCAAAAATAGAAGTTCTAGAAGTAGACAGAAAAAAAAGTACCTATTGCAAACCCAATCACCAGATTTCCATCCAGGAAGTGAGCTATTATCATACATGTTCATCATGGACCCGATATAATTACAGTATTCATTTTTGACATTTCCGCACCTAAAGCAGCTCGGTCTACTAGCATAGTTATGTGCCCCACAATTTATGGCATTGCAATACCAGTCCCCAGCTAACATCTCAGTCTTGGTTATTGTGTACTGTGATATATCGGTCCCAACCCCAAACTTAGGGCACCTGCATTTTTGACAAGAATCTCTCTTCTTGAAGTTCAAGTGTTGGCATGAGCTACACATCCAATCTCCGTTGCTTATTTGCATGATTTGAACTGAAATCACAAACATGTAAAACAAAAATTAGTACTTGAAGCGCTTTCTTCAGGAACTTTGTTTTATTCAGCAATGTTTGAGAAAAATCAGTTTTCATGCTGGTTATGGAAAAGAAAACAACAAAACTTAAAATTAAAATCAACAAGCTTTTTTTTATGCTAGTACTAGTATTCGGAAAATAAAAAGAGGTATCACGATAAAAAAATTTAAATTGTTGTCTAAACACAAATACATTTCCACGGTACTGTTTCTGATTTTAAATTCAGAATGTATCTTTTAATAATAATAAGCTAATCGCACACATCCCATAAGATTAAAAACTTGCTGAATTCAGATTAAAACAACACTTGTAAATTTGGGTCACCTTTTAGATAACGAAGAAGTGAAATAACTAGTAAGCAGTTGCAAAAAAAATAACCAAAGGTGTTGAGGATATTGATTGAAAATGGTTTTAAGTGATATTTATACTTGTAGAAGGGGATCAAAGTGCCAGGTTCTATGATCTTTATATTGATTCCAAAAGTAGAAGTTCTTAAAGTCTTTAAGATAAAACAAGGCTAAATTAGTCATTTTCCTTCCCCAAAAAAATCCTGCAAAGGTGACAACTTCCCAGTGCATGCACATAATTCACTTAATAAATATTAGGGTGTCAAGACCCAAAATCCAAAAATCTCACCGTAAATATTCAAAAATCGTAAAAATCGATCGGGTACGGAACCGTTTTTGGGTCTACCCAACCCGACTCTGCTGGTTCTCGAGAAGGGTATGGTTCTCAACTTTATACTATGTATCCAACCCGCATATATGAACTATAGAACTGCATTAATATATATCCGTATTTTAAAAATATATGTGCAACGAAAATTGAATAAATGCATGAGAAAAAACACAAAAATAACTCATTCAACGGCGAGTGAAGAAAAATAAAACGTTTTTGAATATGTGTGAAGACTCGGCTGAATATTTAATATTAAACAATTAGTTTTTCTTATATTTTTATACTTGTTTTATTTTTCATTAGTTGACGCTCATTTACTTTTTTTCTTTTATGTCTTGTGGAGTTTTTTTCCCATTTTTTTATATCTTTATCATTAATAATATAAAAATACCGGTTTTCCCCACCATTTAATAAAAAAAATTGTTCTTAATCTTTATTGTGATTTCAAGTTTTACGATTTATTTTTAATTCAGTCTATGTTTCTTAATAATTTAGGGAAATCATTAAAAATAAAATGAGTAATTAAGAAAATGAAAAATGCAACCATTAGTTTGTAATATTTAAATGACTATGTAATGTTTACGTGATTCATCAATCAACCAAACACATTGTTAACCAGTATGTATGAAGCAAAAAAATTGATAATACATCATTACTTAATTTCTTTTTAACAAGTAAATTAAGAAATAACTTGAAAAAATATATTCATTATCAATATGTAAAAATATCATTTAGATAATAACATCTACAAAACTAGAATAAATTTTACGATTTTTTGGTATCTTGGGTATTTTGGGTAAATACTCACACCGAAAGTCGTTATACCCATTACAAATACAGGTATGTATCGGTAAAATAAGTAAAAAAAGTTATATAAACCCAACCCGACCCGTAAATGATGAGAGAACCGTTAAACCGTTATCCGAATACCCAAAAATCATTGGGTCGGGTAAAATTGACTCCCCTGTAGTACCAATAATGCCAAGTGATGCTAGTGGTGAATTATTTCTAGGGAAAAGCATGGAAAAAACTATTCTTTCTCAATTCTCCTCTATCTGTTTCAGAAGGTTTATTTGCAATAAAAAAAAAAACACCCCCTATCTCTTCTTCACATGGAGGGGTCCCAATTTGAAGATGATGTTGCACTATACATAGGATTTTGTATTATTTAAGTACTTAATACTTCTGTTATAAGTTAAGTTCCCCATACTTGGAACTGATTCTTTTTAATGCTCATTTTCTGTCAACTTCTGTTCTTTTTTGTTTTGACAAAAGTTCTAAGGATTTCAAGTCACGAATAGTTTTCTTAATCTTCCGATTTAAGCCACGAATAGCCTGACTTCGCTATGGCATTTTCACATCTTCATTAACTGCAAGTGTTAGTCTTCAAATTTAAGTGTTAAGAGACTGTTCCAGGAAAGTATTAAGACAGTACTTAAATCCAACATGTAATTTAAGAAGAGATATGATAAGCATGTGATTTGAAAGATGTCTAATCCGTCTTAATATTATAATAAATGTTATGTTCGGGGTGGGGATTAAAAGCCGAAAGGCTAACTTGTTTTCTTTTGAACACGAGAAATAGCCAGCTACAAAAAAGGGAATTGTTGTCAAGTGGCTTACAAACTATGGACAAGGAAAAACTTGTATCATAAGTAGTATTTAATAGTGCTTAAACAACTGCATCACAAAGTCATGTCTCTATAGTCGATCAAATGTGTTTTCTCTTTTTTGTTTATATATCCTAGTTGTCATGGTGGGGAGGTTATAAGTTGAATTTAAAGTCCATATGTCTCCAACTTGAAGAACTAAAAACCAAATGCCTGCACATTCTTAACCAAACCAAAGGCAAAATACAAATAAGAAGAAACCGATGATAGTTAGCAGTAGACCCTCAAACGTGCTACGGCCACATATGCTTACATGGTTAAAATTTGTGTTCCATGTAAGCGTATGCATATTTCTCATGAGATTTGATAAGTTAGAATCCTAAACACAATGTTAAGCCACATAGTATGTATATTCCAAAACAGAAAACCTCAGACAAAAGCACATTAACTCTTTATTCTCTATTGGTTATTGCTGTTGAAAGGGGCCCAACTATATCCAATAATTCATGCAGAATCTGCATTCAAATGGGACCAATAAGGAAAATCAAATACTCCATAGAGGCTCTGATTTTGAAATTTCCGATGTTTCCTTTGTTTAAAATAGCATATAATCTAGCAGATAGGAATTCTTGATGGCATAATCTTAGTGGTGGAATGTTTTGCTGTCAACTTAGATCTGCAGTTTTCATAGTTCCATGTCTTGCTTCTTCTTCGGGGATCACTGTGCTAGATTTCACATAAGTTAAGACCTGGTTGACGTCTTAACTAGCATATCTCCGTCCTTTTCTTACTTAAAAACAGAAAATACCGATCTGGTTCCACCAGTTTGTAGAAAAAATGTAGTATGATGCATCTTTGGTTTAATCTCGGTGTATCTCCATCTTACCATCAGAAGAAAAGGCTAAGACATAGTAATGAGTTTTTTCATATCTTTATTCTCCAGGATGTGATATAACAGAACAACTTAACCATCATCAAACTAAGCCTTAATCCAAAGACTTTTAAGATTACTATTTCATGGTCTCTCCCTACAATCTAACCCATAGCAGACAAATAAATTTCAAAATTCTGCTTATCTTCATAATCTAAAATCCTGAATAGTGTGCGGAACTGGAAATAATGTGGAAATTGTAGATTAGCTAATGTCTGAAAGGGGAGAAGCTATGATACTACTGGCGAGCTTAGGATTGTGGTTGTTTGCCTTATGCTTTAGATTTATAATTGGTTATAGAATAGTTTTCAGAGTAAAAATGCGGCAACAGGTTATTCATGACAGTATAACAGAATAAGTTTTAAAACTTTCCGCGTCAAAAAATTGCAAAAGATGGGTTGGGTGGGGGATAGAAAGAGGGTCTAAGATTTCATGGTCCCTCCCTGCAATCATAGAGGAACACATTACAAAAATATCAAATAAAGAAGTTAAAACATTATCATTCTGTATTTTTTAATAAGTGGAGTTTTATTTGTACATCGTTATGGCTATGGCAATCTTCTAGCTGTTTTATTACTTTCCGGTGTGGAGAGACCGAGAGAGTATAAAGATACCCCCCAAAAAACATTTTTTGGTTTTAGTTGCTTTTCGCTAGGAGAAAACTGCGTTGATCTGGAAACACAAAACTAAATATGTAAATAGGAGTCCTAGCTTTGTTCTTCAACAAAATGTTGATAACAAATCCATAACGTTGATTTCCAGTTTTAAAGGAAAGATTATGATATGATTAAAATTTAGAGTATTACCTTCTTTCTCTTTGTTATTAGAAAAGAACAGGAGGGAAAAATACGCATATATGTTCGTCAACATATTCATTTTTTGACTTGGTATTAATAAATGTAAATTTGAATACGGTAAAACTAGCAGAGTGAGCTGATATATCAGACCCGCACTTGGCTTTTCGAGTAACTAACAGTGTGAAATAATATTGTATTAATAGTCTAATATTACTTAACAGTTTAAGTGCAAAAGACCACAAAAAAATTGACAGCGAAACACGCTAGCACTAAAATTATGCAGATAAAATTCCTATCTGCCATATACCAACTTAATCAATGGGAATACTGGAAATCTATAAAGGGTTTCTTTTTCATGGTCCAATTCAATTGTGGATTCTCTATGTATTATTGCGGAGGATTGGCACTCTTTTGACAACAATCACCTATGAAGAATAAAGAGTTAATGTGCTTCCATTTGATGTTTTTTCTTTGGGAATATTCATACCGTGTGGCTTAACATCGTGTTCAGGATTCTTTCTTATCGAATCCAAGTAAAATATGTATTGCCATGTAAGCATATGTGGAACCAGTATGAAGCTGTCTAACGGCCTATTGTTAACTATCACCATCCTCTCTTTTTTTCTTTTTTCCCTTCCATTTATATTTGGTTGGTTACACAAAAGGGGGTCTAGGTGATTGAGTTAGTCCTCGAAGTTGGAGAGTCGGAGACATATGAACTTAAAAATCAATCATATCCTTCCCAAAATGAAAACTAGTTTATAAATATCAAAGTGGGAAAGCACTTTCAAGCTCATTCAAAAATAATTTGCTTAGAATTTATATGCAATTTTTTTAGCAGCTTTGGAAGGATGAGTTTTTCTTAACCCATAGTTTGTACTGATTTTGAAGGCTTCAACTTTCAAGAACTTTTGCTCGTTTGCTAGAACAAACTTGCATGCTAACTTTTCTGCCTAGTTTTTGTTCTGTTGTCAACAATGTACCATCACATACAAGAATAACGATAAATGTATCTAGGTTTTGCTAGAGGTGGGTTGCATTGAAAGGGACTAAGTATACCCCACTCATGACCAGAGTTTGATTTCTGCTACCTCCAATGTGAGGGTAATTATTATCACCTAAAAAAAGGTTTTTGCTAGAGGTGTTTAATTTGCCAAAACACAGAAAACAGTAAGCTATAACGGCAAACTTACGTGTGACAGGGAAGGAGTTAACTCTTCACTTGTATTTGAAAAGGAAAAAATGATACCTAATCAGCTTATAAGCCGCATCCAAACAAGCACGTAAATATCATTTCGAATGCCATGTTAGTCATGTTTAACTTCTATATTGCATCTCCTTGCTGTGGACAAGATTCCAGGAACATTCTCTTATCTTAAAGACTTGCAGTTGAATGGATGCCATTGCAAAGTCAAACTAGATTAGTTTTTACTTAAATTGGACTTCAAAGCCTTATAAAATGTTGCAAAATAAAGAAGAATATAAAATGACAGTGAATCCACACGGTAATATTCCCAGAAGAATCAGTTCCAAGTATGGGAAAGAAAACTAACTGCCTAGCCTAAACATCAGATAAAATCATAAAACCCAACCCATGCACAGTGCCACATCAACTTCAAACCGGGTCCCAATCATGTGAAGAAGAGATGGGAAGATAATAAAAAGTCTTTTTTTCAGATAATTTCTTCCCATCTTAACACCCAACTGGAATAAGATAGAGGAGAAAGAATAAATCTATCAAAGCTTTTCCTGTAATAATTCACCTCGGAATCATTTCAATAGGGGGAATATTGAGATTTTATTATGTAAATTATGTGAGTCTATTCATGCACTAAGAACTTGACACCTTTGAGCTTTGGCCTTCAATTTTTCTAAAGCTTTTAGGAAAAACTACTTTTAGAATCAATCTTTAGCAATCGATCTCAGGATCATAGAACCTTGAAAAGGAAACAAGGGCCCCAATTTGGGTCCTTTCTATAAGTATATAAATAACTTGAAACCATTTCTATCAATATCATCACATTTGGATATTTCTTCAACTGCTTACTAGTTCTCTATCTGTTATTACTTCTCTTCGTCCTCTAAAAGGTGAGCCTATTTACTTAAACAACAATTTCTAAAATTTACGGCGGACCCAATTTAATCATAAATCTGTTCAGTTTTTCATTGGGTACCAAGCAAATTAATCCACTAGTAAATAGTAATGGCATTAAAAGAAAAACCAGTCTGGAAAATGATAATTTGGTAACGTTTCTTTTGAAAGTAAGTCTCCAAATAAATCACCTTAAGACTATAAGTCTGATTCAATCTGATCTTGTTATTTATTTTATTTGATTTTTGTGATTTCAGTTTATACTATGCAAATAAGCAGCGGAGACTGGATGTGTAGTTCATGCCAACACATTAACTTCAAGAAAAGGGATACTTGCCAAAAATGTAGGTATTCGAAATTTGGTGATGGGATTGATATGTCACAATACACAGTAACAAAGAATGAAATGTTAGCTGGCGATTGGTATTGCAATACTATAAATTGTGGGGCACATAACTATGCCAGCAGACCGAGCTGCTATAGGTGCGGAAATATGAAAAATGAATATTGTAATTATATTGGGTCCATGATGGATGCAAATACTCATATGTATGATACTAGCGCCCTTCCTGGATGGAAATCCGGCGACTGGGTTTGCATTAGGTAAGAGCTACTTATGTGTTAGCTGTTTCACTCTTTTTCAGAAACTATTTGTGGATCCCCATAATCATACATAGGAATATGGGATCCTTGTCCTTCTGTTAAAAGAAATGAAAAACTATTCTTTGGACCAATTTTGCAAACATGCTCTTATTTTCGAATCAAAAGAACACCTCAAGTAACATGACAGACCTAGACATCACACAAAAAAGACAATATCAAGATTTGGCTTAACATAATAGCTTGATACTCTTCAGATGATACTACTAAAAGATCCATGATCCAAAAAAAAAAAAAAAGCTGAAAGTTGTAATTGAGGATTCTTATGTCTTTATTAGAATCTTATATTAGTGGGTTTTGGAAATTATCAGACTTGGATGTGGTGTGCACAATTATGCTAACAGAATGGAATGTTTTAAATGCAGAACACGCAAAGACTTCAGTAAGCAATTAGTTTTTTTTTTTGCTTTGTTCCTATCTAAATATAATATGTTTCTCAAACTACTTTTGTCAAAATGTCGATCTCCTGAAACTTGTCGTTTTCCCTTGGATTTAGGTGCTGGAATGTAAGAAACAAGGATTGACCAAGATTTTCACAAGAGCCTCTTTACTGATGACATATTTTTTCCATCCTTTCCCTTCTTTTTGTTTTTCTCCTTTAATCACATCTCGCAGTTTAAGTTTCATAAGCTTGAACTCTGTGTTGATGGCCTTCTTGAAGAGCAATGCACTGTATCCAAACCGCCCGAAGGGCTTTAAATTTTTGTTTCTTACATGAGTGAAATGAAATCTTACTTCTGTGCACTGTGATCATTCTCCCTTTCTTTAATTGCAGTGTTTTAAACTCACTTTACCTACTATTTGTTTATGAGACGCAAAAAAAGTTTAGAAGTTATAAGTGGGATGAAACAATCCTTTTTCTTGTCACTTAAACAAGTAAGCTTATTTGTTTTAAACTGTGATCAAACATGCCATCTGTATGCACACACAATCAGAAACACATTTAGTGCAAAATAATGTACTCCAAGTCTAATATTTTGGTTAAGATCTCCAAGTCTAATACAATAAATCATGTTTAAATACTGCAGTGACTCGGTGAGTCATTGACAAAAGAAAGAGTTGACTGCAGTTCACTACAAAAGTAAGCTAGCTTGAGCAATCAAAGTTATTCCAATGTAAATAATTGCATGGATAAGAACCAGATGCTTGGCTTCAATAGCACATATGACATGTTTTAAGTGACTTAAATCCCACATCTTTTGGGAAATAATTGGGTTGCTTGGTTTCAACTTATAAATTTAACTTATATGCTTCATCTCTTATAGTATTTTTTTATTTTCTTTGGTACAACGGAAATTAAAAAAATTAACAAAACACTTGTGGAGCGCTATTCCCCGTGTCTTCCAATACAAATTTGTCAAACTCATAGAAGCCTTTTCGTATACTCGAATTTCTTCGGCCATGATTCTTCCGCTTTTGGCCAAGCGGTCCGCACACATGTTCCCCTCACGAGAGCAATATGTAATGATAGCATCACATTTGGTTAGCATAAATTTTATGTCCACGACTAGTCCAAACATTGCCTTAGTTGTACTGAGCGAAGATCAGTAATTAACATCATGCAACATGAGAAAACCTAACGAGCTTTTCCTACTATATTTTTGGCTTATCTTACTTTGAACATACACTAGTTGCTTAAATATCAGAAGATTCTCGACTTCTCGTTTCTTTCAAATCACTTTCGTGTTACTTCATGGGTTCCAATGGTTTATATCAAAATTCTACTAGTTTTCTACAATAACATTAGCATCCATGAATACTCATTCCTCCGAGCATATGATTTATTTTCTTTCTGAGTATCCTATTATTTGTGTTATAGGACTTCTCACATGGATTAATTTGAAGTTTAAATCCATTATCAAGCTCCTAATATTATTGTAATATGAAATAAATGAAATTAGTTGCTATGGTTGTTCTAGAGCACGCAAATTATTTTGACAATATTACTGTGAAGTTTAAAAACAAGGCAACAGCAAAATAGAAGTTTGTATATTTGTCATTATACTTATAACCCAAAAACATTTTGAGGTTACAACCCCAACAGCATTTTTATTTTTTTAATCAATGTAGTCCCCAAAACTTTATTTGTTATGAATTAATTCCTAGGTCATCTATTTATTGAAGATATGTTTTCCTTTCATTAAAAAAAATAATCCTAGTTTAGTATTAAGGATTAAAGTGAAAATATGACAAACCACTTGTTGTCTGCTTTAACAAAACCTTCAGGGTGGAATTAATAACATTGGAAATTTTGGTCTAAACAATTGTTAGAGGACTATAGCACATTGGCACTTTCGATAAATGGCCTATTTTTATGTTTACTAAAAACTCATCTTGAGCTAATTAGGTCCTCCTGGCGATGGTTACGCGAATATTGACTTCGGGTAGGATTAACATACGGTGCTAATTGATCTTATTTGTACCTAATCGTCATGAAAAAATCAACGCCAGAGCTTCGTGACCTGCAATTTCTAATTACATTCCGCGTTTTGTTACCACAAAATGAATTTTTTTGCTATGCTGTTGAGTTAACCGAAGTTGTATGAAAGAAAGACACTCTTTATAATACTTCTAATGTTTTGAGTTTTATCAACTTTGCTAAAAGTTCTAATTAAAACAAGCCTGTAAATGAAACTCTTTCATTTTAATCTAAGTATTTTTTTCATGAAAAAACTTAAATCTAGATTTTTTAGGCTAAAATAACCATTATTTTTCGTTGTTAAAAGAGAAATCATAAATAAAAAAGTTAAATAATTCAGCAACGTACGCACATAACTAATAAGTATATAAGTGTGAAAAGATAAACTAAATTGGCTTAAATTCTTATTTCTTAATATAAATTATATATTTAATTTTTATTAATTGGTATATATATAATATGGTAATGGTAAAATAGTGGTACAATACCGTTGTATTTTAAAAACGATTATCATTACCATAGCGCCGTGATTAAGTACTACCGTACCACATTCAAAGTACTAGCGGTAATGGTACAAAACGATAATAATACGAGCACTACTGATATTTGGTTGGTTTGTATAATTCGGTATAAAAATTCACACCTAATTGTCAGTTTACTTAATAAACGAACGATATATTTTTATTTATTTCAGTTTGTTTTACAAATAACCGAACATGGTTACCGATATTTAAGCTCCTAGTTAAATTTTTATCGCTTAGTATTTTCTTACCAAAAAAACTAGTTAAAAAAATCATTTATCGGTTTATTTGCTTGAAAGTCACAAAACTAAAAAATGAACATTTTGACAAATTAGATCTAAAAACAAATTGAAATAAAACTAAAACTAAAAAGATGTGGGATAGATTTGAAATAAATGAAACACAAAATGGAAAACTAATAAAAATTGAAATAAAATTTATCAAGGATAGAAAAGTGTAACGTTTTTTCATATCAATTTCATTTCATTACCAAAATTTGATCGAATTTAGTTTAATAAAAAGAGAGATGACATGTTTCTCTCTCATCCCCATCTCTCCTACTGTCGCAGGTAATCTTTTTTATATTTTTTTTAATCTTTGTTTCTTTTTAGAGAAAGTTTTTAAGTTTTTTTTGGAGCTAAATTAACTTAAATGGTTTGTTTGATTTAAGTTTTTAAGTTTTTTTTTTGAGCTAAATTAACTTAAATGGTTTGTTTGATTTCAGTTTTTAAGGGTTTTTTTAGCTAAATTAACTTAAATGGTATGTTTGATTTCAGTTTTTAAGTTTTTTTTGGAGCTAAATTAACTTAAATGGTTTGTTTGATTTAAGTTTTTAAGTTTTTTTTAAGCTAAATTAACTTAAATGGTATTTTTGATTTCAGTTTTTAAGTTTTTTTTAGCTAAATTAACTTAAATGGTATGTTTGATTTCAGTTTTTAAGGTTTTTTTTAGCTAAATTAACTTAAATGGTATGTTTGATTTCAGTTTTTAAGTTTTTTTTTAGCTAAATTAACTTAAATGGTATGTTTGATTTAAGTTTTTAAGTTTTTTTTGGAGCTAAATTAACTTAAATGGTATGTTTGATTTCAGTTTTTAAGTTTTTTTTGGAGCTAAATTAACTTAAATGGTATGCTTGATTTAAGTTTTTAAGTTTTTTGTTGGGAGCTAAATTAACTTAAATGGTTTGTTTGATTTAAGTTTTTAAGTTTTTTTTGGAGCTAAATTAACTTAAATGGTATGTTTGATGTAAATTTTTAAGTTTTTTTTTTTAGCTAAATTAACTTAAATGGTATGTTTGATTTCAGGTTTTAAGTTTTTTTTTTTTAGCTAAATTAACTTAAATGGTATGTTTGATTTCAGTTTTTAAGTTTTTTTTTGAGCTAAATTAACTTAAATGGCATGTTTGATTTAAGTTTTTAAGTTTTTTTTTGGGAGCTAAACTAACTTAAATGGTTTGTTTGGTTTGAGTTTTTAAGTTTTTTTTGGAGCTAAATTAACTTAAATGGTTTGTTTGGTTTAAGTTTTTTTTGTTTCTTAGCTGGGACTTTATTTTTTTTGATAATATTAAAGACGGGTTTTCTGTTTTTTGCCTTGAATATTGTTGCTTAAGGTTTTAATTTAGGCCTTATTTTGGTTTAAGCTTTTTCTCAAGTTTTTTGTTTTTTTAAGCTGGGACTGTATTTTTTTATAATATTAGAGATGGGTTTTCTGTTTTTTGCCTTAAATATTGGTTCTTAAGATTTAAATTTAGGCCTGATTTGGTTCCTTTTTGCTAAAAAAGTCAGACCAATTTGGTTGATCAGCTTAAAAGATATATTTTTTTGTATCAGCAAAATAAAAATTCTCAAGTTTAGTACTAAATTAGCAAATGATAATTGTAAAGTCAATATTTTCGAAAAGAATGAAACGCTTGTAGTTGTAAGCTGAATGAATCAGAAATTTCTCTTATTGCAGATTTTAAGCTCACTTTTTTCGAATAATTTTTGCTTAAACATTGGAATGCATTTGGTTAACTTAATCAGGTCAAAAGCTGAGTTTTTTTGGGTCTTTTTTACTTCTAAACTTGCTTGAAGCTTTAAAATGAATGAACCCAGCTTTTTTCTTATATAAAAAGTAAAGATTACCTGACTAATAGCTGCAATAAAACAAGTCTTTAGTGGTTAATTTCATTTCAAGAATAAAAAGCTAGCAGGGTTTCGGAATTCATGCGCAAATTTTAGCTATATGGACGGGGTGCGGTTGCAGATTGAGAAAAAACTGGGTTCATATGACTTAAACATAATACTATCTTTTTATAGCAAAAATTGCAGAAAATGTTAGTTTTAAGGTGACCAGACCAACCAAATGCAACTGCAGCTTATGCGGGAAAGCATCAGCAAATATGTTGAGCCTTTAGTCAGCAAACAAGCAATGCCGAAATGTGTGTAAAGATTGTAGCTTTTGTCTAATTTACTATGGCTTTGTTGCTAACGATGGGATTATGATGGGGAATAATGAAGTTGAAACTGTTTAAAATTTCCACAACCATGTATAGCTTAAACAAGTTAACAACTCAGCACAGGAACAGAGAATTTGTAATCTCAATTATTTAATATCTAATGGACATGTTTAGACAAGCCATTTTGTTGTAATGGAAACATGCTGCTTTGCTTTACACTAGGTTTAAAAGAAATACAGAAGTCATCGTAGTATTTAATTAGCATCCTTGGAGTGAAGATTTGTCAGGCATATTTTAGTTGGAAATTCTGGTACTGTAAAGCATTTTCGTCGTTAAAATTCGAACTGTGATAGTATTTGTTACTTAGTTAAATACAGTTGAAATAAAAAATCCATTGTCCCAATTGTTATTTTTTTAATAGTGATGTAAGCATAGAGTTAGAGTAACACGTTAAAACCTTGTACAAACACATGTAATAATAACATCCCATGCATTGCTTTTCCCTTAAAGTAGACAGAATACATAAATTGTTACCAATTTAGGAGTCTGTACAACTTTATTCATGTCTATATCCAAGATCACCATCACAATTTTAACTAATGTACGTTCAAGTAGCACGAACAGTGACTTGGCATTTTTCATCTGTGATGTTGACTTGAATTTCTCAGCATGTAATAGGTTATCGCCACATTGGCATGGGATTTGGAATCAGCTTCCCGTTTTGCTTCTCCAGAACAAGATTTCAAATTAGACCGTCACCTTCTATTACTACTTATGAGAAGTCGTCAAATTTTAACACAAACGCTGAATTTATCCAAACCAAATCAGCTAGCAGTGAAATCCCGGTTATTCCCGACTGCTTCAGGTTTTTTTACTTTCACTGTTTTTTCAGTACCTGAATTTTGTTTCTACTTTATTGTCTTAACTTTTTTTATAGCGAGGTGCGTAGGGAGCTTTAATTTTCTTCGCAGAGCTCAGTCAGCTGAATATGTGATTTTACTGTATATTAAATTTGATACTATGTTTTTCAAGTTAGGCCTTTGTGATTGAATCTGCACAAACCAAAAGGAATACTTTACTTGCATATTCCTAATATTTTTATAATAAGTGAATTCATGTATGTTATGGTTGCCAAAAAGCAGCAGCAGGAAAAAACCATGGCTTACGCACAGGAGTTTCAATTGTTTACTTTTTTGCTTTTAAAAGGATACAAAAGGGAAGAAACTAAGAAGAACTTGAAGATAAAAAAAATTACTAAATAGGTTGGTATTAGCTCAAAGGTTCTTGCAGGATCTATCACATGAAAAACTAAGCGATGCTCTTCAGAAAAGTTCTAAGAAACTATTTGAATTAAAAATTTCATTTTATTTCAATTTTAAGAAACTGAGCATTACGCTTGAATTTTTTTAGTCAGTTAGCTTCCCCTAAAATTGATAGCTTTCCCCTTTTTTCCCTTGGCCCCAAGCCAACAGGAAGCTGATGATGATACCCCCCCTGAAAAAAATTCATCTGTTGCAGGTTTCTCCTTAGCCTTCTCTTTATGTTTACTTTTACATCTTCATATTGTTTTTGTTATGCACAAATTATTAATCAATTGTGCATAAGAGGATAACACTCTTCATTTATATCGTATCTTTTGTCCCTCTCTCACTTTGACATATCTTTGTACACCTCCGTGTATGAATAATTAAATATTCTTCTCTTTTTTTATTTCTTTGTACATGAAACATGAACGACGCTGTTGAAAGAATATAGAGAGGTTTTGATTGGAGACTTACGGAATCAGGCAAATATTGCCTTATAAATTCGGATTTGAAACCAAGGCTTTGGAGTCCTTATGAAATTGTCTCAAACTTCATAGCAAAAGGCCAAATCGATGGAAGGTTTTGAGCACAAATATAGAACACCTAAAGTTTCTAGATAGATGGTATATAAGACAGTCTGTTGTAAGATGGTCCATCCATTCCTTTGATGTGCTAAAATACGCATAATGCCACTTCTAATGCGATACGTGTATTCCCTTCACGTCAGATTTATGAGTGGGTCCGACATGTCGTTGCTTACTAAAATTTCTATTATATCAATCGATAGCTAAATAAATGGATTTGTAAGAGTGACAGACAGAGAAAAATCACTAAAAACTATAACTTTTGACTCTTTCAGTATCTTTAAAATGCAACGACTTTGATCCCTTTATCTAGATTGTGAGGCATCGTATGTTTAGAATACATATGCCACTACGAAGTTGATCCGTAGATAAACATTACATTTGGTAAATGATGATAAGCCGAATAACCTGACAAGTGTGAAGTTTTGTCTAAAAAGTCAAGAGCTATCTTAATTCCTCGGAGAATGGTATTTCATAATATTAAAGTATGCCAAATCAAAATTGTTTGTTAATAAACTTTATGAAACTTCTGTAAATATAAATTTATGTATGAATTTCTTGCCATCCTTTATTAGGGGGTATTGTAGCTTTGGGAAAGTTCGATGCCTTACATATTGGCCATCGAGAACTTGCAACTAAAGCAGCAAAGGCAGGAATTCCTTACCTTCTATCATTTGTTGGAATGGCCGAAGTTTTTGGTTGGGAGCCCCGGTATGCCCATTTTTATTATGTTCTTAATCATGGGTATTCAAGTTTCAGATAGATATGGAGCTAGCTGCTAAGTCGAAAAAGAAAAAGAAAGGTGGATTTAGCTTTAGATCCAACTTTGATAAAATTGTGATGGAGTGTGGTTTAGTATCTTGAAACAAGTTTATAGTTTAGAGAAGTTACATATTTCAAAGTTATTTAGCTCGATCCAGTTCTATCTGTATTATATACATCCCTCCTGCAGGGATAATGACATAGTGACAACCTAACATTACAGTGACTTGATGTATAATTCTGCTTTGCTTGAAGAAAAGAAGTAGAAATGTTGAAAAAAGTTCATAGGCAATTAATAAATTCTTTTTCGAATTTGATGCCACAATAAAGCTGAGTGGATCCTTGAGATTGAACCTTTTGTTAACAATTGGTGTGATCAGATTTTACGGACAATATGTGTTAGTATATAAGGATTTCAATTGGTGTGCTAGAAAAAATGTGTTAAGAAGGAGAATGAACTAAGGATACGGGTGGAAAAGAACCTCTTCTCCTTCTTTCTCTCTTTCTTCATTATTCTAATACCATGAATCTTTTAGGGACCGTTTGGTCTAAGGATTTCTTGTCGAAAAAATATGGGAGAACGTCAAAATTGTGTTTTAATTCATAATTTTTGTAAAGTGGTTTTTCTTTTCCATTACAATTTTAAAAAAAAAATCATTGCACGATTACAGCATTTTTACATATTTCCATATTCAGGGCTCCAATAGTTGCCAAATGTGACAGAAAGCGAGTTCTTTCCTCGTGGGCCCCATTCTGTGGTAACATTATACCAACAGAATACGAAATTGAGTTTTCATCTGTTCGGCATTTAACCCCTCGCCAATTTGTGGAAAAGCTATCAAAGGAACTTGGAGTTCGTGGAGTTGTGGCTGGTAATTAATTGATAAAATTTTCTGATAGTTGTAATTATAAACTAATCGGGCAACCCCCAAGTACTATGGTTGTTGATCCCCATATATTTTTGATACTTGCAATCAACCCCCAGGTACTAATCTAAGTCATGCAACGTTTTGGTTAACTTTTGTCTTGATACTTGTATTTGTCCAAATATATCCATCTAGAAAGTACTCAACAAAAAAAAAGGCTTTTATAGCATTTTGACAGCCAAAATTGGCTTATAAAGCAAAAAATTGTGTTACTTGCAAACTTTTAGTTTTGGAACCCTATTTAGTTGTTAGGGTGCATAGATATTGGCAACGTACATAGAACTAAGAAAAAAATTCCCAAACAGGAACATTGAATGCAAAGTTATGCCATTTTAATGTCTGGTTGCTTGCAGAATTTAGCTAATACCTGTGGATTAATTGCAAGTATCTGAAATACATGGTGGTTATTTGCTTTACCATCATATTATACATTGGGTTATTTGCATCTTAATCATGGTAATCATTCATCAATATTGTAACCTAACGGCTTATGTTATAGGTGAAAACTACCGATTTGGGTACAGAGCGGCTGGCGATGCGTCAGAGCTAGTCAAATTGTGCGAAGACTATAAAATGGACGCATTTATAATAAAATCTGTTATGGATTATAATCAAGATTTGAGAATTTTAGGTTCTAACGACTCAAAAGAAAGAGGACAAGTTTCATCAACTCGTGTTCGCCATGCTCTAGCTATTGGAGATATAGAATATGTATCGGAGCTTTTGGGTCGAAATCACCGACTGATACTAATGGTAAAAGATCAAGGATGGTTTAGTAGCAGCAAATATAGAGTTTCTGTTCGAAAATCTTGTATGTTAAATCTTCCACCAAAGCAAGGGATTTATGAGAGTTGTTCTTTATTTATTGGAACCAACAACTTTGTACCTTGCAAAGTAACCATTGATGATAGCCATATTCATTTGCAGTTGGATGATATTATTACATGTAATCGCATCGTTTCACAAGAATTCCAGTGTGTTGGTATTGACTTTGGCAGATTAGCAGATTCATAGAATAGTTCTTCTTGATATTTTTGTAGAAGCAGAGACAGAAACGTGGTACTGTAACAAATACAATTTACATCAACTGATAGAGAAGAAAGTTGATTTTCCACTTTCGTTTCTTATATTTTGGTTTTGGGATCAAATTGTGAAAGTGATATACCAGAATATCAGGTAGCAAGACATATTGCAGGTCCAGTTAGTACTTCATATTGTCGCGCTTATTCAGATTGGTAGAACGCCTGAAAAAAAAAATATGTGAGTAACTCTTCATATAGTTGGTTTTTGTCCTTGTTTATGTTCATAGAATTGGTTGGGTTTGGATGGGAGCATTTGGAATGATTTTGATGTCGAAAGTGAATTTTAGTGGTAAACTATCTTTGAGTTCAATAATATTTGTACAGTTAGAAATTTCTGCTACTTAAAGGACTGCAGAGTTTGAACCTCTGTTTATACATCTTTAATCCCTCAATAGAATTCTTGGTTTGATTTGCATAAAAAAGATGAGTTTTAAGATGCAACCCCAAGTCTCAAATATTGAAACTAATGTTTTCTTGTTAAAGTTTGAACTTGTGTTTGCTACTGTGTTATTTATTTATTGATAAGGTCACAAGACTGTTGTGCTTGGGGTGTAAACACAGTGACAGAGACTAAATGGAGCGACTTTGGTGAGTACTGATGGAAGATCATTTTTTGTATTTTTGCAGAAGTAATCTGGATTGGTCTCCTTTTCCTGCAATCGAAACAATATATATGGAATGGCAAAAGCACGGGTTGCTTGTAATCATACATTGCTGACCAAGGTAATTCATATGCGAAGAATGATGATTAATGAAAGTTGGTGCACCACAATTTATGTCGAATGGTCCTCTAATGATTATTTTGGAAGATTAAAAGTAGATTGTTGGATTTCTTTTGAATGTAAGATATTGATGTGATTTTAATCTATTCATAATATTCAAGGCTGTTGGATTTAAATAGATTTGACAAAAGTTGGTGTTTGAGGATCTCCTGGCTTTGCTTTGAGTTTTTTTAGTTAATCATAATTACAAAACATAAACTGAACAGGGTTTTTTTCATTTTGACCTATTAGTGTATTGTTTTTTTTTGTTTCCTCAGATTTTCTTGAATATTTGATATACCTCACATTTTGTGTGTTGACTTGGGGGGCTCATAGTTGAGTTCTATAGGTGATATAATTCTGCAAAGAATCATCATGACTCCATTAAAAAAAGTAATTATTGTGTGAATTAAGTCATTTCACAGTTATTCTTTTAATTTTGCTCCTGTAGTAACAAAGACTGCTTACAGAATTGATGAGTTCTTTTATTTGCTATTGGCATTATGAAAACGAAAATGTTATGATTCTTTGGTCAAAACATAATACTTATATTTTTTTTATATTGGTGATCTCTATTTTTGTTTTTCCATTTTAGTACCCCAATTGGTCGTATTATACAAAGTCACTTGATTTAATGGAATCGGAGTTGCTGAAACTCGAGCAACTTTAGTGACTGAAGTTGCCACGTTAACCGTTGTATTGAAATTCAACGACTTAGGTTTTATGGAAGTTTTTTTCCTTCATTTTTGCTTCAGCCGTTAGAGCAAGCACTATTGGTTCCTCAAAACCTATTTTTACTTAAATTTTAAGAAAGTTTACCGAAAACTGTTTGATTTTGTTGCACCTACGAGTTCCTTATAACTTTCTTCTAATTTTGAAAAACCATTTTCTTCCTCGTATACGAGAAACCAAATTGTTCCTCAAATTTTCTCTATGTCTACTAATTCACTTTCTACCACAAGTATATATATATTATATAACAAAAGAAAGATAAAAGAAACTAATAAATAAAAATAAAAAAATTAATAAGAAAACTGAATTATTGTATAAATATGAAGTCATTTGAAATGGAAAAAGTGATGTTTTCATTCAAAATATATAAAGGAACTTATAGGGGTTGCTCTTAGAACTTCAAACACATTAACTTCAGCTACTGAAATTGATTTATAACTTGAGCAAATTGTTACACTCTCCGTCCTCGTTTGTTTGAGGTTGTATTGGAGTGGAATTATGGTGGATGAGATTAGAAATATCATCGGGCCCACAAATACCGTATTTGGTACGAAATGTGGAGACGGGACTATTAGTAACATGTGATTAGAAATGATGAGAAACGGGGTATTTTGAGTAATAGAGGGGTGTGGTATTGAGAAATTGGGTTATTTGAAATAAAGGACGTATGATATATATATATATATATTAAAATCATATATATATATATATGTGTATTTTGCAAGTTTATTTATTATAGATATAAATGTAAATTTGTAAAATAGTCCGACCCCAATAAAAACAAACAAACTCTTCATTCATTGATATTTCATGTATGTGCTATTAATTCCATCTTCATTTCTTATCTCGCCATAGTGCGAAAGTATTCATAGTATCGTTCCTACTAATACCGAAGGTATTCAATTGTTTATCAGAATTCTTCTCACATGATTGCACTTAACTAGCTTCTGTTAAGAATAAAAGTAACTATGTCGAGTTACAAACTTACAATTATGTCATTTCTAAGAAAAACAATTTTGATATATACATGCATACGTGCAAATAGCATTTTTTTTTTATAGAGAATACTCATATAGTATGACTTACATGGCTGTAAATGAATCGGGTTGTTAATAAGCAAGCTCGTGTTCGTTCATTTACAAATGAGTCGAGTCTGAACAAAATAATAAGTCTCGTGAGCAGACCCTGACTCGTTTAAAAGCTCGTTTAATTATTTGAATATGTTTTTTCCATATATTCCTGCTCATACGTAAAATTTATCAAATATATAATGTTGATGGTCGATAATACTCTTCATTTTATATAATAAATTCTTTTTTTAAAACTTGATTTTAGCTAAGTAAAAAGATTTTTTAACCGAACCGATGCTAAATTTTTTCGAAAACATGTTCAGACATGGTCCGTGACTAGACTCAGCTCGAACTCGTCTATAAATAAGCCGAGTGTGAACAAGATCTTATGGCTCATTTAGTAAACGAGCGCAACGTTAACAGAGTTAGACTCGTCTCATTTGCACCCTTGGTACCACACATCAATAAATCTTAGTTACCAAATAGTTAAAATTCAATAAAAACTATAAAAATTGGACTGAATGTTAAAATAGCATCCGACTTATCAGTTTTTAGTGATCTGTTATCTCGCCTAATAGAGATGGGTTCGGTTCGGTCCGGTTCGGTTTTTAGCAAAACCGAAACCGAGCATATTTTTCGGTTCGGTTTTTTTCGGTTTCGGTCTTTTTATTTTTTGGACCGAACCAGACCGGTTTTTTCGGTCCAGTTTCGGTTTTTTTCGGTCTTTTTCGGTTTGGTTTTAGTGAAAACCGAAACCGACCCGAAATTTTTTCGGTTTCGGTCTTTTTCTGGTTTTTTCGGTTCGGTTGTGTTTTTCCGGTTTTTTGCCCAGCCCTACCGCCTAACACACTTTCTAATTGGGTACCGAATCTATACATTTTCACTTCAATTAAGTGATTCAGCCCACTTTCGGTCATTTTAACCCTTTTAGCTCAAGTATACTAAGTAGGAGTTTCATTCTAAACTATTTGATACAAGAATAGAACCTTTCGCATAAGTTATTAATAGTAAATGAGACTTAGTATGCGTTAAAAACCATTGATGGAAGCGGATAGAATCCATTTATTTATTAGAGTGAAAACGAATAGTTTGGGTAACAATTTAGAAAGTGTGTTAGGTTGAGAGTATCAAATTAGAAAGAGCGTTATGCTGTATACCAAATCGCTAAAAGTTGATAGGTTTGATACAATTTTAGCATTTTTCTCGTAAAAAACTAAAAAAATTAGTTACCAAATTGTTAACATTTACACCCTAGTGTGGACCTAAATTATAAAAACTCAAAAGCTTAGTTACCAAAATTGTTAAAATTCAATAAAATTGATAAACATTTCTTTACACATATACGTAATATAAATTCTGTATCTATTATTATTATTAATCATTTTTTTTATCTCTAAAAATAAAAATGGAAGAAGAGTCTTTGAAGCGATTAACAGACTGTGTTTATTTTTTAGCTTCTCCTTTAACCTGCAAAAAGGTATTATTTATATGTATATTATATTTTTTAAATGTTTTTTTTATTATTAGCTTTTGTTTTTGAATGATTTAAATCAGTATATGTAAACCTTCATTTGGGTTTTTCTGTTAATGTTTTTATTTACCCATTTTTGTAAAATTTTGCAAATTTTTTGTGGTTTTTTTTTAACTATTATTGTTTGTGAGTAATTTAAATTAGCATTATATATACAGTGTGTGAAAAACATGTCCATTTAGGGATTTATGTATCCATTAATATAATTTTCCAAAATATGTTGTGTTTTTTTTTTTTTACTATTATTGTTTTTGAATAATTTAAATCAGCATATATATATATATATATATATATATATATATATATATATACCTTCACTTGGGTTTTCCATGAATGTTATTTGTTTGATTAATACTGAATATTAGTATAATATTTTTCACTTAATCTGACTTGGGTTTTCCTTGAATAATCTTTTTTTGTTTTCTTTGTGGTGAATATTTAATATTAGTATGCATTATGATTTTTTTTAGTACCCATTACCATTTAGGAATTTATGTATCCATTTTGGTAAATATTCCAAAATATGTTAGTGTTTTTATATTGTGTTTCTTTGGCTATCCTTTTTTTTTTAGTAATCAGATTTTTTGTGGGTTTCTCGAAAAACTCATTACCATTTAGGGATTTAAGTGCCTATTTTTCTAATGTTTCCAAATTATGTTGTGGTTTGTATTTTATTTTGTGTTTTCTTTCGCCTTTTTTCGTACTATTTGTGTTTTTAGTAATAGGATTTTTTGTGGGTTTTATCTATATTTTGATTTTCTCCATAATACATCACTTAATCTCTCTTAGGGTTTTTCTCGGATAATTTTTTTAAGTTGTATTGTGATTATTACTGAATATGAGTATGCATTGCAACTGTTTTATGAAATTTAATTACCGGATATTGTTTTATGAGGGATTTGTCTTAGTATTTTCTTTCTTGGTGATCAGATATTGTTGTTTTCCAAAATCTTTTGTGGGTTTCACTACTATGTGTTTATTTGGCATAAACTTTTTCCACCTAATTTAATTTACAATTTCCCTTGAATAATCTTGTTCTTTTTTGTTTTATGACTAGTACCTAATATTAGTATGCATTGTGACTGTTTTTTGAAATTTCATTACCATTGAGGGATGTGTATATATGCATCCATTTTCCGTTGTTTTTGTGCTTTACTATTATGTATTTCTTTATTTGTATTTTTGTGCCAAATAGACCCGAGGTTCCGCGTAAGTAAAGAATTCGGTGATGAATTGCTTTAGTATTTTGAATGTTCAAATCTTTCTTTGATTTCTAACATTAAGCAATGTAGCCTTGGGAGCTATTGGATCCATTTTCTTTTGTCATCATTACTTTATAGGAGTGTTTTTATATAGTGTGGCGTTTTACGAAATTTTATTTCCCTTGCCTTGAGGCATCGCTTCCGAAAATTGTTGTGAGTTTTACTATTGTGTGTTTATTTTTTGGTATTTTTGTGTCAAATAGGACCACAAGCTTGTGCGGTTATTGAACCACCCAAAATGAGAGAACCTAGTGATTAATTGTTCAAATTACTCCAATAGACATAATTACTTTAATCGAATCTCGCATAGGGTTTCCCTTGAGTATTCTTTTTGTTTGTTTGTGATTAATACTTGATATCGTTATGCAGTGTGACTGTTTTGTTTTGTGACTAATATTTGATTTTAGTATGCATTGGCACTGTTTTATGAAATTCATTACCATTGAGGGATTTATGTATCCATCTTTTGGTAGTTTTTTATTATGATAATTTTAAACATCTTGTTGTAGGTTTTTCTATTTTTATGTTTCTTCCGCACAAATCATTTCACATAAGCACACTTTTCCTTTTTTAAGCGACTATTACTTAATATCGCTGTGGTGTCGGCACAATTTGTGCTCCATCGATGTACTTGATAGAATGAGTATGCATCTTAATGTGTTTTAAGGTTGTACTTGGTTATCGTGAGGGTCAACTTAATCAAAAATTACAGTATCCTCTATTTTAACAGTGTCTCTTCTAAGCGATGTTCACTTGATTGGTTAAGTTGTGTTAGTAAAATATTTATCCCATGTTAAACCTAGTTGAATTATGAGTGTCGTTGTGCACCGTAATGTTCTTCTTGGTGATCCTTATACTCAGATTTTGTAAAAATGTGGATATGATGTATTTTTTCTCATTTACCAGCTTGTTTGGTCCGTCAAATTCTTCCCTCGATGGGGTTAAACTCCATTATCTTTACCACATTTTCCTCCCATCTTATACTTGGTCGAAGCAGTGTGTCCTCTAACGTAATTTAGAGTCTAGTTTTAGTGATTTTAAAATTCAGCTTTTATCATAGTATTTTACTGGTTAACCAAGTCTTTGTGCCACTTTATGCCAAACTATGAAAATCTTTTATCTTGAAGAAACACTGTTATGTGTACATAAGGTAGGCCTTACTAGGTTTCTAGTTTTTCCTGTTTCATAGAAAAGGTAAGAATAATACCAGGTTTTATCTCTAGCAATTAAGATTAAACTGGTCCTTTGATTTTTTTTTTTTGATGGATTCTTTTGAAGATAGAGATGGATCTGTTGGTAATGTAAAATTAAGTTGCAAAAATAAAAAAATGAGATGTTGAAGACATGATTTTTTGGGCAGAGTAACCTTTCATTTTAGCCCTCTTAGTGTCTTTTTGTCCCTCATTTCCCCTCTTTTAATAAATCTTTACTCCCTCCATTCTATAATCTTGAAGGCTGTATGAGGAATCCAACTATTTAGGAGAACAACATCATCGTAAAGTTTTATGTTTTATATTTCCAAACTTGCTTAGATTCCGTTATATTGTTGTAGCGGGTTAAAGGCAAAGCTAAAAGATTGTAAAAGGTTTTTTATTGCATTTTTGGGAAAATGGACAAATAATATGGAACATTCAGAAAATTATCACAAGATAACGAAAGTGAAGAATTCTTCATCTTTTTGTTTTTTGAAATTCTGGTCCCCTTTTCTGCATGTGTTCTTACGTTTCTATTTTATCTGGGAGAATTGCAATTTCATTTGTCTTGTTTTACTTATTCTTTGGATTGGAGCTAGACCATACTCATTTCTTGCACGTTCAGTATTATTTCTGCTTTAATTGCAAAGGTTCAGTTGTTGGTAACTTTGGTATGCTAATGGCACTGATAAAAAGCTTATTCTGTTAATTTTTTTTTCTCAGGGGATTGAATGCGAGTATCGACATAATGAAATTGCAAGGCTAAATCCAAGAGATTGCTGGTACTGGTTATCAGGAAGCTGTCTAAACCCTTCTTGCGCTTTTCGTCATCCTGTAAGCTATTATTACTATAACTTCTGTTTTGCTCTTGGATTTCCTGAATTACTTTATTTGCAATTAAATCGGCACACCAAGCTTTGAATCCCGCTAAATGAACAAAATAGTAATGAATAATGTCATCCATCGAACATAAAAATGGAGAGTCCTTTGTGGTAAAGCATTTATGTGATATGAGGCGGATTCACTGTTAGAAATGGCATAGCCTCACTCTACCAGTGATAAGCCTTAAAAGTTTCCCTCAATGACAGATATGAGTTCAATAAATGAGAACTTGTTTTAGTTCGCTCAATGGCTCATATATTTGTTAGTTTAAACCGCCACACAGTTTACTTAACTGCTTCATTTGTATAAACTTCCATGTCGTTTGCGTTTAAATAATTATCAGCTAAACAATCAGAAAATTTGTTATTATAAACATATACGTATTTTCAAAGTTCAGTATGGACGAGTGGTTTCTCGAATAGCCTCTTCATTTGCATTTCAGTTGGTGGTTGTACTTCAAGGTTGAATTTAGTTAATGAATGGGATTTCAATTATCTCAGTTTATTCTCTACAGTTTGCTTCGTTTTTACTTTGCTCCTTAACTACTTACACAAATCAACTCTTAGACGAACTCAGATCTACCATCTGGGAGTCAACTAACCAACTTGTTTTCAAAAGGTTGCAACTTTTGTTTGTTGATCTCTATCAGTTGTTACAAATGGTAATCAAATCATATCATGCTTTAGATATCTTCACTAAAATTTCGGATTGGTGTCAGTTTTATATGACAAGTCACCATGATTTTGTGATTTTTGCATGTGGCCTTGGGTAGTCCATTTAGTATCAATCAATGCAACTAACTCTCCTTTTTATTTAACTTTATAGCCGCTAGATGTACATACCCAGCTGTCATCGGAATCTACTCCTTCTCAAGACCATTGTTCGTCATTGGTGAAAAAGGTTGAAGTACCTTGTTATTTCTTTCATAACGGCTTTTGCAAGAAAGGTGATAAATGTTCATTCCTGCACGGACGTGACGGGTCCAATGATTCTTTGAAAGTTTCACATAAAGCTGCTACAATTGTTGACTCGCCTCAGCTAGATAAGAAATCATCCACCGCGAGTAACATAGTATCTGTGGCAATGAAGACACGTCCTATATTATCTGAAGCTGCTCCAAAGCTCAGTGATAAATCAGAAATTAAGCTGAAAGAGGGCAATAACAAATCGGATTTTAAATGCCAAAGTGCTTCTCCTAATACATCAACATCCGAATTTGAAGAAGCCTCAAAAGAAGGTTCTATTAAAAGCGAAGCTGTAATGTACACTGATCATAGTTCAGATGAGGATGTAGATATTGATATAGCAGAAAAAGATGATTGGTTAGAATCATCACCTGGTTTTGATGTTCTTGTTGATGATTTGTCACCGAATTTGGGGTTTGAAGAGGATGAAAATTACCTAGTGGGCATTGAAAGAGATGGGGGAGAACTAAATGGTCATTTTCTAGAGTACAATCACGATGATTATGCTGGAAATTTGCATGAAGAACGAAGAATTGGTTCTTGTGTTGAGTTCGATGACGAAATTGATGAGCAAGAATCAATGATTTTAAGAAATATTTCTAGGCATGAAAGTGAAAAGATGAACCCTTATTTAAACCAAAGGCATTTATTACCAGTCAAATTACCAATGGACGGTCTCAGAAATGATGATATGCGCCCTTATCCTAGAAAGGACAGGGCTGGTGATGATATACGCCATTATCCTAGAAAAGACAGGGCTGGTGATGATATACGTCATTATCCTAGAAAAGACAGGGTTGGTGATGATATACGCTCTGGTGATGATATACGCCCTTATTCTAGAAATGACAGGGCTGGTGATGATATACGAAGGAACTACTCTTCTCCGAGTATGTTTTTTGGACATGAAAGATCTCGTCAGTTTGGTAGCGAGAGGTATAGCATAGGAAAATTTGCCAATAATAAGGGTCGATTTAAGGTCACAAAATCCACAGACCAGTTAAGAAAGCCATATGATTCCAGGAATCGATATTTGGAGAATAAGCAGTCTAAAAGGCCTGTGTATTTAGCTGATAGGAGACCAGTTACAAAAAGGAGAATAAATGAAGAATATTCTGCGTTTTCGGGGCCTAAGACGCTTGATCAAATTAAAGAAGAAAAAAGAAGAGGTTCTGGGAACGGTGATTCCCATGGTAAATTTTGGAGTGTAAGCGATAGCTCGGAAGATTTTCAAGCTCCTAAACCCTTGAGTGAAATTCTCAAGGAAAAAAGGAAAATACATTCTGTTGTGAATGCTAACAATAGTATTAGCTGATGAAGTCTTGAGCGTCTATTTTGAGATTTGTTTTGCATCAAGAGAAACGGTCTATTTTTTTTAGCCAGCATTTTAGCTTGTGCCGAGGTTGTTTTAGTTTTTGTATGGGATCTAGTTGTTACACGGCGGTCACAGTTTTTCCTATCTAATTTTGATGTTCTTGTTACGGGAAATAGATAAATGTGATCCTTGTTTGAATCTTCGCTGTAGGAAAAAAGAATTAAGGTTCCTTTTTGGTGTTAGGATATAAGGATTGACTGATCAGGACCGTAGTTTTTTTTTTTTCTTTTTTCTCCTCTTATTGAGATTTTGAGCTTATGATCAACTCTTGTGACTTTGGAGAAAGTTCTGTAATGTATAAAGCTTGAGTTAGTTGAAAATTATGAGATAATTGGTATCAATTTCTATTTTTGAATGTGTGCATTTGTCTATTCTTCTTTGTAGAAAGATATTGTGCATGTGGTTCAAGTATGTTGCCATTATGCCCTTTTACTTGTGTGCGAGCAGGGATAGCAATTTTTCGGGTTTAGAGCAGATCCGATCCGTCGCGCGTCGGGTAAAAGTGCAACTTTATTTGTGTCGAGTCAGGTCGGATCAAATTTGATAAAAATGCAACTTTACACAAGTTAATACTATCTCAGTTTTCTCTCTCTCTATATATACATTAATTTCTCTCTTTTTACTATAGTAATGGCATGTAATACATATACATAGGTGGTTTTCTAAATAAATATTGTATATATTAATTAATGATATTTATGGTAAATGTTAATGTGTTAATTAATGTCTTTAGTGATATATTATCGTCATTATTTTTAGAATAATTTACGGAAAACAAATCATCATATCAATTATATACATTTATATTACATTTTTACATATATCAATATTTTAATTGACGAAATTAATGAGTCCAAATTAATTCAATAAACATGGAGATGTCAAAAAGAATATTGCCAATTTAAATCACTAAATTAATATAAAATGCTATTTAATGTCACGTTAGTATTTATATATTATCTTTCTAAATCAAATGATTTTTTATTTTACCAGATGAGTTTTTAACAATTTTTCTTCTAAATCTTGACATTTATGAGGTTTATTTTTCAAAGAGAAAAAATGTTATAAAAAACTGATCAAATGGGTCGGATCGAGTCAAATGAATAAAAATGCAACTTTGTAAATGGGTCGGGTCGGGTTTTAAATGACCCGACCCAATTATCATCCTTATATGCGAGTAATGATTTCTTGTAATGATAAATCACTTTCTATTTTATGCCTGGTTATTAACCAATTTTTTGGTCATGTTAAGTATATTGTTGATATAAATATCAGTTGCGTAAAAAAGTTGCATTTATATGTTGCTGAAAGCTTAGGTAAGCATCCAAACTAAAATGAAATGAAAACTTCTATATTTCAATTTTGAAGGTCTACAAAGGGTTAAAAATGCTAAATTAAAATTTCACTATAGTCTACCGAACAAAATTATGATAAAAATGAATTTATATTAATAAAATTGAGTAGAGTAAAATTATTACATATGAGTTTGATACAAATGGAAAACAGTAATAATTTGATTAATTTCACATGTTGCATTTAGAATAATAGGTTTAGAATCCGGGACTCGTTTACGAATAAACAAAGAAGACATAGTTAAGACTTGGGAGTTTCATTATTTACAAGATGGAGATAAAAAAGGTAAAAATTGTTTACAAAGAAAGGGAAGCAATTACAAATAAACAGTACTGGTCTACTATATGAGAACCAAGAAATTAATAAAAACAGAGTTAAAAAAAAACTACAGTCTCACTATATATATTCAGTCTAGAGCTCTTTGGACTTTGGTCTTGAAAATCAAAATGTAAATATTGTGAATAGAGAAATAAAGGAAAGAACCAGTGGAATGTGTGACAAAAGAACCAAAACTTGAGCCCACAATACAATGCCAAGCAGGACCATACACTTTGTCAAATTCCTGCAATTTTCCATATATTATGAAAATTAATTGCCAACCACATTATGAAAATATGAATCAGTCAAATTTATCATCATGTGTTACGTATTTAAGTACCGAAAAATATTGGTAGTTTACAGTAGACCTTTACTTCTTTATTTTATTTCACAAGTAGTAGTCCTACTTTAATAAATAGCATTCAATGTTAGTGGCGAGGGGATGTCGGCACCCCCTCGTCCAGACCGGTATCAACTCCACAGCAGGCGATCCGGCCCCGTCGATCATGGGTAACGCGTCACCCCGAATCTTGAGGGGCCGGACCGTGCCTAGGCCGGCCCAGAAAAGCTTGTCGAGCACACTTCCCCAATTAATGTTGCTGCTCCCTTGGGGGACCCTTTATGTGTTTCATTGACGTGGCCCAATCACAGGTCAGCCTCTGTGGGCCCCGGGAGAGGACAGTACCATTGTCAGAGTCATAAATGACCTGAGGCCGTTGGATCAACATTAGACAGTGCAATGATCCAAGGGCTAATACACCTCTGATCAGACTATAAATACCCTCACTAATACCAATTAGTAGGGGACACAAAAAGACAGAGAGGAGAGATAAATCTTAAACAACCCGGACCACTAGAATTCCAATCGTGACACCTGAGACCACGACTTGTAACCGGACCGATCACTCACCCTTAACTATATTCCTACCTTCAGTCTATATCGATACTGACTTGATCGTTGGAGAGGGAAAACCTGGCACCAACCCCGGGCCCCTGTTCGTTTCTTGTGCAGGATAGAAGAACACCTCGTCATTGAAGGAGACATCAACCACCTCGGACACCTTGAAAGATCGGAACCGACGCGAATTGATTAAGCCGAGATTGGGAAGAAAATCAGGCTCGTCAGTTAGATCTTTAGTTACCGGTAAATCCTTATTTATTTCAGTTGTTCCTTCTTTGGACATGATTGAAAGGTGAAACCATAATGTGCACCCTCGTATTTTGCAACAACATCTCTTACACTATTTTCCTATGTTCTTACTGTTTATAAGTACTCCTAATTTTATCAATTTTACTCCGTATTTCGGCTGTATTCTGTCCAGTGGCGGAGCCAGAATCAATAGACGGGAGTGATTAATTTAAAAAATTCAATATGTGCAGGGCTAAATCGCTTAGCTCCTGTTTTCTGAAAATATAATTAGGGTTGAGGGTTGTTGCTACTGTCAGCCCCCACTTAGCTCCTCTCGTGCTTATGTCAAACAGTTAAGGTAACTTGGAATTTTAACCTCATCTAGTAAAAATATAGATGAAACTAGTTTGAAACAAAACGTTGCTTAAAAAGACAAAATCTGCACTGAAAAAGGCTTAATGCGAGTATACCAACATTTAAGCAACAAGAAACAAAGTTAAAGTTTCTAAACTTTCACCAAATAAGTTGTAAAATGTAATATAATGGTTTGTGAACAGCAAATCATTTCTACTTTTGGTGCAATTACAATTTGTTTGAAATTATTACTTGGATAGTCTATAAACTTATAAATACAATTATACAAATTAAGGAATATTAAATATGCTTGTCATGCAATTAGAGGACATGATTAATTAGCACTAATTAACTTGTCTATAGCTTTTGCTGTACACATGGGTTTCAGAAGGAAAAATTAATTTAATATATTACCATGATTAATGTAACAATATAAAAATGCCTTGTACAGTCTACAGATGAGATGTAGAATCTTTATGATTTTGATCAATGAATTGACTAATTGATAAAAACCTAAAATTATTTTTGACTAATTGTTAGTTATATTAGCTAAGTTGGTTCTTTATATTATTCGTTCAAATTTGAAAAACCTAAAGCTAGCTCAAAGGGTTGTGCTAACAAATTTGATCATAAGAACATTATAATTTTTTTCTAATTAAATAAAATCAAAAGATAGTGATCACTTGATACGTGGAATTACTAGAGAACAGTCACATGTATATATAACTGATTCACAACTCGTTAGAATAAAAAAAAATCAAATGAATAAAAAAAAAATGATTAATATTTAAGTTTATGGTAGGTTCCCCTAGTGTTATATATTTTGATTTGAGTTTTTAGTGTGTTATACAATTTGTTTTTAATTTATCAAATTCTAAATTATTGAAAATAGAAAAAATTAATTAGTTATTAAAAAATATCATCTAACCATGCATTTTCTAATTTAACGGTGGTTAAGGCGACCGTACCATAAACAGTGATGTTCCAAAGAAATATGATATTCTAAATGATTCTAGTCCGCAAATTGGGGAAAAACTATAAATTGCTTCATTACTTGGGTTTCTTATAAATTTATTACTATTAAGTAGGGGTTGATGTCAACATAATTAAATGATTTTGCGAAAATAGACCAACTTTGTTACATGTTCAAAACTTGGATCAGTCAAAATAATTCAAATGAAACTATAGAAACAAAAAATACTTTTCGAATAAAATCAATATGGAGTCCATTTGTGCAAATGAGCAATATACATGATCATATTATACCTATTCATAACAACTAAGCAACTAGAAAGAATATGTAGCCTTTGGTATATATTTACAGATTAATATAAATAATGATCCATTGATGATTGATCCTCTTCCTAATTTGATTCATAGAGAGATTTATGATTCCCATATTGGAATAAAGTTTTTAAAAAAATTAAGCTTTGTGTACCTAGCTAGCTTGTAGCATATATATGTCTCTTAACAATTCTTTTATTTATTTAAAAATGAAATTCAACAAAGAAAAACAAAGCCATGTTATGAAGTAAACAGGCTTTTTTCTGAAGAATTTTTCGTCTGCTTAAACATCAAGACCAAAATATATGTGGAAACCAAGAAAGTTTATGTCAAATATTTTCCTGGATTACCATAATAATGATTTTCACCACTTCATGAAGTAAAATATTAGTTGAATAACTTTTTTAACTGATGCAGTGATTATTCCTAAATGCTAAATTCTAACACAACTACACAAGTGAATAATAAAAGGATAAAAAAGATCAAGACAAAGGAAGGAATCAAAAAGTTGGAAATTGGAAATAAGACCCCATTTCAATGCAAACGACCAAAACAAACATTTAGGAAACAAAAACATTAATGGGTAATTATCTAGGAGAAAGAAAATTACCTTTTTCATGGTATAAGCCATGTGTTTAGAGCTAAACTTCTCTAAACTATCATAAGTCTTTCTTGCACATCTCAAAGCATGGACTTGCATAAACCCTGGCATATCACTCACAACCACTTTCACTTGCAAAAACTTTGCCACCGTCGACCAATCACATGCCTCCACGTGCGACACCGATTTTCTCCCCTCCAAAATCTTGATTTTACCATCTTGTCCTCTTTGCCTCTCGAGGATCGAGGTCGACGATTTTCTTCCCTCGAAAATCTTGACATTACCATTTTGTATTTCTTGCCTTTCGATAATTGACGCGCACGACTTTCTCCCTTCAAAAAATTTGTAATTACCATCATGTCCTTGCCCTTGCATATTCGACGCTAGCGATTTTTTCCCTTCAACAATACTTATGTTACCATCTTGCCTCTCCGTACGGAACATGGACGATTTTCTCCCATCAAAAATCTTACAATTTTCAACTTGTCCTCCTAGGCTCTCCATGTTCGAAGCCGACGATTTTCTCCCCTCATTATTTATGAAACTTCCCTTCTGTCCTCGCTGTCCCTCGATATTTAATGCCGACGTTTTTTTTTCCTCGAAGATTCCAACCTTTCCATCGTTTTCTCGATATGCTTTTGATTTCCTCAGATGCCAAATTCCGCGTAGCGTTTTCTTCTTTTCTTTTTTCGGCGAATCAGTGACCAGATTTTGGTTGCCGGTGGCAAGCTTATAGACATACATAATGCCTTTCTTTTGTGGTACTTCCATATAGTGTGGCTAATATTTGAACTAACGGGTCAAAAGGAGTGAGGTTATATATATATATATATATATAGTGTGAATGTGCTATATCTGTTATGTATGTTTTACCTTATATTAATTTATTTTTGGACTTCTTATAGTGAATAATAATAATGTTGAGTCAGTGTGATGTTTATATACTGAATAATTAGAGATGTAGATTAATTTGGAGAATATCTTTTGACACTAGTGTATAAGCTTGTCATTTTGTCATTAATCATTTGATAGCCAATCACTAATATTGCACCATATATATGTATATATATGAGTATTGTAGGATAATTTTATGTTTAGTATTATTGTCCTTAAATATTCTCAAAGAAATTGTATGATCGGTATTTTTCAAAGGAAAAATCAAGGAATTTTTTTTATTTCATTTGTGATTTTAGAAGTGGAGATCTTACTATACCACGTTATAACAATTTATAGGCTTTTGTTAGGAAACTTTTTGAATAGTAGTATATGAAGTTAATTACATAATTACACAAATCAATCAAAGTTCCAAAAAAGGATATCATTTTTACATAATATATGATATATCTAATTAATTCTACAACAAATTTAAGCAACAAGCCATGTGGGTTACAAAGTTAGACTTTATAGAAATTAAATATTCCACTTTTTTGTTGTTGTTTCTTTAAGTTACAGTGATAACTTAACAATTCTTTAGTTTTAAGGGTATGTTTGTCCTTAATTGGTTTGTAATATTTATAACATGCCAACCCTCACACTCCGTTTAAGGACTTCCCCATCCATAGTTTCTGCCATTAATAATATGTTTTTCCAAAATTAGAGGTTCACTTTTGGGGAGTTTTTCTCATTAGTTTATGCACAATTTCAACTTGTTGAAATGATTTATTCTCCCACTTGGCATGTGTCGAAATAATTTTAAAAAAAATTATATCATATGGTTTAACATTTAAACTATGTAAAAAATAAAAAAATAAAAAATGTTTAATTACATGTTCAAAACCGATTAAAATTACACGTGATTTCGTATATGACGTATAAATCGAGACGTATATATTTGATTTATTTGCTTACTTGTCCGGAGGATGTTAACTTTTAAACAATTATGAATGATTGTAAAGTTAAATGACTTTTTCAGTATAATTATTTAGAGTGATAAATTGAATTTCATTTTGATTTTTGGATAAAGTGTATAGTACATTTATGCTACAAAATGCAAATAACTGACTCTTTCATGACAAAAGCCTCGTTAGGAACCTAATCGTCAAAAAGTTACTACAATAGTATAATTGTACAAATTTAAAGAACTATAGTTCAATGCTAATATATTTTAAACACATCGAGTATGAAACTTAATTAACATAACAAGTGTTTATTTATTTATTTTTTTGAGATGAATGTTTAGTTTTTTAGATAGGTTACTTTGTAAGGACAATTTTTTTTCTTGAATTTGTTTATCTCGGTCGAGTGAAGGTTTTTTTTTAATGTTTTTGTCAGCTGTTACTTAAGTAACTTGTCACTCCCAAAGATGCATGCAGCGTAAAAGAGAGACTTCTTATTTCATAATATGAGATTTTAAATAAATATACGAGTAAATCCGTGTTCAACTCATCAAATCGTTGGATTTATGTTTGTATGTCGTCTTAAACGAAAAAATGAACTACCCCGATCGGCACTAATAACCGAATGTGAACATACATTCCATTTGGCTACTCTTATTGCAATACAATATCAAATTCCGTTTGGTTGTCTTTAACTGCAACTCTGAAGTTCAAATTGAAAATGCAGTTTTATCACACACATTACAATCTACTATACGATTTCTTTTAACCAAAATACTAATGGCTGTTTCACCGTCCACGCCATATTACACTCTGAGAAGTTGTAGCGAAAGGTGGTTTGTATTTATTAATTTACTCATATAGTTAAATTAGTGAAATAAAATTTGGGTTATGTTTCTCTCTTTTTGAATTTTTAGCTTATATTGTCATGGAAATGAGTCTTGATTACATATATGGGCCTTGTTTGATTGGGAGGGATTAGATGAGATAAGATTACAGATGCACCGGGTCCCATAAATACTATGTTTTGATGGGCAAACATAGACGGGATTATTAGTGCAACGTGATAGCTAATGACCCAAAATAAGGGCATTTGTAATACTAGGGGATTGTGATATTTGTAGTCTCGTGATTAGTTGTACTACCCTAATCAATCTAATCTCAATCTCGAATGCATTCGTAATTCCGGGACTACCAATACCGTAACGAAAGGAGACCATTGAGTATGTGTGGCTATTGGTTAAAAGACAATTTGAACTATCAAAAACACGGGCTCCATTTTGATAACTGATAAGATGTTTTACTATTGTATCCATATAATGGAAGAAAAATAAGATCAAGATCAAACATCCATTATTTGTTCATAAGGGCCCAAACCCATTAAATTTTGAAGAATGTGAGACAATGATATCTCTGAACATAACTCTGAGTTATGTTCTTTTTATTTCAAAAAAAAAAGAACAAAACTCTGATATGATATCAACCTTTGCAACTACTATTTTGGTCTTTTCCAATAAATTAATGCTATACATTAGTATGCATTTATTTGTATATATAAACACACACATATAGATGTGACTAGAAAAGTATAGATGCATGCATGATACGTATTAAGTAGATTTGCAATAATAATAAAATCTCAAGAACTTCATGTTTTTTTTTGTTTTTTTTTTTGAAACAATATTTTCTAGTTCAATCTTTAAGATTTCAGTATTCAACATGTCTATAATTTGGTCCTTGGCAATATGTTTTGACCTTTTTTCCCGTGTTAGAAATTAAACTGCACTGTTATTAATTATCAATGCAGACTTTTTACGTTTAGACAAGAAAAATAAAAGGCATCAATCAATTTCATAATGAATTTAAATACTAACCAATGTGCTTAGGAAACGTTGCTTTAATTGTTACTCTCTCGAAATTCAAAACGCGTTTGATTATACTTTTTACGTCTCAAAAAAATTGTCAAATTTTATGAGTATGTCTATGAGGTTTTATGATGAAATGCATCGCTAAGTATGATTTTAATAAGTTAATTGGCCCTTCGGTTAAAATTGGTCAGGTGAAAACCAGGTTATCAGACATTTTTCTTCGTTAAATAGTTTTATGTTTGTAACCAAATTTGTTTTGTATTTCAGTTATATATTCGGTTCATTTTACCGGACTTGTCCGGAACTTGCTATCATGGGGGCATAACCCATGTAAACGAGTATTTGATACTTTTGAATAATTAATGAATGACAGGTTTAAAAAAAATATGGTTTTAAGAACGTGTTTGTTTAAAAAACAATACTCTTAACCACCAATACCGAGTTTTGTTGTTTGAATCATTTCATTAATCTAGGGGTTAGTTTGGTCACTGAAGGGTTCGATAATATTCAGGTATTTTTCCTATTTGGATTAAGAGTGACACTGATCAGAATGTACAAAGGATAAACCAACTCGTGGATCCTATAGTTTCGAACAAATGTCGCAATATTTTTTTTGCGGATTTAACGATCATATATAGCTCTAAGTTGAAGGTCATTGGTATTTTCTTGTGTACATCAAATTGCCTCTAAAATCTAAATCAACTATCAACTGTGAAAAAATAAATCATGCTTTGATGACCTTAATTATGACCATAGTCGCAATCACAATAAGAGAGAGTTACGGTATGTATATTTATATGACTCAGATTTGTGATTCATGGTATACAATTTCCAGCAATCTGATTTACGTTAATGAACAAAAGAAGGTTAATCGCAGATCTTCCGTTCGGAGAATCAAGTAATTCATTTTCATCAAAGAAAATGTCAAAACCACATTCCTATAGCAGCATTTTAGAATGAAAAACTGAAAAAAGAAAACAAAATGTAGCTAGCCTATGTACTTTCTAGTGGAATTGCTACAGTTGGACAATATATTGATTTAGCTAGGCCCAATGTAACTCACCGAAAAAAAGATGGGAAACTTGTATGTAGAAATCTAGCACCACGGAAGTCCGCCTTCATTCGGGAAAGACAAATTCAAGATAATATTGTGTTGGCCCACGAATGCTTCGATACTTTGAAACGAATGAGAAAAGGGAAAAACCACAATATGGCAGTGAAAATTGATCTATATAAAGCATATGACAGAGTAAGTTGGGAATTTTTAGAAGCGGTAATGAAGCATATGGGGTTTGACGACCGGTGGATTCGACGGGTGATGAACTGTGTTAGGTCGGTTCATTTTTCGATTCGAGTGAACGGTACAAACATTGGAGACTTAAAGCCTAGCAGAGGGATTAGATGAGGGGACCCGTTATCACCGTATCTTTTCCTACTAGTTGTAGTTTGCAGATGTGTTATCGAAAAAGCTCAATGTTGCCATTAACAATAGCAGCCTTCAATTTTTTACTCTTATTCGTGGTTGCCATGTTGTTTCTCATCTGTTTTTTGCCGACGATTCCCTAATATTCGTTAGAGCAAATAAGGAGGACGTTGTTACTTTCAAGGGTATCTTACAAAAATTCTGCGATATCTCAGGACAAGTTGTAAACTTTGCTAAGTCTGAGGTTTTATTTTCCACGAACTGCCCTATGGACAAGCAACAAGACTTGTTGCAACAGCTAGGAATGTTAAGGTTCAAGCCTCATTCTAAATATTTGGGATTGCCATCGGCTGGGGGGGTTCGAAATCAAGTGTGATGCTTATTTACGTGAACGAATTCTGATAAGGGTGGAAAAAAAACCCTCATGTCCTCAGCAGCAAGACAGGTCTTAATTAAAGCGGTAGCGCAAGTGATTCCCGCTTATCCTATGAGTTGTATTCTAATTCCGAAAAACCTTTGCAATCGGATGGACAGCTTGATAGGAAATTTTTGGTGGGAGGGTAATGGAGAAGATAGACAAATTCATTGGAAAAGCTGGAAATATTTGTTAAGACCGAAAGATGAAGGTGGTCTTGGATTCCGAAACCTACATATCTTCAACTGTGCTTTGCTAGCGAAACAATACTGGAGGTTATTGCATAATTAATAAAGATCAATTATAGGCGAGAGTTTTAAAAGCATTATATTTGCCAAACGACGGGTGTCTTGAAGCTTGTAAAGGAAGCCGTGCATCATGGGCGTGGTCTAGTTTAATCAAAGGAAAATAACTGTTATTGAAAGAGCTAAGGTGGAATGTAGGCAAAGGGGACAAAATTAATTTCTGGAGCGGCAAATGGATTCGAGTGAGCCATCTTTCTCTGTACAGGTGCAAAAAACCAACTGATTGTGGATTAAATCTAGTAATTGACTTTATTGATCAAAATTCAAGGACTTGGGATATGGGAAAGCTTATGTCAGTGGTTCAAAGAGAAACGGCTTTACGAATCGGTGATATTCCGATAAGCCAAGAAGGAGGGCATCATAAACAGATTTGGCATTGTACTACGACGGGTATTTATTCGGTCAAAACTGGCTATTGGTTGGAGCATTCCGGAACCGAAAATACAGAGGCACCCAGCTCATCTTACAAACCTTCCGGTCAAACTTGGAGGTGCATTTGGAATGCAGAAACCGCACCGAGAGTCCAACACTTCTTTTGGAAAGCGGTTTCAAATTGCCTTGCTACAAAGGAAAACCTTTTTCAAAAGAAAGTGTGGAGCCAATCCTAATGCCCTTTATGCAATGTCAGGATCGAAACTGTAGAACACATTCTGCTCCAGTGTGATTGGACTAGAGCAGTATGGTTTGGTTGCCCGTTATGCCTTCGCATTGATCCGGAAGGTATCACTTCACTCTCGGTTTGGTTTGAGCAATTACTGGACAAAAGGCCGTCTAAATACTATATTGAAATGGTCATGAATATTACTTTGGCAGATCTGGAAAGCTAGGAATGAGGTCGTGTTTAATGATATTAAACCGAGTCCGGAGCATGTTATTTGCCAAGCTTTAAACCTGCATAACGACTTTCTAAAAGAGAACTTTAACGGCAGTGGCGATACAAATGATAACACCCAGGTGCAAACAAAGTGGAGTAAACCCTTGAATGGTAGATTAAAGTGCATATGGATGCTTCTTTTGAAAGCAGTCATGTTTGGTCGGGTGGAGGAGTTATCGTGCGCAACGGATTTGGAGAGTTGGTGGACATGTGGAGTGGCGGGTTTATGACGGCATCCCCGTTAACGGCAGATGGGTATTAAGGATCGCATGTCAAAGATCGAAAGACCATAACTGGGATCAAGTCGGTTTTGAATCGGACAACATAACTTTGATAAAATGATGCAAAGAAAATACTAGTGAAGTTTTAAGGGAAATCGAAGCTGTTATTAGCGATATTCGTAAACTCGCTTGTGGTAGCAATTGAAGCATTTGTTGGAGCCCGAGATCTACTAATGTTTCAGCAAATTGCTTGGCGAACCATGTTAGAATAGTTTATGTTTACTCTTGTTTTTTTTTTATGTACCTGACCATTTCTGGTCCTTGTTGTACAATGATTTTTATGAAGTAAGGTATCACTGTTATTTCCAAAAAAATAAAATAAAATCTAGCACCTCACATAGCACGAGATCATTCACAAACAGAATCGCATAAAGTTACAAATGATCCTATTTGTATATAACATACTCTCCCTCCGTTCCTAATTAATTGTCATTTACGAAATTACGTGCAATTTTGACCGGCTTATAACATCTATCAAAATTGTCAAAATGAAAATTTTCAAACATAAATCATATAATTTAATGTTTGAACTATATGATCAACTTTTAAAAAATTTCATTCCGACAATTTTGATACAAGTTATTGCCCGATCAAAATTGCACGTAGTTTTTGTTTTTCTCTAATTCGTCTACTATGAGTTTTTGTTTTTATTTTTTGAACCAGATTACCTTTCTTAAAACGTAGTAAAACCTTTTAGACCCCAAAAATATGAACTTGAAAGATGAACTAATGAACAAGCAAGTTATACACAATTTAAAAGCCAAGAGTGTCTAATTGAAGCTTATAAGCTCCATCTAAACAATCTCATAATTTGCTCAATCTGCATAAAGAGTTTCACTTTGACTTGTTGACCCAAACATTCCTTGCGAGAAGAGTAAACACGAAAACGCTACAGAAATGCATTTTTATCCTCAATGATCTTCATGAAATGGTAGGTAAAGGTTGTCATGAGTCGAGACATCCTCACTAATTTCAGCAATCATGATTTTTGATATGTTACCATATTTATTTTAGTTAAATATTATATTGATTGTGTAATTTTCGACACTCATGAATCATTATTGTGCACAAAGAGGGTGTCACATGATTACTTGTTCCTACACCTTTCAAAGTGCTCCTTGCTATTTGTGAATTATGAATTTGCTTTTTTAAAATTACTATTTGAGATGTCAACTAGTTGTTGTACTAAAAAAATTGGGTGTATGAAAAGCTAGCTTACCTTTCTCAAGACAAGTATAGAGTTCAGTTGGGGAATCATTGCTTTCAATATTTCTTTATTCTTTTGAAGCTATTGAAATGTATCAATTATTAGCATGCATTGAAAGAGACATCAAATGATATTATTCAAAATTTCAACTTGGGTTGGTTTCGGTCCGATCCGGTTCTCCTCGGTTTTTGATAAAACTGAAACAGATCAAATTTTTCGGTTTGCTTTTTTTCGATTCCGGTATTTTTATTTTTTGGACCGAACCGAACCGGTTTCGATTTTTTTGGGTTTTTTCGGTTTTGTTTTTGCTTTTTCGGTTTTTTTTTCGGTTTTTCCGGTTCGGTTTTATTGTAAACCGAAACCGACCCGAAAAAGTTTCGGTTTTTCGGTTTTGGTCTTTTTTTGTTCGATTCGGTTTTTCCAAGTTTTCATCCGGTCCTGATGGCAACTATACAAAATATGAATTTGCCCGTAACCTTTTGTTTACTTACTCTTTTTTTTTTTAAATAAGTTTACTTACTTAATTTGTTTTATTAATTATAACTTATATGATTTTGTTCGAGCTCTTTCATTTACCTCACCTTAAACAACTGAACCCTTGCCAAATTACGTCAATGTACTCGGTTAAAAAGAAAATTAATACACTTATTAGCGGAAATCGAATCAATGAAATAAGTAGTACGGTAATCAAGTTTTGAATCAAAGTATGCTGATAAAATACTCGTTCTGTTTCTATTAAATTGACTACAACAAAAATACGTGCAAATTTGACCGGATAATAACTTGTATGAACTAAGGGGTTCTTTTTCCCCTCGTCCTCTCTAGCCTTGATGCGCGAGGGGCTCTAAGGGCATATTTTTATAAATGAAAACGAGATGATTTGTGCTTTTGCTATGCGTGTAATGCATATAGAACATGTGTCAACGTTAACGCCAAATATTATGTTTTTATATGAGGGTTCATTTCGCACACTTTGATTAAATTTAAGCGGGTCATCTCACCATTAATTTGCATTTGTGAATATTCAACGCGGATAGATACAAACGTCGGACACAAACACGGGAAACCTTCTCCCACTATACTAACTTGTCGTCTTATCCGATAACTAGCTGATATCAAGGATATTAATTAATTAATTATGCAATATATTACTTGGATGTTTTTGCATCAGACTATCTAATTTCTTAAAGACATACATGTTCCAAAAAAAATATTGTTTTAGCATCAAACGAACTTGGTAATCTTCGATGATTATTTTGTTCTTAGACATGTTCCAAAAAAATATTGTTTTAGCATCAAACGAACTTGGTAATCTTCGATGATTATTTTGTTCTTAGAAAATATTTCACTATGTTTTTCCATTGAATCCTCAGATATTAATTAAGTTAAAGATTACCAACATAAAATTCACGTGTAAATATGAATACTGTGTATGTTGTATATCAATACATATTTTAGGGGATGCATTTTTGATGCCTTGATAAAATCAGGCAGACTGACTTGAATTTTTCAGGATACTCAAATCCTAACTTATTCCAGGAAGGTTGTCCGTTAACAAAAACTTTCTTTTAAAAAAATTAAAAGAAAGCTTATTAAAGTAATTTAACCGTAGGTAGTCAGAACTAAAATTTGGAATATTGGAACAAAATAGATTGCTAAGTAGAAGTGTCTGATGAAAACCACAATATCAAAAATAAAAAAATACCCTTCCCAATTAATTGTAATATGAAACTACATGCAATTTTGATCCGCTTATAACATGTATCAAAATTATCGAAGTGAAAAATTTTAAAACTAAATTCTATAATTTAATGTTTGAACTATACAATTAACTTTTGAAAATTTCCATTCCGACAGTTTTGATAAAAGTTATTGATCGATCAAAATTGCATATACTTTTGTAGTATATTATTAATCGAAAACGGAGTGACTAATTTTTTTGAAATTACACTTACAAATGAAAAGCATAACGGTAAAACGTGGTCAACTTATCTAAAAATTGAGCAATCACATCACATTCACTACAAAAAAATATCTAAATACCGCGGGATTAGTAATGGTATTTTTTGTTACGAGCTTATTAACGACGGTTTTTGTGACGACGGTTTTGTGACAGTTTAGTCAATTTGCGACAGATTTGTGACAACTTTTCAAATTAGCGACAGACTTGTGACAGCTTTTGACTCTCACTAAATCAAACATTATTTTGTAATGTTTATTACAATACTCTTAATATATAAGGTGAAACATAACTTTTTCAACTTTAACATTGCATTTTAATTTAGTTCATAAATCCAGGTTCCTTATAACCTTTCTCATATTTACTTTTTATTGATTTGATATTATTTATCAATATTATATCGGTGCTTTCAACTTACACATCTATCAATAACTAATAAAGTATGTGAAAGAAATAAAAAATATATATATAATTTTTAATGAACTGATTTGGTTCCTTGTATACTAGTAGAATGAAATTATCCCTTAAATTTAATTTGCTTCATAGAAAAAGGTGATACAACACGTTTTTTGGTCAAATTTTCATCAAATTTAAATAATATACTTTTTTAGGATTATGGATGCTGTTGGTATTATCAACTATATAAAGTTGCATAGCTAAATATTTCTCATATAGACAAATAGTAAAAAAAAAAGAAAAGATCACATGTGACTGCAGTGTTATCATGACTCAATTTACTTTCATCCATAAATTAGGTAATTATATCATAAATAAAGCTTTTTGGGAAGAAGAAAATGAATTTAAAACGAAAAAATATATTATTTTGTGTAAAAGGCTAGTCAACCATAATGAGGTGGGGTTTGCAGTTTGCTCACACGTAAAAACTATTTTAAATTACAGTAACGCTCTCCCATTTTGGGGGCAACTTGTTGAAAAATTGATGATTATAGCATTTCAGTACCCTTGCTAATTACAAAAAAATATAAACATGTAATTCAGCTTCATCCACATTCAAATCCTGATTTTATAAACAATATTCAGTATATGATACATAAATTACATTAAAAACATAGGATCATTGAGCATGATTTTTCGTCCATGAGTACATTTTCCTTGCTTCAAATACGATAATGTTATCGAATTAGACGAGTTCTCATATCAAGAGACAAATTGATTCACGTGACGGATTCTATCCATATTATTTGATTGATTAACAATTAGAGATAAATTTCCCAATTAGTAATGATGGTAAGATGATTGAATTAATATAAATTTTCGAATTAATAATGATGGTAAGTTGATTGAATTAATTTATAAATTTTCTTTAACAATTGGAAACCATATGGTTCCCCAAGTACCAAAATTGAAAAAGGGAAATCTCAATTTTAGATATAATATTTAAATTAATATTAGTAAAAATTAGTACAAATGAATATGGGAACAAAAGTAAATTACTATCTACGTTCACATCTAATTATCCATTACGAAACTACGTGTAATTTTGACCGGCTTATAACTTATATCAAAATTGTCGGAATGAATTTTTTTAAAATCTAATAATTAAGTTTAACATTTGAACTATATCATCAACTTCATTCCGACAATTTTGATATAAGTTATTGATCGATCAAAATTACACGTAGTTTCGTAATAAGCAATTAAACAGAAACGTTTAGAGGAGAAAATAAGTAGAAGACCATCATTGTAATTAAACCACCTCTAAAGAGCATTTGGTGGATTTGAGGTATAATGGGACCCGCATTAACTATGTTTTGAATCTCTGTCTTCACCTTTTGCATTAAAAACTGTAATTAATAAAATAGTGTTTAAATTGTCTATTAAAAAATGGTGTAATTAGTAGAACCTTTAAGAGAAATTAACAACCTATAACATATTCAATTAAAATTTCTCCTTAAGTTTTTCAATCATAACAAGCCCCTCAAATTATGTTTTACTTTGTAGTTTGTCTTAACCTTTAACACATCATTTTCAGTATTAAAAAAAATGTTTTTTTTTTCATTACAATGTAGATAAATAAGTTCTCATGCTCTTTTAATACAACGTTTTATTTTTTATTTTACAGGTCAGTGAGAACCTAATAATCGTATTCATTCATTAAGAGTCATATTATAAATCATAATTGTAGTTTTCAATCTTAGTCATCTCCAACTATTAATTATTTTTATTTTAACACCAGTAAAAGGTAATCGAAAATAACAACAATACATTATAATGTAAACAGTTTAATACACAACAATTTCACGTACCATCTTTTTCTCGTCCAATGTACTATCACTTACTGTCTCGTTCTCTAATCAATATTTTTTAGGTTTAATCACACTAAATCGATAAATTACGAAACCATCAATAATATTTTAAAAATTCCAAAATTATCCAATTTCATAATTTGAAAAAACCTTTTACATTTACTTTCCTATTAAAGATAATGTCACTCCTAGTCAACTTGTCTCTTTATAAATAAAAAAAAACAAATTATTTTTCTAAAAAAAAAAAAGCAACAAAAAAAGCAAAAATCCAAAAAAGCTGGTAGACTCAACAGCTACATGATCTCTTACGTTACAAAATGCCAAATTTTATTTTCTTGAGTAAGTAACAAAAATGCCACCTTTTGCTACTACTTTAATTTAATGGTTTAGGTTTCATTTTCTTTTTTAAAATTTTATTTAATTCTTAGTCCCTTTCTGCTTGGTAGCTTGTGCACTTTTTGGTTTTTTTTGGGCCCATTTTTCCACTGAACACTGCAAATGCTCTGTGTATATGTATAGAATATATGTAGATAAATTATAGATAGATACAGAGAGAGACATTTCATATTATCACTGTTTTTCTTTACCCTCTCATTTTGCTGTTTTTAAGACATTTTTTTGGGAATAGGATACTCCTTGTGGATGTTCTTGAAATTTTAAAAATATTTGATTTTTTGTGTTTTTTTTTATAAATTTAAGAAAATGGGTTGTTGTAGTTTTGTTAAAAAGATTTGATTTTTGGTGTTCTTTATAAATTTAAGAAAAGAAAATTTAAAAGGATTTGATTTTTTGTGTTCTTTATTTCCCATATACTAGTGTATTTTGAGTATTTTTTATTTTTTGAGTATTTTGGATTTGAATAGTTTGGGAGATGTGTTTTTTTTGGGTGGTCTAAATTTTGAAAAGATTTGTTTTTTTTATTATGTTTCCTGCAAAAAATTAAAAAATTCCTTATAGTGTTGTTTCTTAATTTCAAAATAAATAAATATTTCTTTCTAATTTTGGTGTTTTGGAGTTGGTTTTTATAATGGGTAACATGTGGAAAATGGATCTTAAATGTTTTGGTGTTGCGCTTTGAAGGTGAGCTTTTATTGTGCATTAATTTGTGACTGATAAAATGTGTTGAAAGTTGTGCAATTTTTAATATTTACCCTTTGGATTTAGGTTGATGATTAAGAGAGGATTTTTGTTTATTGAAGCTGCAAGTCTTAGAAATGGATAAGATGATTCAACCCCCCCTGGTAATATATTTTTCTTTTGTTTTTACATACCTGCAATTTTAATGATGTTTCTGTGGTTATGTTCAAGTTTTTGCATGACATGGTCGCAATTCATCTCGGTAATAAATATCTGTCGGAATTGTTGTAGGAATAACATTGTCATTGAACTGTTTTCGTTGCGTTGCTTTCCTTGTGAAAGTCCTTGAATTGGACATAATTTGAATTGTTTGGCTTTGTGTTTGGTTGAGTTTATGTAAACATAATTTCCTATGCATGCATTTATTATCAATTCCATTGACAATATATTAGTTATAAGAATTTTGTGATCTACATTTGTAAATGAAAATAAATTATAAGTATCAGCTTGGATGATCATATGCCATGGGGGAAAAACCTTTGTAACAGAATTTGCATGTGAAAATTACTGATCTGAATTTGTTATCGACTTATCGTGGCATCTATGAACCAGGCTAAAATCACCAAAGAATTGCAATTTATTTCTCTATTGATAAAAAATTTCTGCATGTTTTGGCTTAGTTGATAATCAGATAGCAATTATGGCTATATGATCATTGTTTGTGGGACTACTGCAGCTTTTTCTAGAGCAGCATAAAAAGTTTGTAATGTAATATGTTTGGATTAAGAGCTTTGAATATATATATGAGAGGGATTTGGGATCAATGATTGAAAGTGTTAACAATTAACATATTAGTTGTCTTAGTTTAAATCGTACTAACATTTACTTATATCCAATTAAAACGATTTCAGTTGTGATAGACATTACAGTTTCAAAAATTGTTTCCCAAATTTGGAAATTTCAAATGAACGGTGTTAAATCTCTGCTGTCTCAGCTCTCGTAGAGATGTATGATTAAATTCGTTAATTTCCTACTTGAGGCCCCATAGTAGAATTTCTAATAGTCACAGTTTCAAATTTCTTAGTTCCATTCATAGCTGCATTGGTAGTGTTTCTTCTTGCTATCAGAATCTTAATCCTTTGTTAGGCCTTGTTAGATAGCTGCTTTTAAGCTGAGTTTTCTTTTTTTCCTTTCTGCTTATTGATGGATTACATTTGATTGCTCTTCTTAAAACCTATACATTTCTGTTATTTTGCTTGAAAAGGCTACAAGCCTACAACTCGATTTTCAAGCTGGATAAAGCGATCTTTTTTCTCAAACTTTCTTACTTGCTTAAAAGCTTCAACAAAGCAAGCCTTATACTCTTGCACCAGATTAAAATCAAACCCTGCTTATTATTCTTTTGTGAAGCTGCTAATCACTAAAGGTTTAGCATGTGAAGTTTTTGCTGTCATCTTCTGAAATCAGATGATTTATTTATTTTTGTTTTGTTCATGTGTCAAAGACCCTAAAAAATTTGTAAAAAAATTGAAAAGGCTTGTTATATAATTGCAGGTAGATACAACATCATGTTTATGTAGAGTAGACCCGACTCTCAAAACAGACACAAGCACAAAAAGATTCACTCTTCCTGGAGCAAAGCTATGCCTTCAACCCGACATAAAACCGTCTATTCACCCGACAAAGCAAAAGCTGTCACGAGGAGAGAGAAACAGAAGTCAATTCCCTCTCATCCCTGGCCTCCCTGACGATATAGCGATCGCTTGCTTAATACGTGTCCCACGTATTGACCACAGAAAGCTTAGACTAGTGTGTAAAAGATGGTATCGTCTTTTAGCAGGTAATGTTAAGTTACTTTTTGTACTAAAAGCTCAAACTCTTATTAGGGTAAACTTTTAATCATTTATATCATTCTCCGACACTTCTCGTATCGTGCAGGCCAGACCCATTTTAGCTAAATCATTTAAGGCTAATCACGATTTTCTAGACAAACTTTTAAAAAACTAGGGCTACATACTACAGTCTACACTAACGGTAGATTACTGGATGATTTAGTACATTTAGTGTACCAAACGAAAAAGAAGAATCCCAAGTTGGGTATTATTAAGCAGTTACAAGGAAGAGTTATATTAGAATTGACCCTATTATCTTTTCTAGCATTTTTACTTTACTCTGTCTTGCTTCTTCTATTTTAGTTTTCAACCGATGAATTCTTTTTATGTAAGCGTACAAATATTGAAAAGAAAACCGGTTGGGGTTCTGATCGTTAATTACTGTAATTAGGTGTACTAACCCTTCGGTTATAATCGATGAAGTAGGCTCTTATACTATACCAAGTTAGTCCTAAAAGCTCAAACTTTTAACAGTAGCAACCTTTTTGATAGTCTAGTATTTTTGAACAGGTAATTACTTTTACTCCCTCCGAAAAAGCCTAAATATCGCCGAAGAGTGGATATATATAATGAAGCGAGATAAAGATGGGAAGATATCATGGCACACATTCGATCCTATTTACCGTATCTATCAGCCTTTGCCACCTGTGCCAAAAGAATATTCCGAAGCTGTAGGGTTCGGGTCTGCAGTTCTAAGCGGTTGCCACCTGTACTTGTTTGGAGGAAAAGACCCAATAAAGGGTTCGATGAGGCGGGCTATTTTTTATAGCGCGAGGAATAATAAATGGCATAGAGCCCCTGATATGCTACGAAGACGACACTTTTTCGGTTCTTGTGTTATAAATAATTGTTTATACGTCGCGGGAGGTGAAAATGAGGGTGTTCATAGGTCATTAAGGTCAGCAGAAGTTTATGATCCAAATAAAAATAGATGGTCGTTTATTTCGGATATGAGCACAGCTATGGTGCCTTTTATCGGGGTTGTTTATGACGGGAAATGGTTTTTGAAGGGTTTAGGGTCTCATAGGCAAGTCACAAGTGAGGTGTACCAACCAGAGAGCGACACTTGGCGCCCAATTTACGATGGGATGGTTGCAGGGTGGAGAAACCCGAGCGCTTATTTAAATGGGAAATTATACGCTTTTGAGTGTAAAGATGGGTGTAAACTTAGGGTCTATGAAGAAAATACTGGAACTTGGAATAAGCATATTGATAGTAAATCTCATTTGGGGAATAAAAAGGCTTTTGAAGCTGCGGCTTTGGTGGCGCTTAATGGGAAATTGTGTATTATCCGTAATAATATGAGTATTTCTTTGGTGGATGTTTCGAAGTTGGATGAAACGAAGGATATTAGTTGTGAGTGTTTGTGGGAGACGATATCGGGGAAAGGGCAGTTTGGTAATTTCATTACGAACTTCTTCTCGAATTTTGCGGGTCGAAGCCGATTGAAGAGTCACATTGTGCATTGCCAAGTTCTTCAGGCTTGAAAACTTTGCAAAAAATGGAGATTTATAATTTTATTAGTTATTTAGACCTTTTTGTTGTTGTAATGGGGGAATTGGGAACTTGTAGAGGGTTAAACCGTTAAAGCAAAACAAGTTTTTGTTTTTTGAAATCATTATTTTGCTTTAAAATCACTCTCGTTTTTCAGGCTGGTAAGATTACAACCGCGATGAAAAGTTTTGCCAATGTGTAAATATCTTGAATAAACTTGTATAGTTGTTTCATAAATTTTGAACTTGGACCACAAAGGATTTTATCAAAATGAAACTGTGGAGATTACTTAATAATTTACAATATGCATTTTGCGATTTACTTGGGGATACAAGTGTTCTTGAGCCGGAATGAGGGTTGCTATAGAGAAACAATTCAATTGTGAAACGTGTAAAAACCATCCGGTCTTCTAAAGCTGTTAATTTAGCATTGCATAGACATTGATTATTAAGGTCTGCGTTTCTAGCAGATGGTTCGTAACTTTCTTCAAACGTTCCACGCCATACGACTATGAATGGAGAAATTACCATTTCTTTGTCAAATATTAGTCCGACTTGATGTCCCTCCACAACCAAACACAGCCTTATTGTATCATTCAATCAACAAATGATTTAAGGAATAATAAAAGCAAGAAAGTTAGGAAATGGATTGTTAGCTGTGTTTTGATTCCGAGATCATTGAAGTATGCGATTATGCATGTCTCTATTTGTGATCATGTCTACCCTCCATTTGCAAATCGATTTCGGTGATCCTATCTACACAGACCCGGGATCGGAAGCAGAGTACTTGACTCTGAGTCAGGGTTACTCTGCTTTCCATAGCCATTGGATCTGTTACAGTTTAAATTTAATAGCATATCTAATTGCTGTGGGAAGCAGAGTAACCCTGACTCAGAGTCAGGTTCTCTGCTTCCCCCGGGATCACTGCTTTATTATCCTACTTGAAAGTCGTTTCGTAATTTTTATATTGTACGTAAGCTTATGTTTAATTGCAACTAGTGGTTCAAATTGCGATATAGTAAAGATTTTTGCTTGATTGGCGTCTTTATGATTAATCCATATTGAATGAAAGCCATTTCAATAACAACACACTTTTTTACGCATCGGTTTTGACTGCACTCAAAAATTCAATACAGTCTGTCTTCAATTTTTAGGGCAGCAAAACCAATCCCAAACGGATCCATTTAGTATATTTCTGAATTCATTTATAAGTGTTAGATTTTTAGTATGTGACACAACTAAAATAATAGTGTACTAGATTCACGATAGTGTTAATCGTTCGGTGTTAATTCCAAAATGCACTATTATTTAATGTGTGTCAACCAATAATATTTTTTAGTTTTAATTTTAAATTAATTTTAGGGTAGATATTTTAGGGTTCATTAACATGTGTTAGGTTTTTAGTATTTTTTAGTTTTAATAGTGAATTAATTTTAGAATAGATATTTTTGGATTTATTAATGTGTTAGATTTTTAGTATGTGACACACACTAAATAATAACAGACTAGATTCACGGTAGTGCTAATCGTTCGATTTTGATTCCAAAACATTAAAAAAAATGTAACATACAAAGTTACATTATTTCAAAAAAAATATATACAAAATTACATATTTTGCTGCCTTAAAACTGCCTTAAAAATTAAATGCAGCAAAAAATGGATTTTTTTTTATTTTTTATTTTTATTTTTAGGTACTGCATTTAATATTTGAAAATTCAAGTGGGCTGAGAAAACTAGAAGCTTTAGAAGTGTGACGAACCTAGTCCTTTTACCTAAAAATCAACCGAATTTTCTTATAATTCAGTGAATCGGAATGTCTATGCTTGTCTGGTTGCAACTTTTGAGCTCAACTTATTTGTTATTTCACAAATAAAATGTAACATTTGGTTGGCCTGATTACACCAGAGTTATTTTATCTCTTGGCTCTGAGGAAGTTATTTTAGTTCCTTTAAATGTGTAACCAAATAAGACTTATGCATGCGTATCCGCTTTTTATGATTTCGCTTTCACATTGTCTTCATTAAAAAATTTAAGTTCATTTTATGGACTTTAAGGTAGTGAAAGTTAATGTTGGTAATTTAAGTTTGCTTTTAAGCAATACTCTTGCATAACGTGATATTTAGAAGGACTTTGTCACTTGTTTTTATGTGAGCTTGAACTAATTAGACCCAATTGTGTCTCGTGCATGTGATTACCAACTTAAATGCTATTTTTTGGGTCCATATAATGATATACTCACTCCGTTACCATTTAATTGTCCATTACGAAATTACGTGCAATTTTGAGCGGTTTATAACTTGTATCAAAATTGTCGAAATGATTTTTTTTTAAATCTAATTATAAAATTTAACATTTGAACTATAAGATCAAGAAAATTTTCATTCCGACAATTTTGATACAAGTTCTTGCCTGGTCAAAATTGCTCGTAGTTTCGTAATGGACAATTAAATAGGAAGAGTATAAATTTAAAGATTTGTTTCAACAGTACTACATGAATTATACTTACCAAGACGATAGATTCAGTGTATGGGAATACTATCGCTACAAGAAAATACGTCTTTGGCAATGAAAAATTTCGTTGCTTAAAGTTTATTTTTCGTTGTTAAAATAGATCGACAACAAATTATTGTCGTTGCCATGCCGTTGCGGACGCCCCGTTACTGAAAGTTTATGGCAACAACTTGAAGCATCGTTGCTTAAAATAATTATTTTGCAACAAAAACATGTGTTGCCATTTCGAAATAATATTGTTGCCAAATGGAAATAAGTTGTTGTCAATCCTTCAATTTTTTCGTTGTTAAAAGGTTACAATTCCGTTGCTGATTTTTTAATTAAGTTGTTGCATTTGAGAAATAAAGTGTTGCCAAATATGGGAAAAAATCATTGCAAAATACAACATTGGTTGTTGCTGATTTGAATCTCTACCGTTGCAAATTCATAATCAATTTTTGTTGCAAAATGCAAAAAATAATTGTAAAATTTTAATTCAATTTCACTCATATATAATACAAATATTATAAATTAAATTAAGTTTCAATTGCTAGAATCATTCAACATACAATAACTAAAATATTCATCATAAACATTTAATAAAAGAAAATGTAACATATTACTAGAGTAATCACTACGAACATTCTTTGATCATAGAACATATATGTACATAAAAAGAAAGAAAAACACTAGTTATAACTGCAGCTGATTGTAATAGAGATGAAGTACATGCAACTTGATGACGAATTTGGAAATGCTTAATCAAGTCAAATAGCATCATGTATCGATATCCTGAAAACAAAGAGTAGAAAATGACAAATTTTGTCAAACACGAATTTTTAAATCCATTTGAACAACATGATCACAAGTTTTTCATAGAAAAAAAATACCTTCAATCAGAGTCAATTTGCCTGATCAAATTCAGATCAACCGAAGAATTGCCTGATAAGATGAGATCTACAAATCTTGTATGTCGAATTTGAAGGGCTTCGATAAAAGCAATAACTGGTAATTGAGCTTATTGGGGTTATAAATAAGCCTAATAAAAGCAATAACTAGAAATAAGCCCAATCTTAACAAGGATACTCTCATATGGTAAGGATCCAATATATATATATATATATATATTATTAGAGAATCAAATCAAGATATTCTGTAAATATCTCATAGGAACTTATTACCCGATTATTTGAGATTCACTTACTATATGTTTTGTAACTAATTGATTTACTTGTAATTCTATATATACTTATGAACATCAATGAAAAGATTATGCCATTATTTATCACTTTGCAAAGTCTTATATGGTATCAGAGCACATATGAATTAGTGCCCTAAAATTCGTCCAATAAAAAATTGGGGCTTCTAATTTGAAACTCTAGCACTTATTGAGTACAAACAAACACAAAAGATAACTTAATTAAATGAAATAATATCATTAACTGGTATATAGTTGTAAGAAGGTTATTGAATGACGACCGATTCAATTGATCTTACCTAGAGATTGAACAGGGAGAGAGTTTATTAGAAACTAAATCAGATCAGTACTCATATAAATTAAGACTAGCAGGGATTTCCTTTTCAATCAAATATTTACCGTAACTACAGATTATTGCCAGATTTAATAGTTACACAGAAAATAAAAACATACCTTTAAAAGCTTTAGTTGCAGATCATGGGGTAGAGAGAGAGGGGGTGGGAGTAATTGAGGGAATTAATAGAGACATGTATATTAAATAGTGGGAAATTTTTATTGGGTTCCCGCCTCTTAAAAAAAAATGCGCGGTATTTCCCAAAATAGATTTTTAGCTTCAAATTTAAAAATATTCATACTTAAAAATATTAAAATGATATGTTTAGCTTTTATAACTTATTTGAGACTAAAAACATGTGTGCTGAAAATCCAATTTTAATTTGAACTTATTCCCTATTTTTCTTTAAAAATTAATATGAATGATAAAATAACTATATGGCATAAGCTGGGTGATAATGCTCTGAACCGTTCATGATAAAATTTGTGTTCAAGTCATGTGTTCGGTTCATGTTCGTTTAATTTTTTAATGAATTGAACATGAATCAAAATATATAAGTCGTTTGGTACAAAAGAAAAGACGATCATGAGCAAAATGTGTTCATCTCGTAAAGTTTTGATTCATCGAATCAGACCGGTCAATCATCAATACATACACATATAAAATAAATATAATAATATATTTATACAATAAATAACCAAAAAATCATATGATACTAGTGAAATACAATTAAACTTAATAATAATACTGATTTTGTACTAATAACTAGCTAAGTTAGTTGTTTACATTTTTTTTTATATACAAGCAATTCTTTTATTTATGACACTAACACCCAAACTCTAACCACTTAACCGAAAACATACTTTGCAACAAAAGAATAAGAATATATATAGACCTTTCTAATTCGTTTTGCTTATTTTTATTTTAATATTTTTTTTAATCAAATTGGGAGCGATTATACACCTCTCCGATGTATTCAACCCCCAATTTTTAATATATCGTTAAATAGTTGTTATAATTATAATTGTTCAAAAAACATTGATCATTAACGGTTAGATGCGCCTCATTTCTTAATTTTAAAAAAATTAATACATCTATGTTATATTTTTATAGCGAATGTTGGAACATATATAATAAGGTATGAACTGGATAGACTTTGTATCCCTGCAAATACATCGCATGTTGTTATTTTTTTTATCAATTTTATTTATTTTATCAATTTTCATTTTGGAGATAAAAATGAAAAGCACGACAATGGATTCGGCTCAAATTGAAGTCCTCCAATTGTAACCGATAAGTAGACTTACTAATTAATTGGGAGTACTTTTTTAATTAATGCCACACATGATTATTTTAAACCTCATAACGAACTCCATTAACAATTGTCCTTGAATCTCCAATGGAATAGAATTCTATTTTGAGACGTGTAAATCTAGCACACTTTTATACATAAATAGGAATAGTCCTTTTAATTTCAAAAAAAAAATCGTTGTTGATGATACTTTTATATATAAATAGAACTTTTAATTTCAAAGCATACAATATTCGCTTATTAATATATAATTTCGTAACAAATGCATCTATCATGCATTTAGGCGAACACATAAATTGCGCATCAAAAGGTTGTTCAATATGACAGTCAAAAGGTTACTCAGGGTTTATAAGAAATAAAATCAAAATTGTAGGCTTTTCTTAAATGTTTAACACACATTAAATTTCTCACCATTAATAAGTAATAAAAATCGAATTTATATGAAATCCATAAAAGTGTAATTCTATTAAAAATCGTTCATAAAAAAAGTTTTTTATGTTAAAAACTATTGGTATTCTCTTAGTTTTGTAGTCAAAAAGAAATTATTAATTAAAAGAAAATTGCCAGCTGTTGTAAGATATTATTGGACTATTGGGCTTGTACTTTATGGGCCCAAGTGAGCTTGTAACCCTACCCCTCTATCTATATAAAGAGGGTTAGGGGTCTTGTATTTGACATCCATTCATATTCCTTCATTAATAAAGATCATACTGTTCTCCCCTCTCTCTACTTCTGTCACCCTATATACGTAGCTAATAGTGTATTACAACACGTTATCAGCACGACTCTCGGAGATCGAAGTACGGATTATAGATTCAATAAACCTTGAGGTTTATCCGGATTTTTAGTATTTTGCTATATCGACCTTCACCAACATACCGTGCGTAAGGTACCCGGATATAATTTTTTTTTTGAACCGTACAAGTCACATATAACTACTGTATTGTATGTTAGTGCTATATCAACCATATGACATCTTTGTATGCTGCTATACTATTTGTATGTTACACTGTATTGCATGATATAGATTAATTTGCATGTATTCTGACTAATGATTCCTTTATACACACAATGATTAGTGCTCTGTAAAAAAAAAAAAAAAAAAAATTTGTACATGCATAGTACATGCGGCTGCTTGACTTTTGCTTTGGTCTGCTTGATTGTTTGCATATTATATATATTAAATAGTTTGCTTTGCTAAGAAACTAGATATATGAAATAGTACATAATGTCGAAACCTCATTATATATATCATGCGTATTACATGTATAACCGAATTGTAAATCGAAAATCATGTAATTGTAAAACATGTATTAATCTGTCGGATTAAATCTGTAATAAACTGAAAAATATGTACTAATTTGTAATTCTCTGAAATCTGTATACTATTCTGTAAATTACTCAAGGACTAAACTGAAACTTGTCTGAAATTCTGGACTGTATATGTAATAATGCTGTAAATAGATATATAGTTTGCTGTAATTACACGCATGGTCCTGTAGTATAATACTTATACGAAAACAGTACATATGGTTGATAAGATATATTTGGTAAATATACACACACATGCATATAATTTTTTTTATTAAAAGCCAAACGAATAAAAAAATTGCATGTAAATTGATTTGATTTGATTATGTTAGAATCTTCATGGATTGATTGATAATCTTAAATAGATTTGATTTGATATGTTAGAATCTTCATGAATTGATTGATAATCTTAAATAGATTTGATTTGATATGTTAGAATCTTCATGGATTGATTGATAATCTTAAATAGATTTGATTTGATATGTTAGAATCTTCATGAATTGATTGATAATCTTAAATAGATTTGATTTGATATGTTAGAATCTTTATAGATTGATTGATAATCTTAAATTGATTTGTTTATAACACCAAATCTACTGCATGATTAGATACCTAAAATATATTTACTGCATGTTTATATATATATGGTTAATATAGACAGGTACAATCTATATTTAATTTATTGCCATGTTTATGATATGATAATTTGCGAAATCATATATTTTCACATTTAAGTTGGAAAAATTATGAACCTTCCCCAACTAGGCTCACCTATTTGGATACGATGTCTAGGAAAGATATAGGCGGAAGTCGATATCCTAATGAGGTCGGGTTTTAAGTGGCATTCGTGCCCTCCACCCTCACCGTCTTTCCTGGTCGTTTTTCAAGTAGAGCTACCGAAAGGGGTTGACTAAATAATAATTTCCCCGAGTGTGTTTATATAGTGATGTATGTTTCGCCGAATTGGTGTCTCAGTATCGACCCGTCGTTCGATCAATGAGAACCAATTCACATTAAAAGCAAAACTATTTTCGAACCTGTCGTTTCGAATTAAAGTTTGTGCTTGTGCAAACCATAAACATATAAACCAGTCGTTTTATATGAAAAATAATCCAGAACTCCCAACACATGTTGGATGCCATCTATGATGAAAAAAATCGCAAAACATACTTGCGACTGTTTAGACGTTGATGTTATTCCGTCATCACATGCTAGTCACCCTGATGTGTGAAAATATGATGCCCAATTTTTTTGGATGCCATCTTTGATGAGTAAAGCACGAGTTTGTTGTTACCATCAGGATGAATGCTAAGGCGTTGATTTTATTCCGCCGCCATATTTGAGACGTGATGACGTCTATGGTGAACAAATGTCTGAAATTGACATATTGGAGCAATCCTTCACCAAAATACTAGCTTGGAAATTGTATTCCATAAGCAGTATCGTGAATTTATATTCACCATGTTCCTTTATCGCCCATCTGTTATTGGATAAGAAAATTACCCCGGTGAGTAGTTTTAATCCTATTGGGTTAATGGCGAATTGTTTGCCTGATATTAATGCTCTTCGTGTATATTTTTTTCCACGAATCGAGAACCGAGACATGTGTTATTTGTCTCGAACTGTCGCGATCCCGATGAATCGCCTAGCCAAGCGAGATTTTAGACAATCGTCAAAATCGAAAACCTGTGGCTCCAAGACAGTAATTGAAAGGAACAATATGGCCCATTGTCACAAAACAAGAGATAATGCTCAAGGAGCCAACTCTATGCTATAAAGACAAAGGTCATGCACGGTACTCCTTAAATAGTTCACAACTATTATAAAGGTGGAAAAACCGATGCTAATGTGGTTAAAGCTAATTGAAAGGAAACTCTTGAGACCCCCGATTTTGTGGCTCAAATGAGTTTGACACCTTTCTTTATTGATTTTGATAAATCATTGAGCCATTTTTTCGCTCATCTGGATTATGTTTTTCCATTTGGATTATAATTTTTCCATTTGGACATACTTTTGGATTATGGTTTGCCTGTTTTACGAAATTTCTCGAAATAATTTAAAGTGTTTTGAGCAAATTCCTTTGACAAATGTGACCAAACTTTAAATTATGAAATTTTAGGCAATACTTGTGGTGTAGTTGGTTTTTTTTTTGGAAATAGTGGGTAACAATGTACCACATAATTTCACCAACTACTTGCCTAAAAGTGTACTCAGTGACAGCGATTCTGGACCTGTCGTTCCAAATCGAAATCTTTGGTAAAGCCAAATTGATTTGTCAAATATGAGGCGTTATACTCCTATAGGTCCTGTTGTACCTTGTTGAGTTATAAAATATTCGAGAAAACCAGTGTTACCTGGTAATAGCTCATGAAAGAATTGAAATTTCTTTACATAGTCTCCATTCAATACGACCAAAAGCGTATTTTTAGAGGAGTTGGAATGTCTTTCAAGTGGTTGCTATCACATTCTTTAAAGCGTTTAAAGTTTCCTTATCATTTCGCCTGTCGTCGAATGATAAAGAATTTAAATCCTAAGACATGATTGTCTTTACTATCATTCGCCTGTCGTCGATTGATAAGAGCATTTTGATATTGTGGCATTGACCGGATTAGATATTCCCAGGTCAAAAGACGATGCCTGATTTATAATCGCATCGCATTTGGATTCTCTTTGAGGATATATTTCGTGATTAATCCGAAATTCATGCCACTAATGCTCACTTTGAAAGACTAGTATGTGTAAAGATCACGAAATGAACTCGTAGAATTCTTGTAAAGAATTGAAGGAGTTATTGTGGACTTATCCAACCATAAGACGGACCATAAATATAAATGGTTATGGTTGATGCATCGACAATAAGGTCACATGATTATTGTTGTCCACATAAATACAGCACTTTCCAAACTTTTAGCCCTATCATTAAGTTGATGGCTCATGATCCGGATTATCCTGAAAAGTCTAGTCGACTTGATAATTCCGAAGAGTAATAATCGAAATTTCGATTTGAATTACTTGAGTTTGGAAATTGAAATTGAACATCCTGTCGATTATGTTCAGACCCAAATGGACTCACGGAAAGTTTGATGATGCGACTGCAAATGATTGCACGCATTTCTTGGTCTTGCACACCAAGATTTATATTTCCGTGTGGGGTTATGCTATTTTGCTGCATTGGTCCGTTATGAGGCCCATAGACACTCAAACACCATATGCGTACCAGTTGGTTACTGGTTATGAGCCAGAAGTCTCATATTAACGCGTGTTTAGAGTGATTAATTAATATTTTGATTGAGCCGCTCTAGCGTTCAAAATATGGACCTCTGAAGGGGACATAAGTCGATTATGAATCTCCTGCCTATCATTTGATAGAGTAACCTTGACAAGCGATCTCTTTACCGCATGATATGCGAAAGTGACATCGCTAAGACTGTTCTCCCCGTCGTTAGGGGGAGATTTGCACGTTACCGTTGATAAGGAACGACGTGAAGTAACGTGGCATAACCCACTCAGTCTTAGCTTGATCCCCAAAACTGCACTTAGTGATAAGTAAGTGCATAGACTCCCTCAAGTCTAACTAAATGCCAGACGCATTTAATGACTTTATGAGATGTCACGAGATCATTTATACCTGCTGCAAAATGCTTGCAAGGATAGACGTCCCTGTCGGACGCCGTGTTCCTGTCGTAACACGTTGCTTTTGGCCGAACCCGCCAAGCAAAGGACGCTGCCGTCGGCCGTCAGTCTGTCATCCTTCCTAAGATATGAGGAAGTTGACCGGTTCTTAATTCGTTCAGCCCCAGAGGTGGTGAACTGAAACTCGTTCGTCGCACGAGATTATAAAGGATCTAGGAGATGTGTGATTCCTCTTCATCCTAAGAATCTCGAAATATCTGTCGATCATGATATCTTAGACGATATTGAAGCGAAACGAGACTGTCATTGATTACTTGTTCATATATTCGGTGACGACTGATAATATGAGCAAATTATGACAGGGAACCATGTACCGTTGCCTGAAGTCAACGTAGAATAGACTGACCTAATGGAAACTTGCAATCCAAGTAGACTCCTTAGCGAAAGTGTGTTCGGACCTGTAGCTCCAACACCACCAATGTTAAACGAGTTCGTTTATTTGGTTATTCGTAAGGAAAAGTGATGAGAATAATGAGATTGTAGAATGCTCGCCTAGTAGCGCATGGCTTCTCTCACACCTTGGAATTGATTACGAGATGGTTGATTTCCTTGTAATGGACATTATAACAGTCCCCTACTTTACCAGTTTAGTAGTTTCCGAAAAACTGAGTATGCAGCCATGAATGTGGTCACGGTTTTATCTCTATAGGGATTTAGACAAAGCGATATAGATGAAGGTCCCTGTGTGACTTCATAATGCTTAAATCAAGTAGTTCCTGACCACGGAACACGATCTCAATTAACTGAGACGTTCACTATATGGATTAATATAATCCGAGCGGATGTGGTATACCGCCTAAGTGAGTACTTGATTAGCTTGGGATACTTGAACAAGTATTATGCCATTGCGTGTTTTATTACGCGATCCATTTTTGGATTTGCCTTCGAGATGAAGGATCTTGGGAAGAAACGGTAGTGACTCGGCCTGATGATCGACTCCCGTAAAGATTGAATCTAAGTCCATGATTCAGACTACACCCAGAAGGTGTTATGACGTTGTATTCATCATGACGCTAAGTCGTCAGATTCTCCCATGATCGTTCGATCACTAGACATTGATATAGACCCATTCCGTCCCTGATGTGACGATGAAGAGATATTGAACCATGATGTTCATATCTAAGTACAATAAGCGCATTATTGTACTTGGTCTAATGTGCTAGGACGAACATCTCGTCTGCTGTGAATGGTATAGCTCGACACAGCATCGCGCTAACACGCTGCCATCGAAATGGCATAAAAGACATTTTCCCATTACCTTAAGGTAACTGTGGATGAGGGCTTGTCTTCTCCCATTTGCGTCATCGAGTGTACCTACCCCCTTCGGTACTCGAATTAACGCAACCTTTTTTCGGTTATACCGATGCTGGTTACTTATCAGACCCGCATAAGGGATATTCCTAACATGGTATGTTTTTACCATTAGGAATAAGGCGACATCTTGGAGGTCTTGGAATGACTCCAAGTGAATCACTCTGATCTATTCGTGCTCTATGAGACGACTAGAGAGTGTATATGACTTCGAGCTAGTATTAGTCATATTTGAATTACATATGTTCTGTCTCACGATCCAGATAAAACACTTGTCATAGAAGACAACTTGTTGTTATTGATCAAGAGAGACATGACTACATTATGCTATTTAGCGTTTCTCGCCGAAATTAATCTTCACAAATGAAGTTTAAGAGCATCCAGTTGAATGCTCGTTCTATTCCACGTTAGATTTTCTTACATCCAGTCGTATGTAAGTAAATGAGGCATCCAGTCGAATGCTCGTTTTCTTTCTTGAAATATGAAATCTTTGCACCCAGTCGTGTGCAAGTGAGGGGGAGCATCCAGGTGAATGCTTATTGCACTAATTACTACTTAGTCGAAATCCTCGCACCCTGTCGTGTGCAAGTGAGGGGGAGCATCCAGTCGTATGCTCGTGTACTCTTTTTGTCCTTAGACCAAGGTTTTTTTCCCACTGGGTTTTCCTTGGCAAGGTTTTTAGCGAGACACGTTCCCATCTTATCTCACTTAAGATTGCCGAAATTAGGGGGAGTATCCTGTTGTATACTTCTTACCACTGTGTACTCTTTTGTCCTTCGACTAGAGGTTTTTCCCACTGGGTTTACTCTAGCAAGGTTTTGATGAGGCACCTGTTTTGTGGTTGATCCCTACGACTACCATTGTTGCACTTTTTTTCCTTCGATCAGAGATTTTCCCATTGGGTTTGCTCTGACAAGGTTTTGATGAGGCACACTGTTTTGTGGTTAGTTATTTACATGATATTTCGGCATATATCATTCGGCTACACAGTTTCTCCTAGGTACCGGTTTTGTCCCACACTGGGTTTTCCGGCCCTAAGGTTTTTATGTGTTTAGCACTGCGAATGAACTCGACTCAGATCGACTGCATGAAGACGAAGAATTCAAGACGTCCAAAGGGGGAGTGTTGTAAGATATTATTGGACTATTGGGCTTGTACTTTATGGGCCCAAGTGAGCTTGTAACCCTACCCCTCTATCTATATAAAGAGGGTTATGGGTCTTGTATTTGACATCCATTCATATTCCTTCATTAATAAAGATCATACTGTTCTCCCCTCTCTCTACTTCTGTCACCCTATATACGTAGCTAATAGTGTATTACAACACCAGCAAAATATTTGTTGCTAAAAACAATTATTTGCAACGTAGGTCCTTCATTCTGCAACGTATTTGTATCGTTGCGGAAAATTTCTGAATTCAGCAACTATATATTATACTTATTGCAGATAGAAGAGATTTTCAGCAACATTTATAGAATTTTGTTGCTAATAGTCCACTATTCAACAACAAAATCTCTTCTGTTGCAAGAAGCATGTTATTCAACAACGAAATCCAATTTTGTTACGAAAAGTTGTCTCTTCAGCAACAAATCCTTTTTTCGTTGTACGAATTTGTTGCCAAATGTGTATTTTCTTGTAGGAACATCCTCATATATAATCTACTATAATTGTGGTTCTAGTGTTTAATTTCTATTTGAATTTTCAAGTTTGAAAGCCTTTTGCGAATTGCGATAATAAGATGTTCATGAAACTAAACTTGCCTCCTTTTAGTTGAAAGTTTATTCGACCATGTTGGCACCTTGTTAGGTTGTGTCTCCTCTTATGTGTTTAGCTGTATATATTCGTAAATTAGTCAAAACTGTTTTTACTTCAGGATGGGTAAAGAAAAAAACAGCTTAAACGTGGTCGTCATCGGGCATGCCAACTCTGGCAAGTGGACATGTATTGGCAATCTTTTGTGCAAGACGGGAGCGTTGGAATCGGTGTTGAGGACGTGCCGTATACTTAGTTGTGTGACCTGCGTCAGGACGAGCGGGAAGATGGTTTCAGTAAGGCTAGCTCTATCCACAACCTCTGCTCACTCAACTACGATTGGACTGTTACACTCACCCCAGGACGACCCAATTACATAGCAGAAATGATAAAGAGCATTTCTCAGGCTGATTGCGCCGTTCTTCTTATCGACTCGACCCCTGGTCGGTTTGAAGCCGCTACGGGTCGTGGGCAAGCAGCTCTGGCCTCTAGTCTTGATGTTAAACAAATAATATGTTGTATTAACAAGGTAATTAGCCGCCCATCACTGATTATATTCATTTGTAGATATTCTGAAATTTTCTTTTTCAATGATTTGTGTATTGTTTATAACTTGACAATCACACACATGATGACTATTGATTTGACGTGGCACAGATTGACGCTACCATCCCTGAATACTCCAAAGAAAGGTATGAAAATATAGTTGAGAAGGTCTCTTCATACCTTACGGAGGTCGGATTCAACCCCGACAATATGCAATTCGTCACCATCTCTGGATCTAAAGGTGACAACATGATTCAAAGGTCCGCCAATCTAGACTGGCACACGGGCCCTATCCTCTTTGAGGCTCTCGACCAGGTGCCCCTGCGTTTGCGGCTTCGGAGTGTCGTCAATAGTAAACCAGGATTATTGGAGACACATGGACGTGTCGAAACGGGGATTTTGAAGATGGAAACGTGAATTGTATTTGACCCGGTTGGACAGGGAAATAGGGACAATGCTATTAAGATTGAAGAAAGTATTTTTGAAATGGCTTATCCAGGGGGATGAGGTTCAATTTGGTCTCCTTGGCCCATTAGACATGCGTGAAGGAGACGTTACTTCGAATAGTCGCTTTAACCCCGCCATGGGGGCAGTGACGTTCGACATGGAGCTTGTGAGTGTTGAATTGTTTTTACATGATATTTCCAGGCAATAACCTGGTGTTGGATTTCGGAGGCTACCTTTGTAATGCCACATTAGTGTGGAGATTCTGAGCCTACGGAACAAGGTATCTGGCGAGGAGCTGGATTCCCTTGCAGTTAAGTGCTTTAAGAATGACTATGCTAGCTGGTATCATTAAGATGAAACCGACCACACCTATGGTGGTCGAGACATTCTCCGAATACTCTCCAATGGATCGTTTTGCTGTGAAAGTCGTCATGGATCCTGCTACACAAAGGGAGTGAATAGCAGCTGTTGGAGTCGTCACAGCGGTTCAAAAAAACAAAACATGGGTTCCTTATATCTGATTAGAGATGACACTTCTAACAACAAACAACAAACTCTTTCTAATTTTGCAAATTATCTAGTAGGTTTTCCCAACATGTCTGTTTAGGTTAAAAACAATTGTAGTATCCTATATGGGTATTTGGCTCTTGGATTATTTAAATTTACGAGTATTTTCTTTGTTGCTTATTTTTCATAATATGTATATGGATATGCAACTTCATGGACCAATTATGCTGAATCTGCCGTTTGTATTTTGTTGACAAGCATACGTTACTAGGGGCGGAGTTGCTACAATACCGTCGGTATTTTGACCATACAATTACCGTAACACACATGTATAGTATGAGTTTTACCCATCGATAGCAGGACTTTTTAGGGTTGTTCTTATTATCTGCAACTTGAACACAAACAAGACAAGTTTATTGAAGTTGAGAAAAGTGTAGTAGGGTCTTTCAGCTAATTATTTTTTTTTTAAAATAACGTTTTTAAAAAATATATATTTTTTTTGTTAAAAGAATATTTTATTTTATTTTAAAAATGAAAAATTGCGTGCATGCATGTAGGTATGCATACTTCAAAAGGTGTTATTTTTTTTATATAAAAACTTTAAAAATTGCGTGCATACATGTAGGTATGTAACTTCAATTTTTTTTAATTTTTTTATTATTTTTTATAAAAACTTTAAAAAGCACGCATAGCTGTAGGTATATGCACACTTCAAAACGTGTTTTTAAAAAAATATTTTTTTTAATAAAAACTTCAAAAAGTGTGCATAATTCAAAAAGTGCTCACGCCTATAGGTATTAAATCATCATTTGTCTTGTATATAATAAAAGTAGAAATAAGAAATTAGCTAATGATCAATATGGACCATCTAACCCTCCATTTTAATTAGTTGTTTAATTTAATTATAGGATAATCCCGAATAAAAATATGTTTGATTTGAATCAGAAGAAACAGGTTATTATTGGGCGAATGATATAATAGGTTTAATGAAAAGTACTAATACTTATTTTTCTTGCTAATCTATATAATAATCTTACCATAAATCATAAGATGCTAGATTAAGGAATTAATAGGGAATCAATAAAATGATATTATCCATAAACAAGATACAAGCATTAATTTATAAATTATGGTTAAACAATATCCCGAGTACTAGTTAGCCGAACCGTTAATTTAAATAAGTAATGAATTTAACTTCTTGAATTGAATTATGTTATTCGAGGGTACCCACTACCCAAAGACAAAATAAATAAAGTTTACATTATTTCCATGTTTGGTGGACATCTAAGGAAACTTAGATTTTCTAGTTTTTAAAATTATTAATAAATTTTTATTATAAATTTTATTAATTCAACGGCCTATAATTGAATTATAATATGTATATCCGCATATATCAAATGCATGGAGAGTGTTGCATTTCTATTAGTTTAGGCATAGATACGAGATGATTGCGATATACGCATGTGCCATGTGATAGATTCCGATCAGGGTTTTGAGATTGACGAATCTGAATATATAAAGAGAACATGATAATTTAAGGAAAAATCTAACCGGTTGAACCGATGACACCAAATCAAACGGACAAATACGAACCAAACATGTTAGTTATTGGTTTTGGATCGAGTTAAAAATTAAAAATAAAAAGGAATTTGATTGGCTAGTTTTAGGGTTTATTCGGTTTCAGACATAACCAGTTATCCACGTATAATTTAAATTATTTTAATATTCTGAGAAGTATATATTTTTCAAATGAGATATCTTTTCAGTATTATACTAGAACTTGGAAATTTTAAGCTAAAATTTCTGGTATTTAACTTTTGGAAAAACAATTTTTAGGCATGTGTTGTGATCGATTAGTTGTCGTTTGTTTTTTAAAACTTTCTTCTTGTAGGTCATCATTGATACTTCTTGTTAGATATTACTTTGTAATTATATAAATTGACAGTTTCAACCTATGTTTGTTGTTTGGTTGGTTTCATTTGTTTACTTGGTACATATATAAGCAAACTGGAATTGTAACTTCTAATTAAATAGACTTGTATTTTCGATTAGAACTCCAAACCAAACCGACTTTGGTTCCACCACTGATCCAACTTAAATATGACACATCAATCGAGGACCGTGTGGAATTGTCAGTCTAGTACAAATGTTTAATTGCTTAAATAATCATCTAAATCTCATATACATACCGATAATTTAAACTACAACAATTTAATTAAAAACCGAAAGCGTTTATTTGGAGACTATTTTTCTTAGTGAAGAGAACCCACAACTGCAAAGTGTTTCTTAATACTCTCTCAATTAATATTTCGTTAGTCGGTCAAATTTACAAAATATAGTATCAGAGAAACAAAGCAGAATATGATAATATTCAACGAACTAAAGATCTGCTGACTTGCATGACGAAAATTGATTAACACGTTAGCCCAGTTGTACTTAGTGAACAAGCTTTTTATAGGGGCAATTAACAAAAACATATACTACCTCTATTATATTAACAAAAACATACCCCAAAACTTAAATTATCAAAAACATAACTATATATACTTCTAAGCGCTCTCTTTCTGTCTCTCTAATCTAACCGCACCTCTCTCCCTCTCTCTCTCTCTAATCCCACCCCACTCTCTCTCTAACACGCGCTAAAAATGTCTAAAAACGATTGTTGAATTACCAGGAGGATCGATGTCACTAATAGACGAAGAAAACGAAGAAGACACCCCCTCTAACTTCTTTTATTATGTCACCGAATCAGATAATTTTTTTTTAACTCTATCGGTTTATTTGGTTTTTTATTATCAAAATTATGTGTGTTTGGGATTAGTGTATTAAGTTGTTAATTAGAGTTTGACCTCTGTTATTTACAATATTTAATGTGTTAAATTAAGATATGAAGTTTGAATTAAGGCATTTTTTAAATGTGTTAAATTAAGATATGAAATTAAATTTAGATATGAAGTTTAATTTTATTCGCTGAGTTACGATATGTCTCTCGTAGTGGGTTTTTCACTTTTTCAATTGAATTGATTTAACTCGTTGACTGGAATTGAGTTGAATTAAACGACCTATAACTAATTAGGGTTTTTGTTGCTGTTGAAGCGTAATTGAGGCATTTTTTTAGCAAAACCGTAGTGCTGTTGAATTTTGAAATATAATGGGATTCATATTGTTCATACCCTTATTATTCTAGGTCATTCTCTGTTTTTTTATGGTTGATAACTTTATTAAGATTTATACATTAGCCAATTTCAGATATCCTGATTAACAGAGTTGATACTCTAAAAACATATGTCATACCCTAATTTGATAAAGTTCATATCCTTATTTTTAAAGTTGATACCCTTATTTAAATATTTATATTGTTGTTATTAGCCAATTTTAGAGTTCATATCCAGATTAACAGAGTTGATACCCTAAAAGCACATATGTCATACCCTAATTAGAAAAGTTCATATCCCTAATTTGATAAACTTCATACACTAATTATAAAACTTTATACACTTGGTAGACATTAGTTGACAGACCTTACTTGAAAAATTTTCCTAGCCTAAATTTAAAAGTTCATACCCTAAATATGAAAATATCAAAAAAAAAATGTACATGGAATGTCAATTAGCCAATTTTAGAGTTTATATCCAGATTAGCAGAGTTAATACCCTAAAAACATATGTCATATCCTAATTAAAAAAGTCCATATACTTATTTTGTTGATTTCGTATCCTATTATAAGTTCACATCCTCATTTTTGTATATCGTTCCTTAATTACAAAAATTCATACCCTATCAAGGTTTGAACTTGTAAAATAAAGGTATCAACCATTAAAAACAGAGAATGACCTAGAATAATAAGGGTATAAACAATCCGAATCCAATTATATTTCAAAATTCAACAGCACTACGATTTCGCTAAAAAAATGCCTCAATTACGCTTCAACAACAAAAAAAAAAACCTAATTAGTTATAGGTCGTTCAATTCAACTCAATTCCAGTCAACGAGTTAAATCAATTCAATTGAAAAAGTGAAAAACCCACTATGAGAGACAAATTATAACTCAGCGAATAAAATTAAGCAAAAGAACACAATTTCTCGCAAAAAAAAATGCCCTCAATTACGCTTCAACAACAACAAAAAACCCTAATTAGTTATAGGTCGTTCAATTCAACTCAATTCCAGTCAACGAGTTAAATAAATTCAATTGAAAAAGTGAAAAATCCACGAGAGACAAATTGTAACCCAGCGAATAAAATTAAGCGAAAAGAATACAATTTATCGGCAAAAAAAAACAAAGAAAAAACAATTAAAAAGTAAAAGGAGGATTATACAAAGTACAATGATATAATTCAAGAGAGATGATTGCTTTACCTTTATCAAAGCGAGATATGATAGCTTAGAGGTGATTGTTAATGTCAGAATCACTGATAAAAACGAGATATGATAGCTCAGAGGTGATTGTTAATGGCGGAATCTAGGGAGAGAGAGTACTGGTGCGAAAAAAAGAACATAGATAGAGAGAGAAAGCGGGCGATAGATAACAGAAATAATATAACGTGTCACAGGTATGTTTTTGAAAATCAAGCTTTTAAAGGTATGTTTTTGTTAATTAAGTGTAAAAAGTAGTATGTTTTGTTAATTTTTCCCTTTTTATATCATTGATAATTTCTTAAATTAAGTACAACAAATTACCTTATAGCAAAATGCACATTTGCACGATAGTCTTCATTTGTAAGATACTACTACACATAATGCATATGCTAAAGAGGAAGCTGCCAATGATTATTACCTAGATCTCTTTGCTGATGAGACAGAGGAAGGGAATGCAGCATCAGAAGTAAGGGAGACAGCTGCTAAAACAAAACCTAAGAAGAAAGAGAGCGGGAAATCATAAATACTTGCGGACACTATAAAAAAATACTCAAATAACGACGGGATTAGTGACGGTATTTTTTATTACGAGTTTATTAGCGACGGTTTTTGTGACGGCTTTATTACAGTTTAGTCAATTTGTGACAGATTTGTGACAATTTTTTAAATTTGTGACAGGCTTGTGACAACTTTTAACTCTCAGTAAATCAAACATTATTTTGTAGTGGGATGTTAAACCTTGGTGGGACCATCAGCTATTTCTGTGTCCCTCGGCACGAGTTCGATGTTGTTCCAAACTTTAAACAAATCGGCCACTGATTCTCTACCATGTTTCGCATTTGAGCATCACATTTTTTTTTCTCACGCATCAGCCTGTGGAATGTTTGAATCAGTTCGTCATCATCATTAGCCATGTTATGGACTGTCTCTGTTATTAAAAAAAAAAAACATGTGCCAATTTAGAAAATTAACCAAATTAAAAGAGTTATCACAGAAAATAATTGTAATTCTATAGCAAACAAAATATTAAAATTTAAGTATTTTGTATAACACAAAAAATCTATTTCATAGCTTACAACAAAAAATCGTAGTCAGAGAGGCATCAATCATTATATCCAAGAATTTAATATTTATCGTTGGCAAAGGTCAAATTATTTCCCCAAAATACTCCCTTGATTGTTAGTATTAGATACGTTCATTGTTGAATTGCCATCTCATACAATCTGTTTTTGTAAATTCCTCAAAAAAAAATCACCACTCAATTTGTGTCGGTTGATCGTTTGGATGTATTATTTTTCACTTTCATTGACTTAAATATATACATGCTCATAATGTGTTTGATGAAATGCTTGTGAATAGATGTTTCTGACTCTAATTTTATATAATTTGAAGTTTTCCGTTGTTGAAAACGCTTGCTTCTGTTCTGATTGAGGGATGTATTATAGTAGTCTCCTTTCGAGGCCTTGGTAGATTAATCGAGATTGTTTTTTCGGTGTGTGTTTAAAGCTTTCTTAACCGCTGATATCAGTTTTACCCAATTGTAACTTGCAACTTTTACTAAAAAAATATATGAGAAATGATATTGCTACCTAAAAACTTTACCTGCTGACGTGGCGGATTATGTGTACCGATTAGTTTTGTTTTGATATTGAAAACATGTTTTTATTTAAATTACAATTGGTCCACATAATTCGCCATGTCAGCCGGTAAGATTTTTGGGTTAGATTTTCGGGTGGCTATAGCAATTGGTTCCAAGAATTAAGCTTGCGGTTGTGTTTATGTACCTCTTGTTTAGATAGTTTTTCTATGAACTTAAAAGTAGGTTCCTCTATGCTTATATGTGTTTCTCAAAAGAGGAATTTCATTTCGGTGCATTAATAAAATTAGCCTCTCCCATCTATTCGTTACGGTTCTAGACTTTTAGTTTCATGGAGTTAGGGTTTACATTGTTATGCTGGTTCCTACATATATTCGTGCGTGAATCTTACGGTACACCGATGCTTTATTGCCGTCACCAAAATTTTTGGGTTAGATTTTCGGAATGCAAATTATGCAATAGCATATGGTAGACTTGATTATTACACTATCATTATATTTATGTATTTATAGTTTTTTTCTAATTACTGCTCTGTGCTGATTATGATGGTAAAGATTGTTTGGGAATGTTGAAGATTAAGGTGTATTATATTAAAACCCATGTTTTGGTAAGTAAGGACTTGTTTGGTTGTAGATAGTTGGAAAAAAGGGAGAAATTGTGATGAAAGAAAAAGCTATGAAGTGGTTCAGGAATTAGAAAAAAATGAATAATGGGTATTTTTTAAAGGGGCTTGGGCTTCGTTTGGCAACAGATACTTTTGATTTTAGAAATCAATGGATGTTTGTACAGTCAGATTAGTTAGCTTTTTGAAAGCATATTTTTAAATAAAAAGAGCAAAAAAACGGAAGTGTGGATTTTTGTTGGGTTTTTAAAAATTTCTGACCAAGAAAATCTATTGTTAAACAGAGCCTAAGGTCTCTACTGGATTCTGTAGAAAGAAATGAATTGGAAAAAAATTCGGGATTGTTTAGGATTAAGGTATACAAAATTAGCCTATTTTTGGTAACCAAGGACTTGTATTCCTAGATTTTCAGTTATTTGGGCTGGAGAAGCTAGAATGAACAGCATGGACCCTTTTTGGGGGTTTAAAAGTTCGAGCTCTTATGCTTGAAAGACTGCAACATCTAAGGTGCAGATGATGTACTAAATCAGTCTGCTAATAGTTACAAATTAGGATTAGTCGTTCAATTTGTGAAAGTGGTCAGAATTGGTTGATGGCATCTTTAAGATTAAGGTTTACTGAATTAAACCCAATTTGGTTTTAAAGACTTGGTTGGTTGTAGATTATAAGCTCTCTTTCTGCCTTTCTGCTTACATCCTGGATTTCTTCCTTTTTGTGGGCTCAAAACAGATACAATTTTTTTTAGCTGGATGGACCTAGTTTTGTTCATTTTTTCCTTTTCCGGCAAATTATTTTGGCTGAATTGCTTAAAATCTGCAACAACTGACTATGGTCTTTTAGCTTCCTTTTTGCCCGTACCTAGTTCCGCCCCTGCTTGCTATCCTTTATTACTCCTCTAGAGAAAAAAGGTTATAAAACAAACCTATTTTTGATAACCAAGAAAGTCTTTAAGAGGCGTGAGTTCATTTAATTGACAAGAAAGCCAAGTTTTTTGCAATTGTAATCAGTTATTGTATTTGGTTATGCAGATTTAGGGAGAAGATGTTAAGGTCCTACCTCCTTAAGGGTACTACAAAACAAAATAAATATCATCTTCTACAATTTAATCAGTGGGTAAGTAAACAAACTTCCTATCTACCCTGAGTGTCTTTTCTTTCCTCTTATTACTTTTTCATTAGAATTATATTGTTCTTTCTTAGAGGGGAATGCATAGTAGAAACAAAAAGGCAATGGAGTTTATAGCTAAAGGTTGGAGTGCTTTGAAGGAGGTGGATAGAGTCATTGATTATACTGAACTCAACGACAAACGCCTTATTCCTGGTCTGAGGGTATTGTTTAATTTGTATTACTTTCTTTTATTACTTTCTTTTATAGCCCTTTATCATTTTTCGTATTCTTCTAGCTCACATCATTGTATGTGTGAGATATAGGCCTTGTACATTAAAATGCACAAAAGTAAATTATTTCCTTTTATACATTTCCTACTGGCTTATATAATATCATGTGTGAGATATACGCCTTGTTTGGTAGCAGTTTTTATGCTCAAATGCTGGACTGAAGTTAGTTGATCAGCTTGAAACCCGAGCTCTTCTGGGTTTTTAGCTGCAAAATCAAGAAGCTTTGGCTGGATGATCCATTTTATTTTCATCCTCAAAATAGCCAGCTTGGTTTTCTAGGCTGCAACCAAAAAAGCAAATAACCCCATTATTGTGGTACTTATCTATATGGCCATATGGTATGAATATAAAAACACTCGCGCGTCTGCTTTTCTTGTTTTCCTAGCCTTCCCATCCCCAGTAGCTCACAGTTCTCAGTTATTTTTTTACTTTTTGAATTGATCCCGTTTCTGAGGGTGTTTCCAAGGGTGTCATTTTTTCATCTTTTGTATCAATATACCTGTATCAGTTTAAATTGAGCCCGAGTCTAGGTTTTAAACTTCTTATGGTGGCAAAAATTGAATTAAACTTAAAATATTAATGTAAAATTGCAGACAGCAAAAGAGAACTTTGAAATGGCTCTCGAGGTAGACAACTCCAATACACATGCAAGATATTGGTTGTCAAAGTTGCATCTCAAGTATCACGTTCCAGGTGCTTGCAAAGCTATGTAAGGATCTTATATTTATCTTTTTAATAATTCTCTTCTTAAATTGATATTTGTGGCTGCGTTTTAATTGTTCGTTGGTCGCAAAGGTTAATGATTTTTAGGAATGAAGAGAATTGGCTTTGAGGGTTTAGTTATCTGACATATATTTGTATTACCATCTATGTTGGTTGGAATGGTTACCGGAACGGGTATCCTATAGATACAGTAAGAAGATTCTTTAGGAAACTTGGATACAATAAGGTTAAGATGCGTCAAGTAATTTTTTATTATATATATATATTAAATATATAGAGGGCGAGCTTTGGTGCAACGGGTAAAGATGCTCCTGTGTGGCCTGGAGGTCACGGGTTTGAGTCTTTGAAGCAGCCTCTTGCAGAAATGTAAGGGGAGTCTGTTGACATTAGACCCAAAGTGATCGGACTCCTTCTTGGACCCCACGCATAGCGGGAGCTTTAGCACCGGATTTCAGTATGTCTTGTTAGAAGTATATATATATATATATATACTTCTAACAAGAAATACTAATGCGATGGTCTGTTGATCAGCTTTCTTATTTGGCTTACGTAATGAACAGTTAAATTTTTACTTATCAAAACTTAGTATATGAATGAACGTAATTAAACTGTGATGTAACTAAACTATGAAATACATTATTTATCTTCTCATATTATACTATCTCATTTTGCTCCGTTTTATTGAAGAAAGAAAATAAAAAATGGACCAGCCATATTGATTTTGTATTCTTCCGTGTCCTAGCTGTATCTGAATGGTCAAAGACTGAGAAAGTTAACTAAGCTCTAAAATTTGTATATTATAATTGTATTTCCCATACCGCAAGATCCGTACCAAAGATCACTGTGTTCAACAGACTTCAACTATATACGTTTTTTCATCCCTATCATCAGCATGAGCATATCAGTGTTACTTATGCATATTTATGTCAACAGAGGAGCTGCTTTGTTAGTGGAAGCTGCAGAAATGGGTGATGCAGAGGCACAATATGAACTCGGTTGTCGGCTAAGAGTTGATGTAGGTTTTTTTTCCTCAAATGATCTTGCAATCATTTTTCCGTTCCTGTTGAAAATATTGCCTTGTAATGATTTTGCCTAAACCAACATCTATTTCTATTGGCAGTATCATACTTAGAAGTGTTACGGATGGGCCTCAGTTTGTGCCAAGTCATATATGCATTTACTTGAGATCATTTATTATAGTCCGTTCGGATTTTAGTTAAGGATTAAGGTGCTTGGTTGCAGCTTGTAAGCAATAAGTTGTTTTTAAGCTGAGTAAAAAATCCGAGTTCATCCAGCTTACAGCTTTAATCTTTTTCAAGCCAAAAAAAGAAAAAAACTCGCAACCGAATACATTTCAGCTTTTAAGGGATAAAAAATCTGAGTTGAAAGCTTATCAACCAAACAAGAACTAAGTCTTCTACACAACTTTCTCAGTTTTCCTGGTTTTGGACTTCTTTTTCCTATCAAGATGCTGCTAGCTTTTGATATCTCTTAGACTTTGTTTTATTGCAGTTTTTACTATTCTGTTCTTTTCTTTAGGTTGAAAAAAAGGTGGATCCATCCAGCTTATAGTTTCCAGTTCTTTCAAGCTAAAAGAAGTAGAAAACCTCAACTTTTAAGCTGGTTAACCAAAGGCATCCTTAATCTAGTTTTTGACGGGCATTAAACATTTAGCTTCATTCTTATGTTTTACAAAGATCCTATGATGATTACGTTACGGCAAAACACATGTCTGGCATCATGCACAGGATGATCAGGTCTAAGAGCTCCGCTTGTTACGTTATATAAAACACACTCAAAACAGAACAATATAAGGAGAAAAAGTAATTGGCGAAACTGCAACTTTGATTGATAATCAAATAACCGTTACAATCTCTATCTGCTAAACTTTAATCAACCTTAAAGTTTAACGAGACAGCTTTTATTCTGGCTGCCCCCTATCTAACTTAGGGAATGCCTAAGCTATTTATAGGCTATAACTAATCCTATAACAAGTATGATTATGACAAGAACTTCGTCTAGTTCAACATGGAAAGGATTATTATTTTAACTAATCCTAATCCAAGTAGGTTTGGTCCATAACAGTCATACTCGTTCTAATACTAATTTAAGTAAGGGGTATCCTCCTGGATCACAGGAATAGGTAATATATTGAAACAATACTTCTTCATATCCAACACTAAAGTTATAAATTTCTTGTTAGCTTTCCATTAACTTTGAAAGGTAGGTGTAAAAAAGCAATTAGTTTTGGATGCAGTAACAATTTCTCAGTAACCAATAGTATATGTTTTTCTTGCTATTATGCAGAATGATTATGTTAAGTCAGACCAGCAAGCGTTTCATTATCTGGAAAATGCTGTTGATCAAGTACGTTGCTCTGACTCTGAGCTCTCTCTTTTCGTAATTGTGTTAATATTTCTCTATGAATCTCATTGTTTATATCTCGTTCTAGTTGCACCCAGGTGCTCTTTACCTTTTAGGTGCTGTTTATTTAACGGGCGATTGTGTAAAGCAAGATATTGCATCAGCATTGTGGTGTTTTCACAGAGCTTCAGATAAGGTACAGTGTCTTTGTTTTTGTTATGCCATTGTCCGGATAAGAGTTTATTTATAATTTTTGAATTTGTTGCGTCTTGTTGTATTCCCTTTCGTTCTATTTTCATTTGTTATGGGGGAAAAAAATGCAGAAGCATTGATTGGGGATTTAATAATCGATTTCATCAGAACCTTGAAAATGGAATTGTTAGGCTCAAGGGATCAAATGGGAAAATAAACTAGGAATCAGAAAACTGTAACGAGTTCTTCCTTCACCTATAGAATTTTAAAAAAAAAAAAAACAAATTCTACCACTTGCACAAACCAGTTAGATTTCCTGGGCCACATTTCTGCTTTTTTGTTTCCGTATCATTCAACAAAAGCCTCTGCTTCGTCTTATGGCTGTGTGTTTTAAGTTATTTTATACTCTGCTTTGTTTTATACACCTCATTTTATATTTCTTTCTATTGCAGGGACACACTGGTGCAGCTATAGCATACGGCTCTCTACTTATGAGAGGTAAGCTTAAAAACTTGTCCAATACGTGCAAGAATTATATCCTGATATTATGATGAACATATATTTCCAAATATCCATCGTGTTATATACCAGATATCAAATACGAACTCGATACACTGTATGATATATTTGGGTACTTTCCAACCACTGGACCTGCTTGAAATAAGCAGGGATAATTGTATTGAAGCATTCTATTTCCATTTCCATTGAACTCGGTCTTATAATATGTAAAAGCCAAAACCAAAAGGAAACTGCAACTTTTTAGCACAAATAAACAGGAGAGAAACTTACTAGTTAGTTCAAACAGAAAATATGTTGGTTTAAATTCGTAGAGACATATTTATTGATAGTCTCCGTGCTGTAGGTCAAGTTTCCACTTGATTGCAACGGTAATAGTTCATAGTATATTAGAGGTAGATTTTTATTTGGTTCCCATACTTTCAATTGTTAGTCAGTAGTCCCCAGTACTCTGCGATTATTGGATAGCTTAGGCAACTAATTCCCATGTATAACACTATGTCCACATAGTCTCCTTTCGTAACAGTAACTTACTGAAACTATGGGGACCAGTGTTATGGTCCAATACTGCCGTTAGTGAAACTATGAGACTCATCAATAGTAAAACTTATTAAAAGCATGAGAACCAATTGTGTTCATTCTAGAACTACCAAACCACTGCTATATTATCCTACTCGAAACTCCTTTCAGTATTTTTATACAGTACTATACGTAAGCTTATGTTTAATTGTCGTTTTCATAGGTATCATACCCTAGTTTTTGGAAGAAATCAACGTTATACAAATCCGTATTAAGTATTATATAGTTTCGATATAACTCATTTGACACAATTCACAGGTGTTGAAATCCCAGAATGCCTAACCAAGTTTAAGCCGAGGAGAAGCCCGTCTACTCGGAGTTTGATCAGTGACGTGGCAGATGACGTGGCGCTTGCGGGTCGGCCGGTGAAATTGGCAAGGGAACAATTTGAAAGAGCGGCAAGAGCAGGGTGTGATCTTGGGTTTAAATGGTTGCAAAGGATTGAAAAAGAAGAGAAACGTTTAATGGCCGAAAATGAACATGAAAGTGACCACACCTTGCAAGTAGCTTAGTTCATTAATTACATGTGATGTGATGAGGATTATGGATTATTCTCTGAACTGATAAATCTCGTATTCATATTATAAAGTAGGGTAAGTACGTATTTATTCTAGTTTGGAAATGGATGTGTCGATTGTCTATTTTCTCATTAGTCCTTTTGTTTTATACAAAAACGTGTATTTGCAGACAGACATACTAATATGCACATTTGCTTCCACAATCATTCTGCTACTTCAAATTCCAAACCTTCAAACTATAGCGAGAAAAATATTCGCATACTTTTTATCATTTTTTTTAATATTAATCCATACTGATTCATCGCAGGTCATAGAAAATTATCATAATAAGCACATTGTTGTTTATCTTTATGTTTGGATAGTTTGATCCTTGAATTCAGACATGAGGTGAATTCGAAGATATACTTCTAGAAAGACCGGGAATGAAAGTATGAAAACTCAAAAGAGAAAACAGATTACAGTGTTTAAGAAAAAACTAAGTGTGCATTTAGTTCAGTTGCAGCCTAAAACCCATGTTTTGTCGACATTTTTGCGACGTCTCAAACGGTATGAAGTTCACATAACTTAATTTCATAATATGAAGCCACTTAATTGTTAGGTTCGAAAACCACTTATTTGCTAAAAAATTAACCAAACAATCCCTTCTTCATTCTCCATCATAAATTTATAGCTTTTGATTCACAGTCATTGATGATGGTGATGTTTAGCCTAAATGGCATCAGCTTTAGCCCATAACTCTGAAGTAATGCATATGAACAAGTGAAATAATTACTCCCTCTGTCCCAAAATAACAGTCTATTATAAAACCACCTGAAAATTTTAACCGGACAAGAACTTTTATCAAAATATCTGAAATGAACATTTTTCAAAAGTTCAATTGTATTATTAGATTTTAGAATTTTTTATTTCGATCATTTTAATAAAAGTTATTGTCCAGTTAAACTTTACACGTGGTTTCGTAATAGACTGTTATTTTGGGACGGAACGAGTAATAAGGCTTATGATTTATGCAGACACATTTTGATTAATACATACGGTAATGGTACAAATCACGCCACGTAATAAAAACTCAATCTACTAAAAACTCAAATAAATATATTAGAACCCTGGTTTGAGTCACCCTAAATTTAATTAATATTAATTAATTTTTATTTTTATTAGATTGAGTTTTTATTACGTGACGTGACTTATACCCCACCTCACTAATACACCCGCTGTCTGCTTGAACCGCCGTCTGCATCAAGCAGACAGCGTCTGTATTTAGCTTAGCAGATGGCGAGTAATAATTATTCATGATGTTGAAAACATGTCACTCGTGTTTTCTTTCTCATATGTACTTAAATATAACCTCTATTAGGATGGTCCCAATTTTATTTTCAGTCTGTTGTTTATATAAATTTGGAAATACCTCTTTAAATTTGGTTGATTTTGTATATGGACCTTTCGACTGAATTGGTCAATTATTGCTTCTCTATTATTCTTCTTTCTTCGTTGTAAAAATATTTTCACATTTATAGAAATTAAAAAAAATTAACTAATCTGTAGAGAAATTGATGTGTCAATATCATTTAGACGTGTTTTTATGTAAGCTCTCATTTATTTTAGGATATATAATTGAGTACATCATATCTACCAAGCAAAGCGGAGTCAGAATTTCGATTGAATTGAGGCACAATATAATGAATATATATTTTATTTTTTAAGATATGATAATCGCTTTGCAAATGATGTTCTCAATTCTCCAATATTCTCCTCTGATCGGTTAAATTGAACGATGACAATAAATAATAAATTGCAGTTTAATAAATTCAGACCATTTAGTTTATTTATATTTAGTACGACGACAAAGATGTAATATTGGTTTTAAATAAGATTTTAATAAACTATACAATGTTTATAGACTATTTTTTTTTTGTAAAATTGAAACACACACAAAAAATGTTCTTATCACAACATATAATACACAGATAATAGTACCAATGTAATATTTTTATAAAAAATCAAAATATGATAATTTATTCTGTGTAGATTTGAACCAACAAGCAAGCATCACATCAAAACTTCTGGTTTTAACATTGAACAATTATGTTACATTAGACTTTGATTAACAAATACATATAAAATAATAGTTTTTCAAATTTCAGCAGGGGTTACAGCTCTCACTAGGCATATATTGGCTCCGCCCCTGCTACCAAGTAATCTGAAGACATAGTCGAAATGAAATATTGGTTTAAGTTCGAAACGGAAGTGAAGAAAAGTTCATCACACCCACACATTCCGTGTGAGGCACGCACACCTACATCTATGCATATACACGCACAACCTCCACTGAACGTAATTCCAGACACGCCGATTGCTAAGTTTTTGTCTGACGTGTGACTCTCGTCCATGCATGGTTCACGATCTTTCTTGTGCACTATAGCTTATTGACCTTGCGTATTCGACTACACGATAACCGGGCTATTTTCGGACGACATTGGCATATTAATATGTGACAGATATAAATGGTATTGGTGAGTGTTAGAATGTAACCACGAAAATATAACAAAATCGAGGAAATGTGCAAGAGATATTCAAGAATAAAATATGTGTTTTAGATACATCAAGGAAATGTGAAACGGATAGACCAAGTAAAATGTTGATACTTTCCAAATTTGATTATAAATAAATACATATTCATCCCTTACTATTTAATTGTTTATTACGAAAATACGTGTAATTTTAACCGGTCAAGAACTTGTATCAAAAATTTTGGAATGAAAATTTTCAAAATTTAACCATATAGTTCAAATGCTAAATTTTAAGATTAGATTTAAAAAAAAAACTATTTCGACAATTTTGATACAAGTTATATAACGATCAAAATTGCACGTGGTTTCGTAATGGACAATTAAATGGAACGTATGGAGTATAAGATTCCCAATTAAAAAATATTTAGATTTTAGACTGTATTTCCTATTCTACCCTCATGGCCGTTCACCTACTCAACTGTAGTTAGTTTCATGCATAAAAAACGCGACCACACGTTACGACATACTCCTTCCGTCCTGAAATAAGTGTCTTTTTTTTTACTTTTTGTTACGTCTCAAAATAAGTGTATACTTTACTTTTTTTAGTAAATTTTATCTTTTTTTATTTATTTTTTGAAATATCTTTTTTTGTTAGTTTAAACATATCAAAATTATACTTTAAACCTCACATTTTAAGTAAAAAATAGTTTTTGTTTGAAAATTTTGATTTTTTAATGATTTTTTGTTAAGTTTTAACTGAAATTGTTTTAAATACTTAAATAACACTGTTTTAGAAACATGACACTTATTCTGGAACGGAGAAAATATTGATTTGATAATTGGATGAAGATAAGAAGAGGGATCATCGATAGTTTGGTATAGTTTGGTTCTAGGGTTGGTAGTCTCAGGATTAGTAATCTATTTTGGATTGTGATCGGAATGATAAGTCAGATGCTGGATTGGCCATTCGGACGGTATTAAACCAATCTAATACCATCCGAATGTTATTTCATTTTGTAGTTATATCTGTAGTAATAGCCCGGTTAAACTTTAGACAAGCAAACACGTCGTTTGTTGGGCCAGTAGCAATTCTTTTCTAAATCCCGACATGTTAATGATGCAACTCAATAAAGCCTAATTGCTGTCTTTTTCACGAATATAGCGGGACTTTCATGTCTCGGTAGCTTACAAGTACGCATTAATAGCGGGACTTTCATGTCTCGGTAGCTTACAAGTACGCATTAATATATTTAGATATCACAGTGATAATTCAATATTTTGCTAACTCTTTACGGTACCTCTCGGGGATGAATATCATGACTCTTACTGTCAAGGCATTGGACGTTTAATTCAGAGGGGAAGGGGGCGCTGTACTTCATCTAATCCGTTCAATATTCATCTAATAGTTGAGAAAATTCAGTGTTATTTGGATCTGAATTTTGAAGCTGAACTTGTTACTTTTTAAAGACCGTTGGATTGGAAATGAAAGGCTGAGATTTAAAATGAGATGCAACCGTAAAATTATTACAGCTGCTACCCCGTTCCCAATTCAGAGGCATAACCAGCCAGTCCGCAACAATCTATTATCTTTCACACTACATGCCCGTTTGGACACTCATTTGAAGGTCGGAAATCTATTTGTCTACGGTATTTTAAATCCATTAGATACCTCTTATTGTATACATGCATGTGTTTGGACGTGTCCATTGTTTCGTCATTTCCTCTTTTACCTTTTATAAGTGAAGTGCATGTGTGAAGTGGGGAGGTTAATCGAAAGGTAAAGAGCCGAAATCGGCTCAATATAAAAGGAAATGTGCGATGAACTTCTTTTTGACATTTAATTCGTCAATTGGCCAGATGTTTGCGGATGAATTTTGAGAATAATCTTTTATCGAGTTGTCGTTGATCATGCGGTGGAAGTGTTAAGTCTTTAACAACGAATAAGCAATAACTCGTTTTTAAGCCAAAAAAAGACAACGGTCAATGACTTCTCAACCCATTGAAGTGGAAAATTGTTTCGACATCTATTTGTTACACTAGTAGTTATTTGATTTTTGTATATGTTTTCGTTTTTATTGCGAGTTAGTTAGTCTTATTTCAATTTTCATTTTGTTACATTATATGTATCAGTTATAAGTTATAGTGAAATATTTTAAGTGTTTTTTCCAATAAATATGTTATTTATGAATTTACAAGACTACTTTAATCTTTTGGTTGTTCATACACAAAATATTAGCGATTTAGGTATACTTAGCATGAAAGAGCAACTTAACCATTTTTTTTTTTGTAATCAATAGCAGCTTAACCATATTTCAACGTGTTTGTACCAATACGGAACGTTTATTATTTTCAGAATTAATTTTTCTATATATTTTAAACACTTGATTTTTGCAAATTAATTATTATAAAAGTTTTTTGTTGCAAGCAATTAGAGAATAACATCAAACAACAAACACACTTGGTTAGTACAAATCACTAACTAAGTAATCTCGAGAACATCATTAAAATCCATTTAATCTAAGGATATTTAAGCTTATGATCATCACAACAGTTTCATGCATATACTCCCTCCGTACCGAAATAATTGTTTTGTTTCTAAAACTGTGATTTTTAAAGTATTTGAACCAATTTCACTTCAAATCCAATAAAATACATAAAAAAGAACAAACATCATTACTTACTAAAAATAAGACATTATAAGCGTAAATTTGATATAATTTAACTATCAAAAAGCGATAATTCAAATTATAAAAGTGAAAACTTACCAAAAAAATGTAAATGAATATTTATTTTAAGATATAACAAAATGAAAATTAAGAGACTTATTTCGGGACGGATAAGTATCCATACTTAACATTAAATTATACATGTTCACCAGGTATAAAACCATAAGACTCTTGGTATAAAACAATAAATCAAATGATTACAAAATCCAGCTTTAACATATAAATCTCTTTTCTTGTAGAGTTGTACAAAATCTCTTTGCTTGTAAAACATGGCAAAACATTCATTGGGTGAAAGATAGGCAACAAATGATTAAATTGTCTTTTGCCATTCCTCCTAATTATCGTTTAATTCGTTTAGGCTTTTAAGATTATAGAAACTAAATAGACACCGTCTAATTTACGCTTCTTTTCGAATACTGATAAGAGATAAAACTACTTGAAAATTTCCAAAATTCGGATTGATTTGAATATAATAAAACCATCCTATATTCCAATGAAACAAATTACTGTTAAAATTTGCTTTGTACTCCGTCTTTTTATTTTTTTATGTTAATATAATATCTCTAACATCCTAATAATGAATAATGTTTTTTTATTAAAGGACTTGATCACATTTAGGCATTGTTCTAAAAGGCGCGTCTAAGTGCAAATTAGGATGCGTATAGGGGATAACCGGAGCCTAGAAGCTTAAGAGATAGACGGAATTAGACTGTAATTAATTAAGCAGAATCAGGCGTGGCGCTATGCGATCAATTTCGCTAAAACATGTCACGATGAATCAAATGTACTGCTAAATGGCAAATACCATGATTTCTCATTTCTGTAAAATTCGTATTAAGGGTACACAGACTTATCTTTTGCTTTTAGTAAGTTATTATTATTTCATGTACATATTTTCAAAATCCACTCGGTTTAACTGTAGTTGCATCGAATGAAAATGGTAGCGGGATACTAAAAAAAAAAGTTTGAACAACGACAGACATTCTTTTGATATTATGACACTGTAACGATTGTGTCTAAATTCTCAACAAAATATCAACATATGCTGCGAATTTAGCCAAAACCACCATAACGTCTAACTATCAACAAAGAGCATCGGTCACGGTTCAAATCTTTTCTTATAGTGGAAGCAAAACGAAAAACGAAAACGTGGAACATGTATTTTTTTTTTTTTTAAACATTTACGCATAGTTATGAAACACTCGTTTTTCCTTTCAAATACTTCGTTTCCAGTTTTCTCTTTCCCAACTGTGATTTCTCATTTACCATTACTTAATTTCACGTGAAAATATTAGTTTTTCTCACGTCGAATGCGTGCGTTTTTCTTTTCGTTTTCCGCTTCCGTTTTCTCCCCACCAGCACGTAATATAACGAAAACGGAAAATAAAAAGGCGAAAACCGAAAACCAAGTTTTTGAAAGTGAAAACAAATTTTGTAGACTTTGTAGTAACTATGGTTTCAAACTTTACCATAGACAATCCTAGTGAACTTTCCAATTTAATTTCACACTTCACTTTATGGTTTATACTTTATTCCATTTCCCACTTCAATTAGAACACACTAATTAAATCTGTTACGTAACAACTTTTAATTAAAAAGCACACTAATCAATTTCGTGATAACAAAAAAAAACCAACATTAAAACCACGCGCCTACCAAAGCACGTGCTCTGCACCTGACATGCCTACTACGTCTCTTCCTCTGCCTTTTTTTTGTCCTTTTTATAAAAAAGTAAAATTAATTAGCAAAAATGGTGCATATATTTAACATAACTAGTTTTTTGTTATCGTTTTTCTTATGGTTGTTACAATAAGAATCCTAGTTGTAGAAAATAAGACAAAATAGTTCAGGTAATGTTATGGAACAACAATAAAATATACGATTAAACCGGATACACATGAATAAATTAATACACTTCTAAATCATCTGTTAGAGCGCATTAGAAAACCGTCAGCCATGACTTTTTGGGTATTGAAGGTGAGATGTTGTCTAATAGAGGCTAGAGGTTCAGTTGGTGACACTCTTCTAACCGATGCCAACTCGACTGACAATCTATCCAAGATCTCCTTAGTGTGCGAACAAAAACCTCATGCCAACTCCACGATAAAAGGGCAATTACTGGGTTAGTTTTCACCTTATTGACATGTATAGATTACACGTCCGGTCCGAAGATCAAATGATGTCAAATGAGAGTTTTTTCAATACGATGTGACAGTGGTATTGAAAACAATCCAATCCGAAATTATTTTCAAATCTCATTCATACTCCGATCATTGGTCACTAGATTTATAATCCCGCAACCAAATGAGAAATAGGTGCCTAAACTCCGAATATCACCCAGCCCCTACATAATTTTCGCCTAAGCTGACTTTCTAAAACACTACAACTGACCATATAAATAAATACATGTCATTGAACATATGCTAGTGGTGCATTGATTTCATCTCTAGATATCTAGATAGATCGTTCTTTTCAAAGGAAAAAGATGGATCGATATATATAAATGGTACTTAATTATAAAAAAATCCGGACCTTAAAACACTTTTAAATATTATTGTACATACGCGCTACATGATGCTGCTACTACATGTGTTATAAGATGTTACTTCTTTTTACTATTTGTTTTTAACTTTCATGCTGCATTATAGGGCTGGACGAAAACCCGAAAAAACCGAACCGAAAAAGACCGAAACTGAAAAACCGAAACTTTTTCAGGTCCGTTTCGGTTTACAATAAAACCAAACCGAAAAAAACCGAAAAAACCAAAAAACCAAAAAAAATTCGAAAAACAACCGAAAAAACCCGAAATCGGACTGAAAAAACCCGGTTCGGTTATGTCCAAAAAATAAAAAGACTGAAATTGGAAAAAATCGAACCGAAAAATCTGCTCGGTTTCAGTTTCGGTTTTGCCAAAAACCAAACCGAAAAAACCCGAAAAACCCGAAAAACCAAAAATAAAATCGAAAAACAACCGAAAAAACTCAAAACCGGACTGAAAAAACCCGGTCCGGTCTGGTCCAAAAAATAAAAAGACCGAAACCGAAAAACTAAACCTAAAAATCTGCTCGGTTTCGGTTTTACAAGAAACCGAACCGAACCGAACCCTACTGCATTATATGTATGCAATCGACGTGAGAATCCAAGATTTTAAAAACTAGGTATGTATTTATATATATATAGAGTACACCATTAATGAATGATTCTCCCTTCTTTTGATGGGTAGCAATAGTGAAATATTCTCATAAATATTGGACCACACCACTACTCCACCATACAGTCCCATACTATAGGAAATATCTCCCCCCCCCCCCCACCACCACCACTTTATTTATTAATAACCAAAATTAAATTAAAATCCTTTCCTCGTAACAAAAACACACAGAATCGAATCGTCCTTTCCCCCACCCTCGCCACGTCATCACTCTCTCACTACCTATACATACATACATACATTATATACACATACACACTTTCTCATTATTTCATTTTCATTTCATTTCATTTAATCTAGGGTTTTACTCTCTCTCTCTCTATATATCTATATATCTATATCTATATAAGCATATACAACCATATTTATATATATATATATATATTAAAAACAGCAATGTCGTACACCGGTTCATCTCAGAACCGGTTCGGAAGAGCAAACCGGCCTAACTACGTCCCTCCACACCTCCGATCGCCACGTGGCGGTCGAGGACGTGGCGGTGCTGACGTGGCGTACGGATCCGGAGGGACACGTGGCGGAAGGGGACGTGGCGGATACCGAAGCTACTACTCGAAACCCGGCTCTGATCCATTTGCTGACGTGGCACCATCGGAACCCGTCACCGGTACTCTCTTTCTCTCTCTCTCTCTCTCTCTCTATATATATATATATGTATGTATTCGTTTACTTTTGTTTATGTGTAATATTTGTGTGTTGAGGTTAGATTTTATTATTTCTAGTAAAATAAATGAAGGATCGATGAAACTAGAATTTTTTATTTCTTTCCTGTAAAATAAATAAATAATTTTTTGCAGTACACTACTTGTTTTAAATTTTTTAATCATAAGTGTATTTGTATGTAGTATAATATTTGTGTGCCATTTGGTTGATGAAATTGGATTTTCTTATTTAAATGTTTGTTTACTTTTTGTGTGTAAAAAATATGAAATAATTATTTTAAAAGTAATGTAAATATTTATAGTAACTTTGCTGACGTGTCAGTAAACATGTGGATTTTGTGATATTTTTATAAAAAAATTATGTAATTTCTGTGACGTGACAGATCATACATGTGACTTTTGTGAATTTTTTACTAATGTAGTAGAAGAATAAGTCAGGTATTTATTGTTAACTTGTTATTACTAATTTGTAGTAATTAGTAATTTTTTGAGATATTTTTAGTACTAATTTAGAAGCATAGTCAGTTATTTAGTGTAGATTTGGTACAGAAATTTGTCGTATATATGTAAATTGTTTGCGATTTTGTACTAATCTAGAAGCTAAGTTATTAATTATTGTTAAATTTGTTACTCTTTCTGTTCCTATTTAATTGTTGACTGCGAAACTACGTGCAATTTTGATCGGCCAAGAATTTGTATCAAAACTGTCGGAATGAAAATTTTCAAAAGTTGATCGTATAGTTCAAATGTTAAATTTTATGATTAGATTTTAAAAAAAAACTATTTCGACAATTTTGATACAAGTTATAATCCGCTCAAAACTGCACGTAATTTTTATGAGTTATTTACTAATCTAGAAACACAGTGAATAATTTTTTGCTAATTTTTTTTTATAGTATTTTGTTACAATAGTCCTGTATTTTTGATGAAGTGGCAGAATATACATGTGGGTTTTATTATGAGATTTATACTGATGTAGAAGATTAATTTGTTATACAAAAATGTCCAGTGAAGAATTTATTGCTATATTTTTATGTTTGCTGATGTGGCAGAATATACATGTGGGTCTTATCATTTATGAGATTTATATAGATGTAGAAAAGGTTAATTTGTTGTACTAAAACCTTTATTTATAGATTTACAGATGATATAATGACAATTTCTCTACTTCTAATCCCTATTTTAAATAGGGAAAACTTAACTGAAGTGTTTTTGCAATAGCTAAGCTTTTTAGCGGCCTAAAAAGCGGAAAGACGGGTTTTTTAAGCTTTGAATTGATATTTGACCGAGCTTTGAATCCTGCTTCTTTTCTACGAAGCGAGCTTTTTAGAACATTGCTGTTAATATATTTACTTACTTTCTGTAAATCTGCTGACATGGCAGATTACACTGTTTTATTAATCTGTTAAAACTGACAATTTGTGTAATTTTTTGTTGACGTGGCAGGGGACACCACCCAAACCGACTCCGGCGCGATCAACTTCGACGCGTACGAGGACATCCCAGTCGAAGCCACCGGAGAAGATATCCCCCCATCAGCCGAGACCTTCTCCGAGATCGACCTCGGCGAGGCCCTGAACGCCAACATCGCCCGGTGCGGGTACACGAAGCCCACGCCAGTCCAGCGCCACGCGATCCCCATCGCCGCTGCAGGACGCGACCTGATGGCTTGCGCCCAGACCGGGTCAGGAAAGACTGCTGCTTTCTGTTTCCCCATCATTAGCGGTATTGCCAAAGGTGCGCTGGGGAGGGGCGGTGGTATTTTGGCGGAACCGCTCGCTTTGATCTTGTCTCCAACTAGGGAGCTCTCTTGTCAGGTGCAGTGTATTTTTGGATTATTTTATTAAATTTAATTTGTTTCTGTTGATTAGTTTATTAGTTTAAAGTTTGTCGGTACGAAGAGGATAAATACCTATTTAATATGTTGCATTATAACATGATCCTGTTGCAACAAAATGTAATAGATTTTATTTGCTCTGGGGAAATCTATTGTATATACTTTCGGAATTAATTATAAAAAACATCAATTTGTGATTTTTGTTTAACTTTGATACATATGAATGTTAGCATCGGTGGGTATCAAAGTTAAAAATAAAGAGTGAACAGAAGTAACATCATTGAACATTTGTATCCAAGTTAAAAAGAGATTTTTACCATTATTTTGTTATAATTAAGTCTCAAAATGTGTATTAAATGATCATTTTCCCTTTGTTCTGTGTATGTATCATTTTATTGAGTCGGGTAGAAGGGGGGGTTTTTTGTTTCCTGATCGTCAACGGGATTATTAACGGATGAAGGGGAATGACGGTGGGGTTCAGAAAGGGCGGGGAGCCAGTGGCTTTTGATTCTGTCTTCAACTAGGGGTTCTCTAATCAGATGTGAAAATGACTTTGTTTTATATTCTTAATATTTATTTTTCTTATGTTGATGGTTAATTAATTTTAGGTATGTTGTGATTACTGGATGGGAGGATAAATAATTAAGTACCGATACTTAATATTCCCTCCATCACTGTACTAGCGGGATTGCTGAAGGGAGTTAGGGAGGGGCAGATAGAGCCAGGGGCATTGATATTGTTTCTAACTAGGGAGCTGTCGTAAAATATGTTTATTGATTAACTAGTTTATGTGCTCGTATAGCATCAACGTTTGTTTGACTAAAAAGCTGCTGAAAATTAACAATGGATAAAAAAAATTGCTTCAAAACTCATATTGTATTGTTTGGCACCATGTTAGCTTTTTAAGTTAGAAGAGACTTATATTTTATTGTCATTTTGTACTTATTATATTATATAAGTGCCTTTCAACTATGCAAAAAACTTTTATATATGGTAAGTTTATGTCATGAAACTAAATAAGCATCAAATTACCTTCTTTTGAGATTTTTTTAGCTTTGTTAAGCCAAAACCTAGCTTTTTAAAAATTAAAACAGCTTGGAAACCAAACACCGATATTCTATAACCAAAATAAGGCTAGCTAATACAAAGCCCAATGCTGAAAGACCTATAACATCTTTTTTTATAGTCATGCAATAATTACATTCAAACGGAAGGCAAGCGAGCAACAAGCTGCGCCGCTAGCCCTTTCTGAATCGCATTGAGTTTTGTTGCTGACTGTGAAGTTGTGATTGTTGAGTTACCTTTAGCTACTCAAATCGGAAAGATAAATACCCATATTTGATGTATGAATATATGAATTTTTGTGCCATTTTCTGTTTAGCTATTAACTTGTAATGTTTATCTTTTTGCTTAAAGAAACTAGAATTTTTTATAGGATTGTATCAGAAGCAGGCTAAGGAAGTAGTATTATTAATTTGTTCTATTATGTTTATTATTAATTTGTTCTATTATGTTTGATCTTGTCTCCAACTAGGAAACGTCTTGTTAAGTGGAGTATATTAAATTTGGATTTTTCAAATTTGTTTAAGATAGATTAGTTTATTAGTTTAAATCCTGTTGAGAGGACTAAAACAGTACTTTATATGTTGATTGACTAATTAGTTTAATTTTACTTGTGACTGTGGAGTCGTAATTGAAGATTTATTGGGAGGATAAATACCTAACTCACATGTTTAATAAAATTCTTAGTTTAAGTTTAGCAGATGGATTGAGTAAACTTAAACTTGTTTTGGTTCAGTTTAACTTGTTTTTGGTTATTGTGATTATTTCTTCAGGAGCGTTGTGGGTTTTTATTTGTGTTTTTTTTCCCTCTCAAATTGATTTGTTTATGTTGACTAGTTCATTAGTTCAAAATTTGTTGTGATTGTGGAGTTCTGATTAAAGATTTACCATTAGCTGCTGGATTGGCAGGGGTATGTAATGGTGATTCAGCCTTTATTACATCTTTTAATTATTCCTTGGATCAAGTATCTTAACCTCTTATTATGGGGTTTCTGATTTATTTCATACCAGGTTTAATGTGATTTTTAAGTTCTAAGTGGCACTTTTGGGTCATTGTTTTACTGCAACTTTGATTTTTTTAATTGGTCTTTGACAACATATATGAGGAAATGTATGTTCTCCTTTACATTATTAGATAGTTTTATTTATTGTGCTCACTTGATCTTTTGGTAGATATATGAGGAAGCTAGGAAGTTCTCTCATCAGACTGGGGTGAAAATTGTAGTGGCATATGGAGGCGCTCCTATTTCTCAGCAGGTATTATGTTTACTTCGCTATCTCCAACTTTTTGGTTATCAATTACTCCAGGACAATAGACTTATTAAATATTTATTTAGTATCTTATTGTGGTGTTTGTCAATCTTGTGAATAATAATATAAAATTTGGTAAATGTTCCTTGTACACATGGTGGGCCTAAGTAACTAAACATATATTTAATAAGTCTATGGTCCTGGATAGAATGTCCCCATTGAACAGAGATTTTGTTTTCAAAATACTATAGAGCTGCTGCAGACTACTATGTTATTGCTCCAGTTAACTTTAGTTATACTCGTACTAAAATTGGTATAATTAATTGCCATAAATCTTCATTTAAATGGCCGGATTTTACTTAAAGCATGAAAAAATTTGTGACAACCGTGCTATTTTGTTGTTGTTCTTGGGTTGCGAAAACTAATAATCATATTGTAGGTTCACAGAATATGCATAATTGAGGAAGTGCTTGAAAGTTACAAACCTGTTCAGTAGGAGTGTTTATGTTACCATGCTACTCCTTTTATTTAAAGTTAATCTGCTGTTATTTTCTGTCAGTTACATCTGTGATAGCACTTTCACTGAACTGTTCGAGTTTGTAATCCGTTTTATAATAGTTCCTGGTTTGCCTAATTATTAGGCTTTTTGGCTCCTTTACTTACTTTTTAAGGGGTGTACTAGTTTGGTAATCTGCAGCGATCCATTCTGAACCATTTCCTTTGTTCAGATTGTAATTCATAATTAAGCTAGAAGGAAAGAGTTTAGATTAAATGATTGGAAAGCTAAAGATTGTGAAACTTCCGGTGATAATTGTCAATGATGGCTTGATTCTATGCTTAAATGATTCTTATTTCAGATTGTGTAGGACTGACTTTCATAATATATGATACTAGGTGGTTTTGTAATTATAACTAGGCTGCATGAAAAGATGAAAACGTAGTGTTTGTTGGAGAACCTGTGATAGTGTTAGTAAATTTGTGGGAGACCCTTCTTCATTATCTTTGTTGTCTTGTTTGATTTTTTACAAGTTTCTAGGATTTCCGGATGTGTGCTGCTTCTTAACAATATTTTCGGGTTCTTTAATGAGTCAAAATGCAACATCATCAGATCTGTAGTTCTCGTGATAAAAGAACAGGAACGTGATCATTTATTTCTTGATTTATATTGTCATGTTTTTGAAGTTTACTCGTCATGTGGTGGTGTCGTATTCCTATTAGTTACATCCTCATTAATATGCCAGTAGATAGTGCATATTGAATTTTCTTTTGTCGGTGAAATTTCAGTGCATATATGAATCCTACATGCTTGATTCTCATTGTTTTTCTGAAAACAAATGTTGAACATAATTCTGCCAGTATTTTTTTATGCACCTTTTATTGCTAATCTGGGTAGATCAAGGCAGTAATTCTGCAACTCTTGTTAAAATTATTTTTTGAAAATTATCAGTTAAGATACTCGTTTACTGTATTAACCAGCCTGAACATTTAGAAATATATGCTTTAGGCTGTAATGATTCTATATATCAGATCTACTATGGTAACTTAAGTACTGATTGTTCGTTTGCTATTGTTTTCTTAGTTGCGGAATTTAGAAAGAGGAGTGGATATATTAGTTGCCACACCAGGGCGCCTAGTGGACATGATTGAGAGACAAAGAGTGTCCCTTAAAAAAATCAAGTATTTGGCTTTAGATGAGGCTGATAGAATGTTGGACATGGGGTTCGAGCCTCAAATCCGAAAACTTGTTCAGCAAATGGGTATGCCACCACCTGGTTCAAGACAAACACTTCTCTTCAGTGCTACATTTCCAGCAGAAATACAAGTCTGTTTCCTCACCCCTTTAACTTAAGTTTAAATAATATCAGTGCTAAAAAAGAATATGTTTCCACATAAAAACTTTACTTGATGAAAACTAACCTTCGAAATTTACTTTAACCAAAGAGAATCTTCAACTGGTTTTTAGCATGTGCTGCAATTTTCACTCACCTGTTGGGCAATGGTCATTGTAACACAGTCTGTTTTCCCTCTGTCACATAAGTTATTTTTCTTGGATAATTGGACTATATTCAGTTGTTCACACATGCATGCTTAATGTGATCAACTTAAAATGCGAAGAATTTTTTACTGGTTTCTGTGTCCTCCAAAAATTTGATCTCGCCTTCGGGTATATGGGTATTATAGTCATTCTGTCATAGTCTATTTTAGGCTCTATCACCTTCATTTTGATCAAGTTATTTTCTGGGATCATGTATATGCAGACGTACTTTTTGTGTTGGAAAAAATAAAAAAAGATTGATGACCAAAGTTTAACTGGGGATAAACTTTTGCTGGTTTTCATAGGTCTTTGTTTACCACCCGTCTTTGGCTCAATGATCATTATACACTTTATGGCATAGTCCGTTGTATTGCTGTCACCTTCATTTTGTTCAAGCTCTTTTACTGTAACTCCGTATCTTTAAGCTCTTTTTGTCTATTTTATTGGCAGCAACTCGCATCTGATTTTCTCTCCAACTACATATTTCTCTCTGTGGGAAGAGTTGGTTCAAGCACTGATCTTATCTCCCAAAAGGTTGAGCTTGTAGAGGAAATGGACAAAAAGAATGTTCTGATGAAAATTCTGCGAGGACAACTTCCTAATGGCTCTCGTGGGAAGGTAAATACTAAAAAACAACATGAGAATGTCTTCACAGCTTTCCTGAGTTAAGCTGATTGCATATAATTTTATGTATGTACAATGTATTGACAAGTTCTTTTATTTGCTGTGCAGCTTGCTCTTACTTTGATATTTGTTGAAACTAAAAGAGGGGCGGATGCATTAGAACGCTGGTTATCGAGGAGTGGTTTCCCTGCCATTGCGATTCATGGTGATAAAGTGCAAATGGTAAAGTGTAGATAAGCTAGTGCCTCTTGGTTTTCATTTTGCTGACATGAGAATGTTATTATTTTATGGTACAGAAAAATTATTTGATGCAAAGTTATGCATGGTTAAGAAACTCGCCTGATTATAAACCAGAATTAGTCTAAAATCCACAGAAGTATCTGTTGTAGCCTTCTAATGAATATATCTAGCGTCAGTACTTGGCATTTCTAATCGTACGAATTGTTGTTTTTTGTTGCTTTGAATAATTACTCCAGTTTCCTTTCTGTTCACCCCCTCTTTTTCAAATAAGTGATTTGCTACTTTTAGTTTGAATATTTATTCTAAGCAATTCCAAAGAATTTATCTCAATTTCTGTAAAGATGAAAATTACTTCTTAGCATAAAGAAAGTACAACCTCACAATTCTTTTCTCCTTGTCCAGTTTTCTTCAAATATTCTTAACAAGAGTGTGATTACTAATTCCAGAAAAGAAGAATCTGCAATATTATTTATATGTGCTATATATATCCTGCTTGGCACCTGTAAGCTGTAGATGTCGGATTTGTTGTTTATCGTTGCTTTGAATAGTTACCGACTCCACTTTCCCATTCCTATCCTTCTCATGTTCAGAGATAGTAATCTGTTAATGTTTTAAATAATCTACTAAGCAAACTGTGGTGCATTTATCTCTCTTTTTCTTCAAATTCACTTCTTAGCATAAAGCAGCTATAATAGGTTAAATTTTCTCTCCTTGTGTAGTAGTTGTGTTTAAGCCTTCTTAACTTTATGTATAGTTTTAGTTTCCGAAAAACAAACTTCAATCATGTGATTTAATTTTTCATTGGAATTTCTGAGTTTCTTCTGTTTTGATGAATCAGAATTGTTAACTTAACTGATAGATATACTACTATTATCCAATTCAGTCAGTTACATCTGTGTGCTTCTGGCTTCAATATTTTTTACCATTATGCGTACAGGAGAGAGAAAGAGCACTGAAGTCTTTTAAAAGCGGAGTAACGTCAATCCTTGTTGCTACAGATGTTGCGTCCAGAGGTCTTGACATCCCACATGTGGCCCACGTCATCAACTTCGATATGCCTAAAGATATCGACGATTATGTTCACAGAATTGGCCGAACAGGCCGTGCTGGAAAATCCGGTCTAGCCACAGCATTTTTCAGCGACAAAAACATGTCAATGGCTAAATCCTTAGCCGAACTTATGCAAGAAGCCAATCAAGAAGTCCCCTCTTGGCTCACACAATATGCAGTGTCCAATTCTGGGTATGGCAATGCTGGAAGTCGATCTCGTCGTGGTGGTGGTGGGAACAAATTTGGTGGTCGTGACTTCCGAAGCAATAACAATCACGGAAATAGTAATAATTACGGAAACAATGAAAATTATCAGAATTATTATGGAGGCAACGAGAATGATTATAATAGCTACTCAGCTGGCTCGTATGGTGGTGATGTGAGCTCTTATTATGCTACCCCAGCTGATGCTTATACAGGTTACGATAGTACTTATGGTGCTGTTCCTTATGCCGGTGCTGTTGCCCCAGAATATACCTATGATTACGGAACTGTTGTTGCTAGCGGCTGGGAATGAATCCACTCTGCCCGTTTTTTCAATTTATCTTATTTTGGTTGAACTGGTGTTATAAAACGTACATTAAGTTTACTGTGGTAGGCAACAAGACTTTTAAGGCCTTTTGAGATCAGCCTTATAATATTTTAGCTGCACTTTTGGATTTGCGATGTTGCATCATCGCCGGTATAGGGGCTGAAAAGAAAATATATTTGGTGGTATTTTGCGGGGTAAGAAATATTGTTGTTGTGCAGATGGTTAAAAATAGGCATTTGATGACTTGACATATGAATACAAATGCAGACCTTCTCTTTATTTGCATGCACCCTTGTTTTGTTAAATCAATGTTTCTATTCCAAATTTGTACATTTTTAACGTTTTTTAAGATTTGGGACGATCCTAAATGCTGGTAATTAAAATCTGAACCGGAACTAAACTTTTCAATTTGTGATGGTGAAAGCACTATATGATTAGTCAGTATGTTTTATTTTCTTCAGGAGAATCAAACATTGAATTAGAAACATATCCATAGGCTAGATATAACTTTGTTTCGTTTATATCGGAACGATAGAGCACTATCTTCCTCAAGTCCAATTGAGTACGGTTATTGAGTTTACAAAAGACTTTAGTTTTGTATGTCATGCTTGCTATCTAGATTCGTTCTCTTTATTTATGTTTATTAGCAGTAAATCATAAATGAGTTAATATGCTACCCCGTATAAGAAAGAAACACAAGCGAAATTTTAGGTCTTGACATGATTTATGTAATCGGTTATGGCCCATAACAGGTTAACGTAAAAACTTTCAGTCCGGTCGCTATCAGACAACTATATACAATTTACACTTCAAAAGATAACCAGTTACATCAATTTGTCTCCGCAGATTAACAGATATTCAGTTCGGGACCTCGTAGTAAGTTTTAACTACGAAAAACAATTACTTATGGACCCAGTCATGATTGTGGCTCTGCATAGGATATACATATTTTATGAGGAGAGCTAAAAAAAATTATTTTATTTTTTGAAATGAAATTATCATTAAACCAAATCGGAGTACAAAAGTGACTGTAACTCGTCCGACAAAACCGAAAAGCGACTATACATAGACCCTAGTCTTGCAAACTTGGCTAGACAATTTGCCGACTTATTTAATGAGCGATTCACCCAACAGAATTTCCAGTTCATGCCTTCCGTAAGTTGAATAATATCCGTAACTATGGGGGCAATCTCCCAAGGGGGAAACTCGATTTTCTTTAAGCAGCATTGAATTAGTTCAACATTGTCCGATTCGAACTCAACATTGATCCACCCATTCGTCTTTGCTTGCTGGCACGCCACTCTAAGGGTTCACGCTTCCGCTACTAATGGGGACGATGCCTTGAAAGCACCACTCCATAGATCTACCAAGTTCCCTGTATCATTGCGTACGATAAGCCCATGAGGAGAGCTAATTGTTAGCAATGAAAAGACTTGAATTGATCGATGAGCAAGTTACTCAAGTTTTGATCTAGTTTATTTAGCCCAATGTTTGTACATGTCTGGTGGTTTTTGTAGCAAAATTGGGACGTTTTTCATAACATTGAAAAAAAGAAGTGAAATTGTTTCAATTTATGATAACAGCCCTGTGCAAAAAATTTACAAGTTCCGGCACCTGGAGAAGTCAGATATCTCCATTTCTGTCTCTCTCTCTATATATAGTAAGGCGTACGAGTATATACAATTACATGCAAACGCAAGTTCTTTACTGTTATGATCTGCAATTTTTTACGGAAATGTGAAAACCAAAACAAGGTTCCCATTTAGACGGTTATAAAGAAGATGTACGTAGCAGAACATTTTTACAATAGACGATGCGTATTAATAGTATACTAAGGATTGACAAAATGACAATATGTCAATATGTACTTACGAAATAAAGAAAGTTATGTTAGCAAAATACGTGGTTTTATTTTGAAATGAACATCGAATATTTCAACTATGGTTTGATATCAAATAACAACAAATAAAAACTAAATACTCATGGGAAAATAACAAATTTAGGAGAAATGATTTTTCCTGAAGTGGGAGTATATGAATAATGTTCTCGCAATGAATTTCTCGGTGCATACTGGACTTGCTACAATTTAGTACGTATCATGTATCTAAGCAAAACATTTCTCACACTTTTCAGTAAAAAATGGTGTTACCAAATTAAAGCATAAATTAAACTACAAAAGGCATGACACTAAATGAAAATCAACCATGGGCTTATCATTTCATAAAGAAGTAAAACTCTATAGTTTTGAAGAGTTTTGGTGTTCAAAACTTCTTTTGTCCCTAACAAAACCAAAACTCTTAACTAAAGCAAAAGTGCCGTCAGCAAATTCCCCAAAACAAATGCGCATTTAGCTTCACGCAAGCGCCATGATTGTCAATTTTAGCAGAAACTGCAAGAGAACTCCTTTCTTTAATTTTAAAAAAGATAAATAATTCAGAACTCAAAAAATAAACCATTTCAAGCTTGATGATCCTCTTCGTCGATGAGTATCCTCTTGCAAGCCTCGTAACACATGAATGAAATCCCAGCAGCAGGTACTATCTTCACACAGCTAGGCCCTAACCCTCTATATAAACCCCCGACACCTTCGTGCTCGAGTATACTCGCAAGTGCATGCAACATATTATTATACTGACGCCCATTAAGTGCACCAGCTTGCATATGTTTACGTGCCACCTCTAGAGGAAAAGTAGCTGTGCTCGAAATTGCACCAGCTGCTGAGCCAATCAAAAGGGTCGCAATGTTGCCAATATCTTCTCTGTCGAAAACTTTCCGATATGCTTTACGCAATGTGTCGTAAGCAAAGTAGTTGGATGCCGCATAAGGGATTACTCCAATGAGGCTTGGGGTGAGACCTCGGTACAGCTCTGCGGGACCCTCTTCTTTGATGATCCGAACAAAGGCATCAAATAGACCGTTGTACACACCTCTCTGGAATATACAAAGTATTTAGTGTAAAGAAGTCGGCAAAAAGTACAATTTTGAAAAGCTATTTATAAAAAAAGTTGAAAGGGTGATCTTTGTTTCAAGATGGTCAGGAGATTTAGTACTATATGGTCCAAATCGACTATATATGACACAGGAGAAGTGCCCCCATCGCCACCAGAGAACACAATAGTAGAGGTCCCCGCCAAAACTTCAGTCTATTAATTTTGTTGTAAACATGACAAACTAAAACAAATAGCCTCTGAAGTTTTTGCTAAATAAGTCTATTTAGCATACCCTCCAAAAGAAAGAGTCTATTTAGCATATCAGAAATGACTGGCATATATAGTTATGCATAAACGGATATATAGTAATGCATATAGCAATGCGGTTGACTTACGATTAATGTTGTATAAATTTGAGTGACAATTTTGTAATTGTTAGATAGTTTCATGGTTATTATTTATTGAGTGAATGAACGATAAATGAGATTACAAGTAATAAACTGTAATAGTTCCATGTTTCTTATGTATTACTATTGACTTCGGGATCTACAAGTGTAAATTGTGTGTACGATTGATCCAACGATTTACACTTGTAAATCGTGTTGGGTATGCTATGCAGTCGGATCGTATGCTATGCACTCTAATGCTATGTACATATGCGAGCAGTCGGATCGTGTGTACGATTGATCGCATATGTAAATCGTACACACAATCATACTCAACTTGGAACTATCTACAAGTGTAAATCGTGTGTACACACGAACCAATTGAGTATGATTTGTAGAGTGCATAGCATTAGCACCCCATCAAAAAGATATAACTGGTTCAGTCTGCTTGAAACTGTAGTAGGAGTAGGTAAGGTATTGTTTTGGCCTTGATGTTTAATGTTTGTCCTTATTATTATTCAAATTAGAAAAAGAAAACACATTTTCTTTCAAATAACTGAGTCTCCACCCCATTTGGAAAATAATAAAATAAATCGCTCAGATGAAATTAAAGTTCTGTTAAATCAGGCCATATTTGGGACTTATTTGGTTGCTTTTAAAAAAAATTAGATGGATGCTTAAGCCAAAGTATTGTCTATCCAACTTGAAACTACTGGCTTTTGCAGACCAAAAAACACAGAAAAACTGTTTTCCTAAGCTGGTAACAAAAAAGAGCATATCTGTTAAAACTTTTTGTCTTTAAAAGGTTGAGGTTCAAAGATAAAACAAACAAGGCCTTGCTACAATGCAAAACAGACAGCCAAACCATGTTTCTACCTTAACACAGAAAATATACTGACACACAAACAGACATGCATGTATTATATAAATAAATAAAAACATAGATGGTTTTAAGTTTTAACTAAACCTGGACTGTTAATCGAGTTTTTAGCAACTCGAGAGGATAGGTGCATAAAGTGGAGCTTATTCCCGCCATAGCACCTGCAATTGGAGATATGGGTATTGGTAGCATTGGCTTCTCCCCTGGTTTTGGTGTAAATTGCTTCTTAACCGTCTCATAAGCAAATAGCTGTGTAAAAGAACGCATACAAAGTTGAGTATCAACAGAATGTAAGAACGAGGATAAATTAGTAAAAACAAAAATGGATACCAGCAGACAATATAAAGCTTAGGAAAGAGGAGATCCCCAAGACCTTTTATAACGACTATCATGCTTTTCCTGACTGAGAAGAAAAGAGAAAAAAAACTCTGAAGCGCATTGTTGTTACTTAAGTATTGCCAACAATGAAAAACTGCAAATTGCAAAACATCCTTAGCTTTGTCGAACATATAAAATCACTTCAAGAAAAGGGAAAAACATCTTAGTTCTTAATACTTATCCAATGCTGAGGCTAAAAGAAGCTTATGAAGTTTCGAAAAGCATAAAAGTAGTGAGAAGAGTCGAAGATATGTGATGCTCTTGCAAGTGGTCAAAGTTGCAGGGTCTCTCTTTTTGGCTATATTTTACATCATTACAATCTACAATGAAGCCAAAAATGTGTGCAATGAAAACTAATATACAGATATCTCTACAACACAAAAAGTCCCAAAAAACCGCAAATCAAAATCAAATGCAGTCTCTTTTCAATATTTATCTGCTGATGTACACAAAGTAAAGCATGCTAATAGTTTTATAACATGACAATAAATTGACAAGTAAAGATCAAAACACACGCACCCAAAGAAAGTAGTAGATTCTGATATAAGAGGAAGCATCTCATTTTGAATTACTTTGATTTCCAATAGACCCATTGCGTACCACCCAAAGAAGTGGTCGATTGCTTTAGACACACACATACAAAAGAAGAAGGTAAAACTGAATTTTGGAAGAGTGTGCGGCCTGGCAATCAGCGACAAGCCGACAACATGACACATCAATCAATGCTACAAAATATGTGCATTAGTACCATTTGTATTGCAAGAACAACACAAAGGAATATACACTTCTGAAACATAGTATATATGCAAAACATATTTGTCCTAAACCAAGTGGATCTAAATAAAATGGAAACTTCGTTTACATCAAAAAGAAAGTGAGAATCGAGCTAGAGAATCCATGCCACAAAGTTAATGGTAGTGTTTACATAGACGTGCCTACGCACAAAAGCGCAGATAAATAAGGCTTGTTCTAGGAGCTTTTAAGCAACTAAACTAGGTTTTTCCAGGTTAATATAAAAGCTAGGGTTTGCAAGTTTAAGGTTGGTCCGTCAAATGAAGTTCAACTTTTTCAAAAAAGCAAAAAAAGGAGTTTATAACCCGTAGCCAAACAGGCCATAATTGAGTGATACAATCACCTTCAATGACACAAGTGGGTAAAAAAAGGGCAGATGAGAGAAGAACTCATAACATATCCAGAGTCACACAGAAAAAGAACAAACTACAAGATAAATTTTGACACTGCTCATAAAAAATGTGAGAAAGTAATGCATCTTGTGCCAACTGCTAAGCACATTATATTAGTGAACATCAAATGTAGCAAAATGCAAAACAGTAGACCACTATCATATATAGTAGATTTTAGGAAAGCAAGCCCAGAACCAGATACTGAAAACTAGATACATAATTGTGGTAGATAAACTGACATTTTTTCCCATACGCCTTAGTTAAGGAAAACTGGAATATCTTTCTCCATTATTCTCAGTATACGTGGGATAAGCTTGAGAAAAAATAAATGCAAACAAATCTCACCGAAAAACAAGACGGGCAACAACTAAGCTACGAAGTTTAATATTAGCTCCAATAGGAAACAACTAAAAACAAGAGAAAGAAATTTGCAAAATTGTTTAGTTTTACTTTTACAACATTGAAAGGACATATAAACTTAATAGAACCATTCTAAAGAAACCAGAGATTACAAACTGAACTAAAAAATCAAGCAATCTCTATAACACAACCAAGGCACGCAATACATCCATGCACACACCACTCTCGAAAAAGTCATACAAAACTTACTTATGAGGAGTGTATTAAAAAAACTTTTGAATTTGTATCATACCTCAATAGCCTTGCTTGGTGCAACACGGATGACATTAACGAAATTTCCCGTAAAAAGGCCTTGCCACCCTTCATTCTTCATAATATTTTGAAAAACTTCGGTACTCGAATTCCCACAGCTCCCCACCATCAAATGCGTACGTATCGTCTCTAGCGGAGCCACAGCTGTCCTAGAAACTGCCCCCGCAATTGCCCCGCTGATCAACCTCCTTAACGATGGATTTCTAACCTTAATTTTCAATTTAAGCCCACCTTTCTTCTTTTTCTTCGTTAAAACACCCTCTTCTTCTACTTCTTCTTCCTTTCCCTCAAAAATCTCGGCCAGACGAGAACCAAAATCCGGTAACACGTTAGTACTTATATTCGTGTAAGGGAATTTAAAACCATTATCACTAGAATTTTGCGAATTTGGGGATATTCCTATACCAGTACCCATTTGACCAACACTTGCAAATAATCCACCTGGGTGATACCCTTCATCTTGAGGGCACCACAAAAACCCTATTCCGGAATTCGGGAATAACCCACCACTTTTACTGTCTTCATTACCTTGTAACCAACCCATTTATAAAAAAAAACGCTACCTTTTTCCTCCTCCTGTAGGTAATGACAATAAATTACTACCCTTCAAGGTTAAACAAACTGATTTTGAAAGGTATTGCTAAATCAAGGTTTTAGCAAGGACTGGTATAAAACCATATCTTTTACTACCCATTTGTTACGGGGAAAAAAAACACCACTTTGTTCCTTAAGTAAATTATATGTTTTACTACCCTTTGTCAAAAATAAATGAATAATTCTTTATTCCTTCTGTATAGTTAAAATTTACCTTTAGGGCAAAAAAACTGATTTTGGACAAAAAGGATATTGTTAAAATAAGGTTTCAGCAAGAGGGTATCCGAAAGACTGGCATAAAATCATATTTTTAATGCACATTTCTAAACGAAAAAAAAAATGATTTTTTTTTTCTCTTTTCTGTAACTTCAGTTATGAGAGAACTAGTGCCAATAAAAAAACCAATTGAGGGAAATAAAATATTTTGGACAAAAGGGTATTGTTAAAAAGAGGTTTTAACAAGACTGGTACAAAAATTATATTTTTTAATACCCATTTGTACACAAAAAAGAACCTGTTTTTTTTTTCTCTTTTATGTAATTTCAGTTATCAAATAAACTATTGCCCATAAAAACACAAAAAACTGATTTTCAATAAAAGGGTATTGTTAAAATAAGGTTTTAGCAAAAGGGTATTGAAAAACTGGTAGAAAAATCATACTCCTATTTTTAATACCCATTTTCACAAACAAAAAAATAGTTATTTTTTTAATCTTTTGTGTAACTTCAATAATGAATAAAAAAACCTTGAGGCAAAAAAACTGATTTTGGACAAAAGGGTATTGTTAAAATGAGGTTTTAGCAAAAGAGCATTGAAAAACTGGTAGACAAATCATACTCCTATTTTTAATAGCCATTTTCACAAACAAAAAAAAAACAATTACTTTTTTAATCTTTTGTGTAACTTCAATAATGAATAAAAAAAATTATGAGGTAAAAAAACTGATTTTGGACAAAAAGGGTATTGTTAAAATGAGGTTTTAGCAAAAGAGCATTGAAAAACTGGTAGACAAATCATACTCCTATTTTTAATAGCCATTTTCACAAACAAAAAAAAAAACAATTAAAACTTTTAAGGCAAAAAAAATGATTTTGGACAAAAAGGGTATTGTTAAAATGAGGTTTTAGCAAGAGGGTATTGAAAAACTAGCATAAAAATCACATATTTAGCTAACAAATAAATAAACAAAATATTATTAATAGTGATATAAAAAAGGATGAATAAAATGGGGAAAAAATTACCAGAGAATTTAGGGGTTGGTGAGAGTCTTTTTGTTTTTGGCTCTCTCTCTTTCACCTACATAGAGAGAGAGAGAGAGAGAGAGAGAGAGATTGCAGCTATAAGCTATGGAAAAACTGTATCTTTTTTATTTTGTGAATAATGCAAATTTACTCCTTGAACTATGCCTGATTTTCTTTTAAAAAACAAAAAACTATTTTAAGTGATTTGACATTTTATTTTAAAATCGACTCATTTTCCCAAAACCGAATATTATATTTTCTGTTTTACCCCTGGTTCTTGTTTATCCTTTTTTTATTATTATTTTATTTGTAAATTTTAGTTTTTTTATTGTTATTTTTCACATTTTCGTTTCTCGTTTCTCGTTTCCGTTTTTCAATCTGACAACTATGTCACTTCACCATACTATAGGAATGTAATAAGATAACATGTATTGGTGCAGTGGTAAAGTTGTTCTCATGTGATATGAATGTCATAGATTCGAGTCGTGAAACCAGACCTATTGCAGAAATGTAAAAAAAAAAAAAAGTATGTGTTAGGTCCAACACATCTTCGGATGACTCGTATTGAATAGTTGGAGAAATTGCAGGCCATAAAAAATTATATCGAAGGCGTATTAGATTGTTTTTTATGTTAAAATTTGGCAAAACCCGAATTCAGTTGGTTAAGATGCATAAGTTCGGAAAAACCTTGCTGGTTACAAGCAATGTTCTAAAAGGTGCAATGTTGACTTCATGCGAAAATTGACCGTCTAGTGCCTGATTCGCTTAATCACCACCTAATCCGCTTGATTCCGCCTAATATCTTAGACTTCTAGCCTCCGTCTACCGTATAGGCGCTACCTAATTTGCGCACAAGACATGTTTTTTTAGAACACTGGTTACAAGAATAACAAACCTAATTGAGCATTAAGTTAAAGCATTATTAATTGGACATGGGATTATCTCACAATGTTAGAAAGTTGATGAGGTCGATTAGAGTATTTGGAAGTATTGGGGTTATATTCAAATCACCCATAGTTTGTGGGGGGTTATTTACATTTTACACATTATACTTACTCCCTTTGCTTAAACGAAAAGACAATTATGAATGGCTTCTAGGGGAATTTGAGAAATCAAAATGTTTATCATATAATAATCACCCACTTTATGACCATAAAAAAGTGAATATATTTGGTGATTTTGATTACCATAAACTAGAAGGAATTTCCTTTTTTCATGGTTTTGCTTCACTTGACACTGATATAGTAAAGCATATAACTTCTTTTTTTTTTAACATGACATTCGGTTGAAATCAACAAGGGTCTCCGTGTAAACTGACTGTTTATGGTACAGTCAGTTTAACCATCGTTAGATTAGAAAATGAATGCTTAGATGAAGTTTTTCAATAACTAATTTATTTTTTCTATTTTCAACAAATTAGAATTTGATAAATTAAAAACAAATTGTATAAAACATTAAAAACCCAAAATAAAAATATATAATCCTATGGGTCTACCCTAAACTTAAATATTAATCAAAATTAAAAAAAAATTATTCATTTGACACATTTTTATACAAACGGTTTGTGAATCAGTCATATAGTCGGACTGTTCCCTAGTAATTCCTATCAATGACTTGTAATCTAATGAGGTTTATATACTAGCAGTACTACTTTAAAATTTAGTAATAAAAGCAATGGAAAAAACTGTTTACCAACTTGAATTACTCTTATTACAGTGACATAAGGTATTGGGGAAGGATAAATAAGTATGTTAAGCAAATATGGACATAGTATTAATTAAATATTTTTGTTGCTAAGGACAAAAGTTAGTATGTTGCTAAGATTTCATGTCTTTCACCATATACTAACGTGTGAATATCTGTTCATAACCATATTTATCTATTTTCATAAAAAGGGAATTGCTTTTATCCCAATAATACTAATGAACCAGACAGACTCAATCAGACTCTCAACACACCAGTTATTAATGTGAATTTAGAATTTTATTTTCATCCCGAAATTTAAGAGTAGGCTATTCGGCCATATATTTAATATTTTTAATTAATATTTAAGTTTAGGATAGTCTCAAATAATGTTCTATAATAGTAATTTAAAGGACTGTCCGGTATTCAGTCTGGTTGAACCTGGCTTATGGTTTTATCCATCTTTTTCCTTTTCTTTTTCTGCTTATCAGTCAACCTGTTTTATTGATTGTATCGAGTCTATTGACTCATTATGGTAAGCACCAAAAGGGATCCAAAACATACTGTATCTATTTTGGCTTTGCAAAAAGACAATAAAAATACTCCACTATTAAAAGTAGGTAACCTCCATTATAAGAATAAACAATCCATAACAAAACTTGATTAACGAATATTCAGGAGAATAAATCATTAGAAAATATGGGTTGGTAAAGTCAAACTTGTTACCAACAATCACAAATCACAAGACAAATAAAAAAAAAATGGGAAATAATTTTAGTGAAAATGATGTTTATAGGTTATATATAGAAAATTTTAATAACTAGTACTAATAAATGTACTCTCAACATGAGAGATGAGTAAAAAATTCGTAAATCCGTATCGTAATCCAACTCGTATGGATTGGGGCGGGTTGGGATGGGTTGAATGTTAAAAAAAAATCAATCCGTTCCGCCCCAATCCGCTATATATTTTGCGGGTTGGGTTAGGGTTGAGGTTCACAAACCGTGGGTTAATCCGTTCCAATCCGTTTCAACCCGCAATATATATATATATATATATATAACATTTAATTATTGTTATATTTTAGTTTTATTACTTGTTCGTGAATATTCCAAACGTACTTTGATTGAGTTTAATTTATATTTATGTTTGAAATATTCAATTTATTTTAAAATTTGGGTTGATTATGCAAACTATGAAAAATAAATGACCAAAATAAAAATTTAAGAATTAATCTAAACTTTGGGTTGGGGTTTTAATTGTAACGGGTTGGATTGGGTTGGGTTGAGATTTAAATTTCATCAATCCGTCTCAATCCGCTCCGCCATTTATTTTACGAATTGAGTTAGGATTGAAACAAATCCGCTACAATCCGATCCGTGCCCCTACCCAACATCGCAGAATAATTACATCCCATTTCAAGTTATTCCATTCCATGTTGCACTTGCACCAAATTAGGTCAATGAACTTTTATCTATCAAAAATCAAAATGTTTAGACATAATATTACTACTGTATACAGTAGTAATGAATAATATACGGTAGTAATATTATGTTTAGACATAGTTGTATGTCATATCATCACTTTGTGCACATGCTGTGTAAATAAGTTTTTGCATATAGTTTTACTGAAACGAAAAATGGGAAACCGATGGCTATAGCTTATATATATAAAAAATTGATCACTACTATTAAATGTACTCCCAACATTGCAGAATAATAACATCCCATTTAAAGTTATTCCATTCCATGCTAAACAAAAACCAAATTAGGTCAATGAACTTTTATCTATCAAAAATCAAAATAAGTCGAGAAACATGCTGGAAAATATTTACATAACTGGCAGGTTGCATTTGAACTCCCCAACCCAAATTTAAACAACAATTCAACCTTGGGAAAAAATGGAAAAATCTTCATCAACTATATGACATTGAACAACTCTACAAGTAAAGCTAAGAAAGTATAGAAATGACAATTTATGCATAAGTATGCAGGATTTAAGCAGGATTGTTTGGGAGTGGGAAATTATATAGTTGAATGATTCATATTAAACTTAAAAAATTCTTAAACCAAAACTCATTTCAAGTTGGGAAGTAGAAGGCGATGATTATATTAGGACAATCAACTGCGATACAGTTTATAAACAACGACACCGGCTTAAGAGCTGCAACGAGACAACCCAGGAGAGCTTCTCCCATAAGTAAAGAATAAATCATTTTTACAAATAAAAACTAACTCCGCTTGTTAGAAAACATCCTATTTTGCCAAACAACACCTTATATAGCTCGCATATTGGCGCAATGCTTCTGTCACGACTTGTAACTGACTTCAATATGATTTATTCTCTCGCAATGAAAGTTATAACGTTCCACTACTTAATTTAGTTTAGTATTTGTCGAAAACTGAGTATGTTTTAGTCTCTTGTATATTGGAATACGAATTTTCTTGTACTCATTTGTATATAATTAAGTGTGGGGGAGCATCTTGACTCATGCCTACTTAGTTGAAATTTTCACACACTGACGTGTGCATGTGAGAGGAGAGTACCGATGAATGCTCACATTTCGAATTGTGTAATCTTTTTGTCTTTAGTCTAAATGTTTATCTCACCGGTTTACTCTCGTAAGGTTTTTATAAAACACTTCTTCTCTGTCCAGTTTTCCAAAGTGTCTTTCTTTCTTCAACCAAAGTTTTTTTCACATTTTTTTACAAGGTTTTAACGACCCACATATTTCATAGCTAGTTTATACACACATTTACATAGTGATTTGGTATACACCATCCTATAACAACATTTTTTTTCTCATAAGCTCCTAAATTTATTACTCATTGGTTTTTCCGGCTTAAAACTTGTATGCTCCTCTTATAAACACTAGTATTTATTTTTATTTTAACTATAATTATATATATATTAAACTAGTAAACGATACTCACGTGTTGCGTGTGAGACGCTATAAATTGTGATGATTATACAAATGTAGAATAAAAAAAATATAGGATATAATAAAAAAAAAAATGATATAAATTGTGATAATGATACAAATATTTAGAGAAAAAAAAATATATAAGAAATTTTGTGTGGTTAAAGAGAAATAAATAGTGTAATTAGTTTTTATTTTTTATGAAACTAGTTAATATGGTAATTAATAAAAAATATATATATTTTTAGAAAAAAAATAACTAAATTGGGCAGTTTTATTTGACTCGTGTTGGCTTATTATAATCGAATGATAAGGAGAAACAGGAGGGATAGATACAAAGAGAGGAAGAGGCGTAGTCCCGTGTTCATGACGAGGAAGAGAACCCATTCTATCTTGACTTTCTCGTGCGATTCACTCTCGTGATATCTTTCACGTTCGTTAATGGTGGGTGCTATCACCGTACGAGACTTCGTCGATCTATCCCGCGTCTGTTAAGGATGTTCTTATATAGTTTCATGACTCTCATCAACATTTTATTTATTCAAATGTCACTGCTTTAAAAGGCACGTCTAAGGAGAAATTAGGTGAAGTCGGTAAGCGGAGCCTAAAATACTAACAAATTAGACAAGATTAACCGATTATTGCACGGAATTAGCTGTGTTCATGCGCTAACCGACCAACTTACGGCTAAAATCTTTTAGAACATGGTCAAATTACCAATTTTACCGAGTAAGGTCGTTGGTCAAACGGGTTGAGACCCTAATATACCACGTTGATTATCAGGATTCGATACATGACGTCCGCAAAGCGGATTACTTCCGAAGAGATGATTATTAATTATAAAAAAAAAGTTAATTAATTTTTTTTACTAATTTATAGTAAAAACTAGGGCTGGGCGAAAAACTGAAAAAACCGAATCGGATCGATAACCGAACCGAAAAATCGAAAAAATTTGGGGTCGGTTTCGGTTTTATTGAAAAAACCCGAAAAATAACCGAATAAAACCGAAACTGGACCGGAAAAACCCGATCCGATTCGGCCCAAAAAATAAATCGACTAAAACCGAAAAAAGTCGGTTTCTATTTTGTTAAAAACCGAATCGAAAAAAAGGATTACACATAATTTCCTCAAATGAAAATTGGAAAATCACCTCCATTGTAATCGGGAGATTGTTTTTTACATATGCTATTTAATTATTAGTATAACAGACGTGAGATTGCTAATCCCACGTCTGCGTGGCACGGCCATGTGTTGCTGCCATTTTTTATTATTTTTTTTCTTTTTTTATTTTTTTTTTCTGTGATTTGTTTTAAAATATCAAAAAAATTTCCAATTTTATCCAAAAATTTCTCTAATTTTATCAAAAAAAAATCTAACCATCAAACTACTTCATATTTCATTTCAGATTAATATATTTTTTTATCAAATCAACGTCACTCTACCGCTACAATTATACTCAATTTTACCAACAAAAAAAACCTCTCCCAATTTATCAAAAAAAAAAACATTCTCAATTTTACCCCAAAAAAACCCTAATTATAAATCATCAAACTAATTACTATAACAAATTAATATATTTTTTTGTCAAATCAATATCACTCTGCCATTGCATTTACCCCCAATTTTATATAATAAAAAAAAATATACCAATTTACCACTAATATTTCGTATACGTAATCTTCCATTGTAATCTCAGATTCTCAACTTTCTCTCTCTAAATCTAATTAAATCGATTTATAACCCTTTTTTTAAATAAATAAATAATAATAATAAACCGCATATCTATCCAAAATCCCAATACCTAATTAAACCAATCTTTATTTTCCGATCAATTCACCAAATACCCATTTTAGATATTCTTAAATAAGTCCCCTTTTTTTTCAATTAAAAATAAACACTTTTTATAATCAACTCATTAGTAGTTGTTTAATCCCAGATTTCCTTTTTCTTTTTAATATTCACCAAATTGCAACACCCAATTCCCTAAATTTAATTTCATTATTTTTATCCCAATACCCTAGTTTTCCCCCAATTTCAATTTTTTTTTAAAAATTTTCAATCAATTCATCAAATACCCATTTGAGATACTCTCAAATTAATCTATTTTCTCAAAGAATAAAAATTACCCATATGATAAAATCATAGTTGTTCCCCAAAAATTTGATCTTTTTAATTTTCCAAATAATATTAAAACTAAAATGGATGGGAACAAGGATGATGCGTTGAGGTCGGTAGAGATAGCGAAATCGGCCTTGAAATCCGGAGACAAAGCGAAGGCTCTGAAATTCCTTGCCAAGGCGCGACGTCTCGACCCCTCCCTCTCTCTAGATCACCTCCTATCCGATGCTGAATCATCATCCTCCGCCACGTCAGCATCCGCGTCGTCATCGTCTGCCCCACCCGAGGAGGCGAGACCGTTTGATCCCCTTAGAAAGAGGGTGAATGCCACGTCAGCAAATGCGGCGTCGGAGGAGCAGATGAGGGTGGTTAAGGAGATTATTAGGAAAAGAAAGGATTTTTACGAGGTTTTGTTTTGTTTTGTGTAATGCTTTTTTATTTATGTTTATTATAGTCATGATCATAGTTAGGGAGATAATTAGGAAAAGAAAGGATTTTTATGAGGTTTTTGTTTTGTTCCTTTTATTGATTATTAATTAGGAAAAGAAAGGATTTTTACGAGGTTTTGTTTTGTTTAATGTTTTTTTATTTATGTTTATTATAGTCATGATCATAGTTAGGGAGATTATTAGGAAAAGAAAGGATTTTTATGAGGTTTTTGTTTTGTTCTTTTTATTGATTATTAATTATTACTGTCGGGATCATATTTACTTGGAAACTCGTGTTCTGCTTCCTGCTTCTTGTTTGCCGTTTACTTTTATTTCACATGTAAATTACAAGGTTTCCTGCTTTTTTATTACTGTTTCAAGTTTACGAGTTTTTTTGTAATGTTTATTACCGGTCAGGATTGTAGTTACCGGCTAGTCTTCTAAATGGGGAGCCTAAAAGGAAATTAGCTGGAGCCTAGATGCATAGTAGAGGAGATTAAGCAGAATTAGGCGTTATGTGAGCTATTTTTGCGTAGAATCCGCCTTGAGCCTTTTAGAACATTGGTTATTGGGAAACTTGTTTTCTGCTTTCGGCTTCATTTTTCCCTTTTTTTTATGCTTAAGCACCCTCAAATGCCACATCATCGTCTGCCATGTCGGCGGGAGGAAATAGTAGTAGGCTAAAAGGACTCCAGCACCAGAAAACCCCTATCTTTTACCCATGTATCTTGAAAAAAGTTAACTAGTTTAGCTTTCAGCACCCCCATAATGAAGAAGAACAGTTATAGTTCTGCCTTTTACGAGGGTAGTGAGGGAGATTATTAGGGAAAGAAGGATTTTTATGAGATTGTTAAGAGCATATACTTTTTTGGTGTTTATTACTGTCATGAAGGAATCCCTCTTTCCGGTTCCCGCTTCTCGTTTCGGTTTTCATTTCCCGTTATTTCACATATTGTAAAATATAGGATTTTTTCGCTTTTCCACGTTTTATTTGTTTAGATTCGCTTCTTGATTGCGTTTCTCTACCTTACAAATATATGGTCAGGATGTTCGTGTTGATGTTACCTTGGAGGTTTTGGTTTAGTGCATGTCTGGAAACTGATATTTTTTTCCTAAGCTTTTTTTTAGCTTAAGTAATATTATGGGTGGTTCGCTTGTTGGCTTTTATAAAACTCGGTTTTGGGTTAAGAAAAGCTCAAATGCCAAGAATTTGGGGATCTTTTTCTAGTGCTTGTTTGGAAACTGCTTTTTTTGTTTGATTATGGGTGTTTGGTTTGTTAGCTTCCTTAATTTTTTTAGAAGTTACCTTTTGGGCTACCCAGGAATTTCGTAATCCTTTCTCAGTGTCTGTTTGAGAACTGTTTTGTTCCCTTAGCTTTTTGCTTAAACAAGCAATGAGCGTTTGGTTCCTTAGCTCTTTAACTTCAAACAAGCTTGAAATCAGAGAAGATATGATTTTGGAGATTTTTCCAGCCTTTTCAGGTAACAATTATCTAAAAGTAAATTTCTAATAAAATAATTTTATATAGTTACAAGTCACTTAATAAATGAAAATTAGTAAAAAATAAGTTCTAAGTCACATATAAGGAAAAAAACTAAGGTGGTGCGAAACAACTTATTTGGAGCAACGTTTTGACTAAAAAAGCCGATGCCTAACACCCCCTTAATTTGTTTTCTTACCATCTCGCATAGACTCTGCCTATACATGTACCCTAACTTGAGTTTAAGATATGCTGTAGACTTTCTTTTGTTATTCCTCATTATTTTCTTCTTTTGCAACTTCGTGAGATAATACAGTCACATGACCTTTATGGAAATAATGACCGTCTTCAGGTTTTGGGGTTGGAAAAGAGTTGTGCAACAGAAGATGTACGGAAGGCATATAGGAAGCTCTCGTTGAAGGTTCATCCTGATAAAAATCCTGCTCCTGGGGCCGAAGAGGCATTTAAATCGGTTTCTAAGGCGTTCCAGTGTCTTAGCAATGAAGAGAATCGGAGGAGGTATATATGTTAATTACAGCGAATTATGTATACTTTATGTTGTGTCATGTTTTGATTTAGTGTATATAGACGCATTAAGGGAAAATGACCACTAGGTGTCTTTTTTGCATTCAGTATGATCAGTGTCGGAGCTAGCATTTTGTATTTTTTTATTTGGTTGATTAAATTCAAAATATTTGTTACGAGGTTCCTTTAATGCCAGCTTGGTTTTGAATGTTTCAGTGTCTTAGTAATAAGGAGAATGGGAGGAGGTATATATAACCTGATGTTAGAACAAATTATGCATACATCGTGTTATTTTTTTATTTATGTATGTGGGTATGACTTGTTTAATGTGATTCAGGAGAGTCATAGAAGGTATATATAACCTTTTGTTACTACTGATTATGTATAAAATGTGTTTCTTGAGGGTGCTTACTCATGGCTCATTAAAAATGAAATAAGTTCTGAAAATAATACAAAAGTAATGAGGAGAATCGGAGGAGATATATATATATATATATATATAATGAGTAGAATAGGAGGAGGTATATATGACTTGTATTACAGCACATTATGTATACATTGTGTTATCTTTAAATTTATTCTATATAGATATATTAAATGGAAATTACTATTAGGTGTCTTGTTACTTAATTTCAAGTTAGTTTGAAGAGAATTGAAGGAGGTGTATATAATCGGATATTACAAAAAACTATGTATACGTTGTGTTATGTTTTAATTTATTGTATGTAGACATATTAATCGAAAATTACCATTAGGTATCCTTTTTCTTTTACTTGATTTCAACTTAGTTTGAATTGGGAGGTGGTATCTATTATCTGATATAACAACTAATTGTATATACATTTTGTAATATTTTAGTTTGCTGAAGGGATTTATGATTTAAGCGTATTGTTTTATATTACTTCGCAATTAGTTTTAAGGAAGAATTTCCTTTTTCCATTTAGTGTTATTTTTTATGGGTATGCACTTCGTTGAGCTGTTCTCAATTGGTATGATTAGTGGCGGAGCAAGCATTTTGCATTTGTATTTTGGGATGCTACTTACAATATATTTTGATGGGGTTGCAAACTAAATATTTCTGAATTATTTTCAAAATCCCCTCTAGAAAAAATACCATTTTATAAATTGTGGGGTGTTGCGGCTCCAACCCCTGACATCATATAGCTTCGCTACTGGGCACGATGGTTAACAAACTGATTTTTATCTTTGATGGAGCATGAACTTTAATGAGCTTTTTTTTGGACATGCTTTATAATATCACTTGATGTGCATTCACTTTCTATAAATTTAATGGGTAGCAATCTGCCATATCACTTCATGCACTTCAAAGTTTTCCATTGGCATGTTGTTCTATGTGATTTCATATTTGATGAAGCATACAATGCACTCCAATGAACTGATTTTCTGATTGGTATACTGATCAATAAAGTTGTTTCACACGCTTCAATAGAAAGATTTTGGATTCGGATAGGGAATAGCATGCATTAGTGCTGAATGTGAATGAAAAGTAATAGTAACACTTCAGAGGAAGTAAGTAAAAGTTGTCATATGGGAATTTTCCTTGTGTATCAACGCATTATGGCATTATGCATATATGTTTTTGTAAATGTATCCAGAAATTGTTCGAGCACTAGATTTTTTCTTCATTATCATCTTATATTTATTTTGTTTGTAATATTAATCCAAGTGACTATGTATTAGGTATGATGTGTCGGGGTCAGACGAGCCTGTACACGAGCACCGCGTAAACAGGCGTAATGGGCAAGGGTTTAACGGGTTTTACGGGGAAGAAATCGACCCAGACGAGATTTTCCGTAACTTTTTCTATGGGGGTATGAACCCGGGTGCCACGACCCAGTTCGGAAGTTTTAGTTTCGGGCCTGGGGTAGGAGTGAGAGTTGGTGGAAACAACGGTGGTATGGCTCGGACATGTATACAGCTTTTGCCAATTTTATTGATCCTTTTGGTGAACTTTTTGCCGTCAAACGAGCCTGCTTTCGTGCTATCGAGACAGTACCCTTATGAGTATAGGTTTACGACCGGTAAGGATGTGAATTATTTTGTGAAATCATCGAGGTTTGAGCAGGAGTATCCACAGAATAGCGTGGAGAGGGGGAGGTTGGAGCAGCAGGTGGAGAGAGAGTACGTGTCGATTCTGTCTCATAATTGTAGGATGGAGAGGCAGAGGATGCATTGGGGGTATGTGCGTGAGTCGCCATATTGTGACTCATTGGAAAAATTCCAGGCCATGGCATGAGGTGATCCTTTTTTTAAGTATTTTTTTACCTGCTTATGTTTACCTTTTCTGCTTCATATTTATGTTGTTTTGTCGAATATCTCATTTCATACAGATGTAACCATTAGAGTTTGTAAATGTCTGGACTATGTTCATATTTAACAAAGCCTTTGTTTATATTTAACAAAACCTCACGGTTTTCCTCATTATGCATAATTTTGTTTGCGGTTGTGTTTGTTTAGGCGTGAGTAATGTAGGGCTTTTTGTGCTTAGGAGTTAGTGACTTAGGTAGAGAATTCCGATATCAGCTATACAAGGATTCATGAATATCGATTCCTTAGAAGTTTTTTCCTTCTTTATTTTCCATATATTAAGTGCAAGTCTTTTGTTTTATATTTTGAATTTTCCATCATCGCGTGTCGGTTTCATGAGCAACCTGTTGTTGCACATTTTTATGATGGAACTCACATTTCCTTTTGTGCATATAGTATTAAGCCGTGTTTGGCTGTTTGCTTAAGTTATAGGACAATGTAATGTTATTTCTGCATAGGAAGGATATGAATATATGAATCATTCTTTCTGTTTTTAAAAAAATTATTCTTTTTATTAGGATGTGTTGAATGAAAGGGCCATTGGAGACTTGGTTCACTTTTAGTTACTGTTTCCATTTTGTTTTCGGATACTCATATGGTTAATGTTTTTTCAATTACTAGTGTTGCATTTACAAAACCAGTTGTTCATAAATTGTGCTATCATGTAGCTTGGAGCAGAGACCAACCCTTAGGGCACTATGCTTAAGCACACTTTGTTGACTTTAATAATTGGATTCATGTTTGTCTGTCCTGAACTTTGTTTGTTTTGCAGAAGTCTAATAGTGTATTAGTTGCAACATGAAAATGTATAGAACAATTACCGGGTTTCTATTTCATTTGCTTTCTTTCTTGTTTGATTCAAGCTCTATTTTTGGGTTTATGCTTAGTTTGGAGTCTGAAATATAGATTTAAGTAGATTAGGTACAATCTGGGTTATTCTGAGACCTCAGTTTTATATAGTGACTTCTTCCATACCTCCTCGAGGGTCTTAATCTACATTTTCAACCTTTTTTTGTCAATACATTTAATTGTACACCTTCTCCAACTTTATTTCGATCTAGTTAAAAGGTGGCTACTGCTCTATAAACTAAGAGCTTACGTTGTTAGAAGCTGTTTCGAGGAGTTAATAATCAGATTCCAATGTTGTTTGCAGCTATTGATATATATGTGTAATACTGAGTAGTTATGAAATAAACTAAGAGAGCTTTAAGAGATACAATTAGTGTGAGTTTTGTGTTTGTAACTTTGTATACTTGTATTAGTACTTAATTTTATGTGATGGCGAAAATGCTTATTACTCTTATGTGATGCTAATCACATGGGATAACTTCGAGTAGGGATTTCATTTTCATGTTGAGCTCTAGCTGTTTGATTTTGACTTCATTTACCACTTTTGTCTATTGATCCAGATTCACTTGTCAATTGTTGTCGACTATCGATATAAGTGGCGAAATGATGGTCATACAAAAATTCTATACAAAGTATTGATATGGCTGCTGCAATCCTCTAATTTCTAAACATGGTCAGGGGTCTTTTCATTCTTAAGGTGCTGGCCAACTAGTCAACATGGAAAAATTGTTAAGAGATTTTGTTTAAGTTTGTCTGTTTGTACAGCATCACTTTAAGAAGACAAGGTCAAATTTTAAGATCAAAGTTTGTGGTTTGCTTTTTGTCATAATATTTTTCTGTTGCTATATGTTTTCTTTCAACGTTTTTAGTTTTGTCCTATTCTTTTCTTTGTGCATCCACCTTGGACTGGTTTGAATGCTGCTGAAGTCAACTATATTAGATTGTTAATCGATAGAAAGCATCTAGAATCATATATCTTCTCATTTCAAAGTATAAAACTAGCGAATCATTATTTTTAAGGATTCTAAATAGTTTTTTGTGAAGGAAATCATGGTCGTGTTCCATTTATATAAGCCAATTGGACCATCTGAATAAGGAAACAAAGGACAGTAATATATATGTAGCTGACAGTTATTCATTTATAGAGACTTTATCGTCCATGATATGTTGTAGGTTGTATGTTTTAATTTCTATCCTGCATCAGCTTAACCGGCCATGGGGGTCAAACATCTATCAAGTAACTAGTGAAAATAGATGCAAGATATTTACTTTTGTCTGTCGGAATTTTATCGAGACTTCTTTTGTTTCATTATGTTACAGGTCATTTGGGCACTTCATTTATAAATTTCCAGTTTTGAAGTGGGACGTGTACGGTTCGGGAAGTATTTCTGCTTCACATAAATACAGTCTTTGCTTGATCAAGTGTGAGCTAGCCCCTTACGGTGGTATAAACTCATTGGGGCTTACATATAGTTTCATTGTTTTTTCGTTAAATTACAGTGGACCCTTTTTTTCTTACTGCAACCTTTGCAGTAATATGGATGTAATAACCTTGCCAGCTTAGTTTCAACGCGTCTCATTATTTGAAATAATAGCGATTCAGCCAATAATACATATGATAATCTGCAAATTTGATACTTCCAAGCCTGTGTAATGTTATCAGTGGGTAAACTTCTTCGTTATGGGTTTACATAAACAGAACCGGTCAGACAAACGAAACTAAATTTGCTTTGTTTCTATTTATGAAATTTGCAACTTGATTTAATCGAAATACCTTTTGACATTTATCTCCCTGCATTACGCTTCTGATTATTGCTTGTGTGTTTGTATGGTCTTCTAGTGGTTATGCCCTTTGTTTACTCACCTTGTTTTTTAGTACAGCTGACGACCACCACAAGAGATTTTAACCATTTTAGTGTCTTGTACTTTATAGTAGTTGCTCGAACTGTCTTGTTACTTGGGATATTGTTTAGAGACATGACACCCTTGTATTCACTTTTATTATAATTCAAAATTTAATTAAAAACCTCGACTTGTTAAGACAGTATTGTTTAATGTTAGATTAAGGTCAAATCAATCAAACGGAACAGAACCAAACCTACAATGATGTTGGTTGGTTTAGACCAGTTTTAATAAAATCGTTGAAACCCTGATTACTTTTTATTGATCCGGTTTGTATTTTCCTAAACCTTACAGAACCAAATCACGATAGTAATAGACTAATAGTGATTCTCCAGCAGCTGACCAAAGATACACGAGCAAATACCAAGAAAATTTAAATTTCATGAACTTGATCATCTGCGATCTTGTATTAAAGAATTCCGGGACTTGAGTAAGTAGAAACACCTCAGCAGTCAGCATAATCGAAGTAGTTAAAGGCTTTTCACAATTCAATATTATAAAAAGCAAAATAACGGTTCTCTCATCTTCAATTTTAACGACAACTGGGTAAACCCTTTCTTATAGAAGCTCGAGAAATATTCTTCTTCAGTCCAAAAATTTGGAATGCACGGGTGGTTTAGTCCTTGGATGTTATAGCTAGCAATCCCAATGCACCTATGAGTATATACTGCAACCATAAAAATAAATAAGATTCTTGAAACTGAAGACTGAAATAAAACTTACCAGATTTTGTATTTTGCAAAAAGAACAAAAATATTCGAGAAAAAATTGATTTGCACCGGAAGAAATGATTGGTTAATCGACAACCAATGCAGGAAACTAAGTCTAAAAGAACACTTATCTTGACATCCAATTGTTTATCACAACCATATTAGGATACAAAGAACAAGTGTGCAATTTTATTATTTGATTTTAAATTTTAAACAGAGAAGCCGAAGGATCACATCTTAGATTAGGCGGAGAGAACCAACCTTGATGACAGGCTTCTCAGTCATGATGATGGTTACCCAGCCAACATAAGGCAAAAACCTGACACAAATGAAACACTTTAGCAATAATAAAGATATAGTTACAGATGTTCATTACATATGAAGTTTGGAATAAATATTCATGGCTTGACAATCGATAGATTAACGATAATAAGACACAACATCTAGTAAAGGAATACAATATCAAGTGAATGGAAAAAATAGATGCATTCAAGTATTTTATGAAGATACCAGCATATTGTGAATTCTATTACTTCGTTATAATGTTTTAGTTTACTCTGCATAATAATGCTTTCATCCGAATAAAGACACAAAATCCAGTAGAGGGTAGTATTCTAAGAACATAGGAACAGTAGTAGGTTTCACGTATTTTATGAAGATACTAACATACTGCATATTCAAATATTTTTTCCATTATGCGTGTTTCAGTCTTTACTGCAAGTCAAGATAATGTTTTCGTCTATTTTAAAACACAATAAGCAGTAGAGCAGACAATATCGATAAAGTGGGGACAGTCACGTTATGAAGATACTAGCATAGTGCAAATACTAAACTCCATGATAATGTTTTGGTCTATACTGCTAAATAATACGCTTGAGTTCGTACTTTATAGGCAAATGTCGGGCTCATAAAATCTTGTTCACAGAAAATACTAGACACGCTAATGTAAAAGAATATATAACTTCTTGCAGATAATATGAATCAGAAAATGTTTACATAGTAATAATGGAAAAATAGGAGTAGAAAATATAGATGCACAGTAAATTACCCAACAGCTCGCCCCATGATATGTTGCCTATGCAACCATTGCTGGCCTGGAGCATAGAGTCCCCTGTCATCCCCATAATTGTTATCCCCTAATTAAGGCAATAAAAGAGATCAGTGGCATTCAATAAAACTCAAGAGCCATGACAGAAACTTCTTATAAGAATTCCACAAATAGAACTAACATGATATCAATACATATTAGGTTAACAATTTCCTGAATGTAGGAAAGATCTTGAGTTGAGAAATGAGAACAAGTTTTGGTTTCTCTAAGTAAGTACCTTTAGTGAGAACATCAACTTCTCCTGTGTCTTGACGCTCATGAACCTACGAAACATGGTGTAAATTAAGAACTTGAAATAAAACAGTTGTAATTAGCTTTTTCCAATATACAACCTCCCAAAAAAAGAAGTTTCCAATATACTAGTGGACAATTGAAAAGGAATCATAAATTATTACCTTGATCACACGGTGGACAATTGGAATTTCACGCCCCTTCGCAAATTAAAAGAGAAGTTACCAAAGATGGAAAAATTAATTCTGTTGGGGATTTAGTGAAAAATATATAAATAAAATAAAACAATATCAAGCACCATATTAACTTATTAAGCGGACCACTCAAAAACTTGACCATCCAATGTATATAGGAGAATAGTAAAATGTAATTGGCTCATTACTAAAAGTTTTTAGATGTATTTCTTCGCTAAAAACATTAGCCCACAAAAAAAAACATGGTAAGCAAAAGAGAAAGGTACCACCCAGTTAATGAGCACTATTTGTAAAGATTAGCTAAACTGAGAAGGAAAGGTGTACTAATATACACTGAAAAACTTATAACGAAAGGTAAAGTCAAGAAACCAAATGTCGAAGGGGGATGGGAACACAAAGCATATGACAAATGCAAGTACAGGTATAACAGATTGAATTGAGCCAAAAGAAAGAAAATGTGCAAAAGTCTAAACCATGAAAAAAAATTGAATTTACAAAAAGACAAACCTCAAGCCGTAGTTGCACCTAGATTTGCTATGCAGAACAAAAATATTAAAGAGTTATATTGTAGAACATGGGAAAAAGCAATGTCAGAATGATGAACGTACATCAATATTAAATACAACAATTTCTCCCGCTCGAATTGGATCCTTGCTCATATGCAAAAACAAAATGTCTCCCTGCAAATGCAAAAAAAGAGGTATTATTCAAGCAAGCTGAAGAAAAGGAGCATGCTTTAGTACCCCCAAACTATTGTCAATATGTATTATATACCCTCTAGGCAAAATAACATTTTGATACCCGGCCCAAGTAAGTGTTCAAAATTAGTACCTGAATAACTTAAAATTGTCAAGAACCTTAGAAGGGGAATTTTTTTTTGACAATTCTTAGAGGGGGAATGTGGTTCATTGAAAAGATTGCCACCAAAACCTTACAAGTTACAATATGCATAGAATATGTACTAAATTGTCATTGGTTGGTGATATCCTGGAATACATGAGTGAGTTTCAATCCAAAACTAACACGTGATGAATTTTGAAAGTTTGATGAAGAATTTGGGATGATGTTTTCCCGAAGAAAAGAAAAACATTGAAAATTTCTTAACCATTGCATTTTTACATGACACGAAAATCTAAAAGTTGATGTTATGTGGATGAATATATTGGAAAAGAGAAAATACAAATGACGTCCATGGTAGCTCAGGTTTTATCGATGTTCTTCTTTTATGACTTTTAAGCTACATAATGTTTCGCTGTCAGTTTAGCTCCATCTTTTAGCTTTAGTGGTCTGATAAAGCTACAACTTCCAAGCTAGATCGATAGCTTTTAAAAGCTACAAAAAAAAACTAATTTGGAAAGGCCAGCTATCTTTTTTATTTATTTGGAAAGGCTAGTTTTTGGCTTAAAAGCTACGAAAAAACAATCCCTTGTATCATGCTTTGAAAGGTAGAACGAGGATGACTAAAACAGAAAACTTAAATTCCAATTTTAACTGGTAAATTATCTTTATAGCTTTTAGGCTAGGTAACATCTGGTTATTCATAAATCAAGCTCAGTCTTTTTTGTTTTTCTGGAGTGATAAACCTATTTTATCATGCCGTTTTGAAATCTCAATATTCATGGAACGATTTTTTGGGATAAAGTCACATGTAAAGGAAAGTAATTGGTAATTAAGCAGAGAATTACTAAAACAGATGTTAGTATATCAGACTTCAGACTTGAACTTAGCTTGTTATAATTTTAGCTTATATTTAATTACCATTGGGCTGTTCAGCTTTTAAGCTCAACCTTTTTGCTACCTAATCTGATACTTTTAACTTAGATCCATCTCCTTTCTCCATGAAATGAGACGAGCTAGTTTTTTGCTTAAAAGCTACTGCCAAACAATCACATGGTACCATGCTCATAAGTTCAGATAAACAGAAAAATATAAGTGATTAAGCAGTCAAGAACTAACCCTTTTGAAGCCAGGTTCCATGCTTCCAGAGAGCACAACGACAACAGGTGATTCACTACCGGTCACACACATTAATCCCTTCCATATCATTAGAGCCGACGTGACAATCATGCCTAGTATATCATAAAACAATTATTTCACTAGCTCTACACAGAATGGAAAATGAAAAAAAATGCCGAAATCTAAATAGACAGAATTTGAGAATGCTAATGCAAAAAGGACCATGTCCTAGTTACAGCTACAATAACAAATATACCTTAAAGGATATTATTTAAGCTAATACATACCAAAACAGCTAACTGCACAATCTTTCAAATTTAAATCTACTGTACCAAGTACCAACCTTTAAAAAAGCACAAAAATGTACTAAAAATATTATGGTATTTATTATAACAGAAGAAAAAAATGATCTTTGGCATCCAAAACCTGTGATCTCAGAAACCCATAATCAAATGAGTGAAATAGAGTGGGTGGGTGTATAATTTCATTTATGAGGATTCAAACTGGTAAAAAAGTTGAATTTGTGTATAAAATACAAATAGGTACCACTAATTATTCAAATGACAGGTAAAAAAACAATAAAAAAAATATCTTTTGGCATTCAAACTCTGTAATTTTAGAATTCATGAGCGATTGAAATTGAATGGTGGGTGAATATTTTCATATATGAGGTTTTAAATTGTTAAGAGTTGAATATGCGTATAAAAGACTAAAATGTACTACTAACCATCAAATTGGTGTGTATAAAAACAATTTAAAAAAAAAAAATCTTTGGCATCCAAAACCAGTAATTTCAGAAACCCATAATCAATTGTTTGAGTGTAGATTTTCATATATGAGGATTTAAATGGTGCAAAGTTGAATATGTGTATAAAAAACTAAATTGTACTTATCATCATATACCTGTATATAAAATCAATAAAAGAATGATACAATGAACCCATTATGGAACAAATAAATCAGTGTCTTAAAAAGCAAAATCTTAGCTAAAGCATCTTTGCAAGAACTATGTTAAAAGCGTAAAAAAACATAAGCTTTTAGCGGCTTAAAAAGAAGAAAAGCAAGCTTTTTAAGCTTTGAATCGAGTTTTTTTTACTACGCGCTTTTTAAAACAGTAATATAGAGTGACTGAACTTGAATGTGTGAATGTATATATATGAGGAATTAAGTGATGCAAAATTGAATGATTATAAAAGAACTAAAATGTACAAAACAATTAAAAAAAAGAGGATCTTTGGCAACCAAACCCTGTAATTTCAAAAACCCATATATAAAAAGTGATTGAAAAATAGTTTAATTATAAATAAATAAAGAAAAACAAACCAAGGCTGATAGCTTGAGAGCTAAAAGGTGCTACTAATCATCAAATTGGTGTAAAAAAAACTACTAATAACCATCAAATTGGTGTGTATAAAAACAATAAAAAAAAAGGAACTTTGGCATCCAAACCCTGTAATTTCAGAAACCCATATATTAAAAAGCAGTTTATAAATAAATAAATAAAGAAAAACAAACCAAGGCTGAAAGCTTGAAAGCTAAAATGAGCTACTAGTCATCAAATTGGTGTAAAAAAAAACTACTAATAAGTAATAATTATCACTTGGTGTGTATAAAAACAATAAAAAAAAAATGAACTTTGGCACCCAAACCCTATAATTTCAGAAACCCATATATTAAAAAACAGTTTATAAATAAATAAAGAAAGAAAGAAAGAAAGAAAGAAAGAAAGAAAAACAAAGCAAGGCTGATAGCTTGAGAGCTAAAATGTGCTACTAATCATCAAATTGGTGTAAAAAAAAAACTACTAATAAGTAATAATTATCACTTGGTGTGTTATAAAAACAATAAAAAAAATGAACTTTGGCATCCAAACTCTGTAATTTCAGAAACCCATATAGTAAAAAGTGATTAAAAATTAGTTTATAAAGAAAAACAAACCAAGGCTGATAGCTTGAGAGAATAATTGTCTCATTTGTATTGATTTCATTGATTCCATTTTTTCTCCAATATACCCCATTCTCTCTCTCTCTCTCTCTATATATATATATATGTATGTCTCTCTCTCTCTCTCTCTCTCTTATAATTTATGTTGAAGAAGGAAAAGTTATGACACAGAAATGAAAAACTTGGTATCTTAGTGTTATAAATTGAAATATTGAGACTAATTATAAATATTTTATAACTATGAAGATCATTTATCTAACGGGTTACGTTACTCTCAATAGGCACAGTTTGGTCCGGTTCGGTTTTTAGCATAACCGAAACCGAACATATTTTTTTGTCGGTTTTTTTCGATTTCGGTCTTTTTATTTTTTGGACCGAACCTGATCGGTTTTTTCCGGTCCAGTTTCGGTTTTTTTTTCGATTTTTCAGTTATTTTTCGGGTTTTTTCGGTTTCGGTCTTTTTCGGTTCGGTTTTATTGAAAATCGAAATCGACCCGAAATTTTTTCGGTTTTTCGGTTTCGGTTCGGTTATCGGTCCGGTTCGGTTTTTCCGGTTTTTCGCCCGGCCTTAACTATCGTTATGACTTTTAGAAAACGGAAAGCGGGCTTTAGACGTAAATAAGTCGTTTGGCGTCTGATCCTGTCTAATTTTGCTTAGTCTCGTCTAGTACACTATAGCTGTATTGGTTTCGTCTAATTTTCGCCTAATCTCAACTTTTATAAGGGTGTTTTTTATGTGCTCTAGATTTGATATGGATCATGTATGTACAAACATTGTACTATTATATATATATTTTGCCGCATTATCTCGTTTATTTGTTCAAGCCAAGAATTAGAAAAAAAATAGAATTTGTATTAAATTTAATGATATATAGTTCAACATTTCAATTATACGATTAACTTGTATTATTTTTTCAACAATTTTAACAAGAATTATTAGTCGTCAAAATCACACATAACTTTATATTAATGAACAATTGAACAATAACGGAGGAATTACAATAATGTTTAATAAAATGTTTAGGTACCTAATAGAATAGAAACTATAATAATAAATTATTAAATTATAGCAAAACATAAAAAACAGTCAACTAGTATAATAAATAATTTATATACATATTTCTTCATAAACCCTGATATCAAAACCCTAGCAGCCTCTTTTTCTTCTCTCCAAAAAACCAACCAACAAAAACAAAATGGTACCATTTTCATACTTTTTGTGTTTATATTTATAGTAAATGAGTAGTTTTTTAGATGATATTCTATTTATATTTGGATTTTATGTAATATATTTTGCAGACTGTAGAAGAAGTAGTGAACCCAAAAGCATACCCATTAGCAGATACCCAGTTGGCTATTACTATTTTGGACCTTGTTCAACAAGCTGCTAATTACAAACAGCTCAAAAAAGGAGCTAATGAAGGTTATTTCTTCGTAAAATAATCGCTATTTTATTTTTGGCAAATATTGTTCATTTCTATTGCATGTATAGCTACTTTGGTTGTTTATTGTTCTTAAGGGTCAGTTTATGCCTTTCTTATTGTTCATTTGTAAATATTTACAAATATTGTTCGTATTTTGGACCTTGTTCAACAAGCTTCTAATTATAAACAGCTAAAAAAAGGAGTCAATGAAGGTTGTTTCTTCGCTAAATAATCGATATTTTGTTATTGGTAAATGTTGTTCATTTTGTATTGTATGTATAGCTACTTTGGTTGTTTATTGTTCTTAAGGGTTAGTTTATGCCTTTCTTATTGTTCATTTGTAAATATTTACAAATATTGTTCGTATTTTGGACCTTGTTCAACAAGCTTCTAATTATAAACAGCTAAAAAAAGGAGTCCATGAAGGTTGTTTTTTCGCTAAATAATCGATATTTTGTTATTGGTAAATGTTGTTCATTTTGTATTGTATGTATAGCTACTTTGGTTGTTTATTGTTCTTAAGGGTCAGTTTATGCCTTTCTTATTGTTCATTTGTAAATATTTACAAATATTGTTCGTATTTTGGACCTTGTTCAACAAGCTTCTAATTATAAACAGCTCAAAAAAGGAGTCGATGAAAGTTGTTTCTTCGCTAAATAATCGATATTTTGTTATTGGTAAATGTTGTTCATTTTGTATTGTATGTATAGCTACTTTGGTTGTTTATTGTTCTTAAGGGTCAGTTTATGCCTTTCTTATTGTTCATTTGTAAATATTTACAAATATTGTTCGTAGTTTGGACCTTGTTCAACAAGCTTCTAATTATAAACAGCTAAAAAAAGGAGTCAATGAAGGTTGTTTCTTCGCGAAATAATCGATATTTTGTTATTGGTAAATGTTGTTCATTTTGTATTGTATGTATAGCTACTTTGGTTGTTTATTGTTCTTAAGGGTTAGTTTATGCCTTTCTTATTGTTCATTTGTAAATATTTACAAATATTGTTCGTATTTTGGACCTTGTTCAACAAGCTTCTAATTATAAACAGCTAAAAAAAGGAGTCCATGAAGGTTGTTTTTTCGCTAAATAATCGATATTTTGTTATTGGTAAATGTTGTTCATTTTGTATTGTATGTATAGCTACTTTGGTTGTTTATTGTTCTTAAGGGTCAGTTTATGCCTTTCTTATTGTTCATTTGTAAATATTTACAAATATTGTTCGTATTTTGGACCTTGTTCAACAAGCTTCTAATTATAAACAGCTCAAAAAAGGAGTCGATGAAAGTTGTTTCTTCGCTAAATAATCGATATTTTGTTATTGGTAAATGTTGTTCATTTTGTATTGTATGTATAGCTACTTTGGTTGTTTATTGTTCTTAAGGGTCAGTTTATGCCTTTCTTATTGTTCATTTGTAAATATTTACAAATATTGTTCGTAGTTTGGACCTTGTTCAACAAGCTTCTAATTATAAACAGCTCAAAAAAGGAGTCGATGAAAGTTGTTTCTTCGCTAAATAATCGATATTTATTATTGGTAAATGTTGTTCATTTTGTATGTATAGCTACTTTGGTTGTTTATTGTTCTTAAGGGTCAGTTTATGCCTTTCTTATTGTTCATTTGTAAATATTTACAAATATTGTTCGTATTTTGGACCTTGTTCAACAAGCTTCTAATTATAAACAGCTAAAAAAAGGAGTCAATGAAAGTTGTTTCTTCGCTAAATAATCGATATTTATTATTGGTAAATGTTGTTCATTTTGTATGTATAGCTACTTTGGTTGTTTATTGTTCTTAAGGGTCAGTTTATGCCTTTTATTATTGTTCATTTGTATATATTTACAAATGATGTTCGTATTTTGGACCTTGTTCAACAACCTTCTAATTATAAACTGCTCAAAAAAGGAGTCAATGAAGGTTGTTTCTTCGCTAAATAATCGATATTTAGTTTGTTGTTCTTAAGGGTTAGTTTATGCCTTTCTTATTGTGGGTTTTAGCAGGGCCGGTCCGGTGCCTTTTTACACCTAAGCCTCTAAGCCGTAAAAAAAATTAGGCGCGTTTTTAAACTTTGCCTGGAAAGATTCATACACCATGCTTAAAAAAAGAATCCAAGAAAATTTACAGAATCTGAACATGTCGTGATAAAACCAAGAATTATCTTTTACGGTACACAAAATAGACCATCAAATATAGATGTTCTTGTATGTATCACGAGAGGAAAACGACTTCGTTATGCAAAAGAGAAAAAAAATGCGCGTATTCATGGACCGACGCCTAAACTATTTGACTTGATTGACTTATGCCAAGACCGGCCCTTAGGTTTTTGTATTTCTTAATAGTAAAGCTAAAACCTGAATTTGTGAGATACATTTTGTTATTCCAAAATAGTTAGGACGAATGTACAAAGAATGGTTTTTTTTATTTTACCAATCGTCTTTTTGTTATTCCAAAACATATTTAGGACCAATAAAGGCGAAGGTGTCTATGAAGGTTAATTCTTCAAAAAATATCAGATATTAAGTCTGGCAAAGATTGTTCATTTGTATAGATCACTTGAGTTATTGGTTGTTCTTAAGGGTTAATTTATGCTTTTCTTATTGTGGGTTTTTGTACACAGATTAGATTTTTGCTTTTAGCAAGAACTGAATTTGCAAAATATGCTATAAAAAGAATGGGTCTTTTACGAATCGCTTTGTTGTTGTTTCAAAATATTTAGGATTATTATAGACAAACGTGTCAAAAAACTTGGAATTACACTTGCAACATGCAAGACTGCTTCTTCATAGAAATTTCTTTAGTTATTGGGTATTCTTAGGAGCAGATTTGTCATTACTATGTTTTTTAGCCTACAAAGAGCAGAAAAAATTAGTTCCGAATATGAAGTATAGAATTGACATTAAGTTCCTGGTAAGTTTTGATGTCTTGTCCCTTTTGTTTTTCCAAATTGTCATTGATCTGTTAATTTAGTGCCAATGAAGGCAATGTCTCAACCAAGTCAGAATATAACCACTCAAGACTGCTTCTTTTCCTGGTTTTTTCCCTTTGTCCTTTTTGTTCTATTTTCAAGGAAGACCAGGTTTCGACAGTGCTGCAATTTAAATAGTTAAATACTGTTTCTTCTTACACTATATCCTCTCAAGGGTTGAAATCCATTTGTTTGAAAACTCCTTATCATTGTGGTTGCTTCTCTAAAGTGAAAATCAAGGTCCTTGAAGGTCAGGTTTTAAGTTTTAACAAATTAGAACAACATTGTCAAAAATCGTTTTTTTCTTTCAAGATACTCTTGTCTGTTGGTCAATCTAAGTTTGGATATGCCTCTTGCTTGTTTTTTCTTTAAGTTTGTTGTTGCTTCGAAATATTTAGGGCAAGTGAAGGTAAAATTACAAAGTAGGAATATACAAAGTTTCGATATTTCCTATTGGTCCCTCTCAAGTATCATCTGTTTACTTATTGTTTGTTTCCTTTCTAACTATGGTTGTTTCAGTATTCCATTGTGCTAGATTTCATGACAATCCTCAATCTACATGAAAAATTATTGTTATTTGATGATTTCCTTTTGCAAATCATTTGGCTATGGGTTTTTCTTAAGTATTAATTTGTCATTCGATTTGGTTTTGAATTGTTAGCAACCAAGACATTGAACAGGGGAATTTCGGAGTTCGTTGTGATGGCAGCTGATGCAGAGCCGCTTGAGATCCTTCTCCATTTGCCGCTTCTTTCTGAAGATAAGGTTCTGATTCTTATTTGTGCTTTAGTAATTTGCAAGAAAGTCTTTTCTGTATTTATTTGTTGGGGCATGCTTGTGCTTTTGTTGCATTTAGTTCAAAACTGATAGCGCATTCGGTCATGTCTTTGTAGACATTGGTTCTGTTGTTTTAGTTTGTACTGATGGTATAGTTAACTTTAAGATTCTAGGCTACTAGCCTGTTAAATTGCTTATTTTGGCTATTTGTAAGATATTGAATTGTCCATCTCCGCCTTGGTGGTTAAGATGATGGTAAATTTGATTAATATTGGATTAATATTGAACTATCCACGTCTGTGTTTTGTTCAGACCTGAATCATGGTAACGTAAATAGTAAATTGGATCTTTAACTGGTTTTATGCCATCTTTGTGATGCATTGCTTTTTGGCATAACTTGTAGTTTTGGTTAGATCTCTTTATTGATTGTTTATTTGTTTCATCTTTTGTTGTAAGCATCACTCTATAGTCTATATCTTCACTGTTTTTCCTCTTGGTTTGATTAATACATTCCTGATTCCCCATTACATAATACAGGCTTATAATCTTTCTTCTGATACCTTGTGGCTTGTTTGTCTTCAAATTGTGGTTGTTAAACTTAAATTTGGAATAAGATTGTTGTGTTGATAAGCAAAGTGAATAATTTTGAGTAACTTCCAAAGTGAAGATTTTTTACACTTTCACCCCGAATGTTTAGTAAAGCACTATCTACTTGTTGATATAGGGATGAAAACATGATAATACGAGACACAGCGGCTCGAAATAAATTTTCAACAGTTGTATGAGAGCCCAAATTTAATGTAAATTTTTGTTTTCTTTTTTTATCAAATTTTTTATAGAACTGACACTCAAGCGTGCTTTTATAGCTCACACTGAACTAGATGTTTCGACTACAAATGACTTGTGAAATGTAGAAATTAAAGTCCTTGAATGAATCAAAAAGGTTAAGTGCATTCTGGTTTATCAGATGATTCTATGCCTAGGCCTCCTTGGCCTTGTTATCTTTTTAAAAAAGTTATCTCGCAATACCTTTCACTGTTTTCGTACTGCCTCTGATTAAACCGAATGCATGATCTGATTACATTATTGTATTTTGCAGAACGTGCCATATGTGTTTGTTCCATCTAAGCAAGCACTTGGACGAGCATGTGGTGTTACGAGACCCGTCATTGCTTGCTCAGTGACAAGCAACGAAGCAAGCCAATTGAAATCCCAAATCCAAACTCTCAAGGTACTCTTGTCTTCTGTTATCATACATATATATATACACATGATTCCTTATATGATCAACAAGATCCTTCGTTTTTCAGTTTTGTCCCTGTTAGACTTTACCGAGATGTAAATGATAATTTCACAAGGGATAAATTTGGAAAGTTAACGTAATTACATTACAGTAATTGATGTTTACTTAATAAGTTGCAATCTTATACTAAAGTAATTATACTCCGTACACATGCATTTTGCAATTCTTTATTGATAATTTGTTTTCTGGGAACTGCAGGATGCTATTGAGAAGCTTTTGATATGAGGAATTTGATCTAAAGATCATCTTTCCTGGCGGTTTTAGTGTGTTGGGAGTTTCCTACGATAATCAAGTTGAGGCTTTGACTGATGAAATTCTTAGACTACAAGAGCAGCTTTTCTTTAGCTTTTATTTATTTTTATCGTCGACTATGTAGCATGAGAACTAAGTTTCAGACTTCCGTAATCTCTTTAGGTTGCATCAATTCTATGAAAACTCTTCTATAAAGTTTCACGGAATAATATTGTGCTCGTTATGTTTTTTATTAGTAAACCTTTATGTTTATGCTTTATTCTGAAGCCTATTATGTTGTTGCATTTCTTTAACAAGAAGAGTGGATCTCATTGAGAACAACTTATGCTTTGTAGCAAGTAGCAAATTGTTCCTTGTCGGAAAATTTGCTAGTCGACAAGGAACGGAATTTCTATCCTCCATGTTATGTTAATGTTTGTTTGGCTGCTTCTCTATAAGCAAATAACCTTACTTTTTTATGACTAGGAAAATGAGTTCTGGTACTTAAATCTTTCAAGCTTTCATCAAGTTTAACAGTGGTAATACATTCACAAGCATGTTATGCTGTTGATTAGTAATTTGTAGGTTCATAAGTTCGTACTTCAATGTTGATGCCTTGATGTTATTTGTTTCTATTCAGTATGAACTTGCCCCTTGTGGCTTATAAGTGCACTTGTTTGGAGACATGTGATTGTTTGAGGGCTTGTTTCGCTACAACTGTATACCATGTAGGATTATTTGAGGCTTCATCAAGATTGTATGTAGCATTAATCTTAATAACTTCTCCAAGAAAGAAACTCGAAAACATCACCTGGCTTTGAAATGAAGATGATAATTAGGATGTACACATTTGTTTGTATTTTCATAAATTTAGAAAAAAACTAGTATTTAGGATGAGCTGCGGTTTTCCACTTTCAGTCGCTGATGCTCCAAAATGGTTGCTTCTTTATATTAGTTGTTTCTCGCTTTAGTCAACAAGTTCCCAACTTGAGCAATGTGGGGTAGCCCAAGTGGTTAGGGCCTTAGCATATCTCACTTGTGATCAAGTTTCGATCCGTGATAACTGCATGTGAGGATAATAATTATTATTAAAAAAAACAGCTGATCCATGCCAACTTTATAGGACAATGCTTATCAGAAAGCTGAACGAAAAATGAAGAAGAGAAGGACCACGTTTCTGATTAACATCCAAGTATTTGATACTTGTTGCAAATAGAATACCTTGTCTGATATGAAATTGTTGTTTGTTCGGAAGCCACTGAAAACCATCTTTTAGTTCTTTCAATGCTACAACTTTACCGGAAGGAAATGCAACTTCGGATATTTGGCATTAACATGTATACTTCGATTGAAAGAAAGAAACAAAATTAGCAGAAAGCCAACGAAATAAAAGAAAAGAAAAGAAAAATAGAGGCTCTATATCCAACAAAAATGAGACAACAAGCTAAAACATAGAAAGCAAGACTCTTAGAATATTTTCCATAATTGCACACGGTTCCATTGTTGTTACTTGTTAACTCGACTCAAATGACAGAAGTGAGCCACCTCTGTATGCACAACTATAATATCCTGAGTTTTTCGTCAGAACTGATAGTTGATACAGTAATTGAAAAAGGAGACAGATTAGCAAGGAGATGATGGAAAACTCGAAAACATTTCATAAAACAAAACTCCAGTCACTACTGTCAATACCAAAAATCAAAGAAAATGCAACACACTTACAATTACAATTCAACTGCTACGATAAAAAACCTAAGAAAAAATGAAGACTGAACAAATGATTTACTTCCAACCAGTAGATGCCTCCAAAAACATGTCATCATCTTCCACATTGAACCCTATGCCCAATCCGACTTTGGCGCACTGTTATGATCCTTGACGGAAAAGTCTTCATCCACATAATTTCCAGAAACGACTACTTTTTCAGGAAAATAAGGCGACACTATGTCAACATCATCGGTTGGAAGCATCTGATTATTATGCTCCGAATCATACCTTGCATCAACCATGTGAGTGACAGCACAAGTCAAGCCCACATCAGTACCATCATCTGAAGTCACCTGTACAAGTAAATGTGCCTATTTAAGAGCTTTAAGCGAAATTTCGTAAACGGGTCTCTTAGAAGAAAATAATTTCATATACTCCGTATTAAACTTTAAAAGCATTCAGATCTCTAGTTTGGTAAAACCTTGTATAAGAATGTATACATTTTACTTTTAAATAAAACAAGTGTTTGGGCTACTAAGAAAGAAAAAAATTTATTCAAAGAGTTAAAGAATTAATTTTTTTTAAGGTCTCTAGAGACTAGATCCACAATTTTTCCATTAAACTTTTTTACCTCATTTACACTACTGTACTGTTTTCCACTACTCGAATACAAAAAAAAAAAGTAAACTTTTTACATTTCATCAAGCACACTTGTAAAAGTACAGCAAATACTAGTTTTTCACATAAACTCCACTTTTGTAAGATAGAACCGATGAGGCCTATTTATTCATCTTGGACCCCACATTATCAAACTTTGGACTGATATTTTTTAGTCTAACTGGTTTCAATTATTTAATTAATTTCTAAAATGTATATAAATGCTTAGTGGTTTCACCTCACCTGTTCCTTATCCTCCAAACTAGAACTTGCGTGAACAACATCAGGTGAGTCGGATAGATCGTTGTTGGAAGACTCTGAAGAAATACTCATTATATACTCCTCTAAGTATGTTTTAGGAGCTTCTCTATTTTTCAGCCTTCGTTTCGCCGCGTTAAAGTGGTTTTTAACAGCGTTCTCACTCCTACCTGGCAATCGCTTGGCATAGTAGCCCATTTACTGCCATGTTGTTGGTGCCCAGCAACAATTACCAACTCTTCCTCTTCTGTTATTTTTTCTTTCTACAAATAAAAAAAACTTGATATCATATGGTTTTGTATGAGACCAGTTCTTCTTGCATAAAGTTAAATTGGCTAAATGTTTTTCAAAATGGGTTAATTACAATATTTACACTAAAATATCATCATATTCATCTTGTACACCATTACGCCAACCTACATATTTACACTCGTACACAACATAAAAAAAACATAGAGTGAGTAGTCGTCATCATCATCATCAAACTATGCCTTTATCCCAAAAACATGGTAAAAAAAGTCTTAGCATATAGAGATATATGACTGAAAGGTGTCCAAAATTCTTGGTTTTGGAACAAACTAGCACCCATCCTATGTTTTTATTTATTTATTTCTGCATTTAAAATGAATGTACGAATCCACCGAGAAAGGTAATATTAGTGTTTAAAGTTTGCTAAATTTTGTAGGTAACCAAAACTGTTGAATTTTTATCTCTTAATAGCTTCAGCAGTCAGTAAACTAACAGGTGTACTGTGCTTAAGTTTGAATGTAAGCCAATACAATAATTCGAACTCACAACCTAATGATGGAAGAGAGACATGGATATCAATAATCAATGTGCCAATTGAAAAAATGTATACCAAAAAAAAAACAAAAAAACTATTTGATCTGAAATACAATATGTAAATATTGAAAACAAAAATAGAATAGGAACAGATGTGCACAAGAAAGAGAAGGAAAGTGTTTAAAAGTAGTTTTAAGTTTTAACTGAAGATTCAAACATACAAATCACACTATGGAATGGTTTTCAATTAAGAGTTTCAAGAAAAAAATGTTTTCATATACCAATTACATGCATCATAAGTGGTTTTTAATTACATTTATACTAGTGACAACTGAAGATTCAAACATACAACTCACACTATGGAATAGAGACAGATAACAAAATGCTAATTAGTAGCAGATAAATTATAAAAATCTATTTGACATGGAACTCAATAGGTAAATGTTAAAAATCAGAGCTTCAAAGTTGCCCTTTTCAATCTGATAATCACAAGAAAATACAGTATAAGCAACTATTAGTATCTATTACAGCTTATAGGAAAATAAGGTGATTCAACTTTTTCTTTTTTGGTTTAACCCAGTTAAAGATTCTAGCTCTTTTTATGGCAAAGAACAGAAAAGCTTAGATTTTAAATTTGTAAAAACCATAGCTTAAAAGATGCAGACAGAGCACTCTGCTTATTGGTAGAAAACCATATAAATATTTGACTTTTACAATCTGATATATCACTAAATTAGAGAGTAATTTTCCTAAAATACACCTTTATAAGCTTGAATCAAAGTATTCATAAACAACAAAGATTATAACTTTATATGATTGTGAGTACTTACAAGGGATTTGGATATTCTGATATAGCTGAAAATGTAAAAAGGGGCGAAAATGAAAGAATAAGAAACAGAGATAAATGAATACTTTGAACTTCACTGGTTACAGTTGGTCCATCATCGGTCCTTATATATAAAAATGTGACAATTTGAGTCCATATAATTGTATATTGCTTCATTAATTTCTGTAGAAAATATACTTCATTTACTTTGGTTAACCCATTTTAAGAAACTTTAATTCGAAATCAATCCGTAGGCGACATGGTTTGTTAAATGATTTAAGAAAGATGTATAACGATAAAATGAGGAGCCATTAGTCATGAATTTACGGGTCCAAAAAAAAGGTCATGAAAATATATATTATTAATATTTTTTTCCTCTATAGCCTCGATCTTCCGTTTTATAGAACTAACCAACGCTCAAAGCATAAATAGAATTAATTAAGTATTATATTACCTTGCGACCAGGCCTTGTTACGAAATGCGATGAATAACGATCTTCTACATTTGCCACACACCAAAATGTTGTCTTCATTTAAATAATCACAGGCTCGCCACCTTTTCTTCCATAAACTCCAGGTAAATCTTAAATCTAAGTAATATCCGCCTTTTTTTACTATCACAAAACAATTAAAAAGACATTAACTTAGCGTAAAAGGCAATCTTTGCAACTTTTTACCACGAGAATTACTAACAAATCAAAGATCTACTCATTAAAAAAATGCCTTTTATCATGGAAATCTTAATAAGATGTTAACTCATTGTAAAATGCCTTTTATCAGATAAATCTTACATTTGAGTAATCGCGCCTTTTTTTACTATCACATAAAAATTAAAAAGATGTTAACTTTGCGTAAAAGGCAATCTTTGCAACTTTTTAACACGATAATTAATAATAAATCAAACATCTACTCATTAAAAAAATGCCTTTTATCATCATTTCTTGTAGATTGATCAACTATTACTCCCTTCATTTCAGTTTAATAAGAAGTTTATTTATTTGAAATGTCGAGTTTCAAAATTTAATCATATACACAAGGCATCTTAACTATGTAAATAACTCTTAAATTTTATATTTTTCGATATTTTGAAGTACAAAAAACTACACCCGGAATAAACCAGCATGGATATATCCTAAAAATTTCAACTTTCTTAAAATTTGTATCTCTATTATAAATTCAATCGGTAATAAAATCATGGGTATATTAGAAAATGCAGAATATGATAAAAACAAAACTTAATCATTAAAGTACATCACACAAAGAAAAAAAAAACTGACATATTTAGATTGAGAGAGAGAGATTATACCATGAAATATAAAAAGCTGCATTTAAAAATAAAATGTATCTCTATTATAAATTAACTGCATTTTAAAAATAAAAATTGTATCTTTATTATAAATTAATCAAGAATAAAATCATGGGTATATTAGAAAAGGCAGAATATGATAAACACACAACAACAAAAAACTTAATCATTAAAGTACATCACACAGAAAAAAAAAACGGAATGAAATTGCATGGATATATCATATATACTAATCAATTTTTTTTTAATTTGTATCTCTATTATAAAATTAGTCAGTAATAAAATCATGGGTATATTAGAAAAGGCAGAATATGATAAACATAAAAAAAAAAAAACTCAATCACTAAAGTACTTCAAACAAAGGAACAAAAAAACAAAACATATTTAGATTGAGAAAGAGATAAAGATTATACCATGAAATATAAAAATCTGCATTTTTTTTAAAAAAATTCTGAGGAAGAAGAAATGTGGGTGGGCTTTGTTTTTTTTTTTGTATAATTTTTATTTTTTTTATATCTTAACCTCAAAGCGGCTAAGCCATTTTATAGTAGATGTTGTAAATTTGGATAAAAGTGGTAAAAGATGATGTAATCATGTTTCTTTTTGGAGCATTTTATTTTAAAAAAACTCCAAAAAAAAATTACAATTGTCTTAAGCTTTAGTTAATTAAAAAAAAAAGGTCTAATAAATTGTTACAAAGGTAAGATAAACTCACTACCATTGTATTATCAAAGGTGATTTGTGATACTAAACAAACTCGGGGAATAAACTATATGATTTATAAAGTTGTGGACCTATTATATTCATGTATTTGGTAGTTATTGAGCATTATATGTAATTACGTTTTTTTTTTTTAGTAAAACTTATGCTTTTAACGTCGGAGCTTAAGCGTTAGTGAAGCTTTTGAAAAAAACGTTTTAGCGATGCTTTAATGTTTTCAAACATAGATTTAGAGTAAGTAATCAGCTCATGCCCACCAAAATACAATGGACCCAAGGTGATTGTATACGTGAACTCGTTTTACTTTCTAAACCTTATTTTCCGTCTTTCATTAGGTCACATCCAAATTTTTAGATATTTCTTTAAGTTTTTTCCATCTTTCATGTCAGATGTTTAGGTTTCCCATTTTGGTTCCCGCTTCGGTTTTGCTTGTCATCAATATGGTCAGGGTTTTAGTATAGCTCACTAGCGATGAATGCTCAATCCGGGTTAACTCTATGTGAGGGTAATTATTACTATTAAAAAGGAAGATTCTTTTAATACAACCGTGAACCGTCCAGTATATAAGTTGATCCGTGCCAACTTTTAGGACAATACTTGTCCGAAATCTGAATAAAAACGAAGGTGATAAGTAAAACGTTTCTGATTAGTATCCAAGTATTTGATATGTTGCAAATAGAATACCATATTTCGTGATTTGGAAAAAGCAACTGGCTTAGTATGTGTTATTGTTGGAAAAATGTGTATTCGGAGGAAGTAAAGATCACTAACCTGTATGCATAACTTAGAACAATTACTCGGTACGAACAATTTTCTAAACAGTCATTGTTTCAGCTATAGAAAACTATTGCAAGATAATTGATAGCCAACATAATAGCATTTTCTACCAAGAAACACTGAATAAGAACAAAAAAAATACTATGATAGATGGATAAGTGGTAACAAAAGGCAATTTTAAGGGTTCTCAAGTTTTCATATAACCAGGCATAAATTGGTTCAAGGCAAAGAGTCCACCTTGTAAGACCAATATCATGTAAGGGCAATAATTAGATGATTAAAGTCGAAACAAAAAAGGTTCACAACAAAAATACTAAGACATTTGTGAAGCATAATCTCTGAGCAGATAACCCCCCCTAACATCTTTACCATCCAGATACCAACTGTTTTTCCTCGAATGGAAAAAAGAAAACTCATACGACAAAATCAAGTATCGGACTCATTCTTCTTGTCAACAGTCTCGTCTTCTCTCTCCTCCAACAACTTACCGGTCTCTTCATCTGGTTGTGCGGTCTTCTTCTGTGCATCCTTGGCCTGCATAGCTTTCAACTTCACATGATTGTAATATGCAACACCCAAGAAAGCTAGTCCGTAACCGACCAGATTGATAGGGGTAACGGTGTCCTTGATCACAGACCACGAGAAGGCAATTAACAACCAATCCTTGACAACACCAGCCACATTCATAGTCAAAGCCGACGTTTTCCCAACCAACAAAAACACCGCCAAATTCAACGCAAAAGCACATATGGAGTTGGTACCGAATATGACGAAATTGAAGTGAAAACTGGAGGTCGCCTGTAACAAAGGGGCCTCGACCAATAGCCAAGGGACAGAGAGGAATACTAAGCAACACGGGGCAACGTAGTAAAGCGAAGTGATGGGGTTTAAAGAAATTCCCTTGGAGGTTAATAGTATTTGGATCAATACTAAACGAGTGGCTTCAAAAGCCACTGCACCTAGCTGGAGAATCACGCCCCAGGTGTCGAATTTGGCTTCTCCATAAGCTGCTATTGCAACTCCGACCGAGATCGCCACCATATTACCTGTAAAAGAATTTTTTTTTAAATGTAATATATGATGAAGGAATTGGAAAACAGAGAGCATAATTTTAACGAACTTGCTATCAGAAAATTTCAACTAAAATTGCTTTGGTTACAAAAAATATGCGTCCGTATTGTCTGGTTATTGAAAAAGTACAGGGACTACAAATATGGACACTATGATGTAAACCTTAAACGGAGAAGAAAGAGACGGAAAAGAGGAGAGAGTTAAAAGAATGCTATTTTCAATTGGAGATATTAGAATTTGAGCAAAAGCTATTAGATATTGTTAAATACGTACAAGAAAATTCTGAGATTATTGATGAAGGGACTTAGCATTCATAACTGGGTCATGGGTATACTCAGACTAGCTTGCTGAACACCTAACTACATATAAAATTAGAAAAGTTTAATCACAAAAGCCTTATATGAAAGGCTCGTATATATTCTGAGATTACCCACAATCAGAATATAAGGATCCTATTTATTGATTCAGAGTTTATTGTCACATTGAAAACTTGGTATACTTGCATTAGCTGGCTGGATTCTGGACTACGAAGGAACTTAAAATATCATCAGAACAAATATATCGAAATTGATTTTGAATCTCTCTTTTTCAATAAAAACGAGAGTACAGTGCTAAAGAAGGTAATTATCATTAAAGTCTCCACTTGCCAATAGTTACAAATTCCAAATCGTGTTACAAATGAGTAACATGAACTTTAACAAATTAACAACTAATTAAAGAGTTACAAATGGATTTGAAAGCGAAAGCTTCAACTTCCATTTCCAAAGTGACCCATTCTCTCTCTTGATGAGAGCTTATTTTTTAGTGTCAACAAAAGAAATCTATGCCTTATCTAGTTGCAGCTTATGAGCTCAAATTTTCTTTTCACATTTCGCCTTTTTGCTTAAAAGTTGGACTGCGTTTGGTTATCGACTTAAAATCTGAGTTTTTCTTGTTTTACAGCTCGACAAAGTTATAATCGTTGAGCTTGATGAACCGAGCTCTTTTCCCATTGCAGCAAAAATTCAGCTTATTTGTTTAAAAGCTCCATTTAAATAAACCCTATTAGTGCAAACATGAGAAACAAATACAATATCTGATTGTTCATATTTCATTTCAGAGCTGCAATCAATTTAAGTTTGGTACGACTTTTTTTTGTACTAGTAACAAAATACAATATACAATTATACACAGCAAATACTGAGGCAAGAACTCATAGTTTCAGACTTCTGTTGCCGTTTCGGTTCGTTACCATGATGGTATATACGTCAACAAAAACAAGGAAATATGATTAAATATGTCCAGTTACACTTATATTTAAATACATTGTATCGCCCATTAAAGAATGGAAAAACCAAGCCAGGCATCATTACTTCGTGGTTACTTCTTTTATTAGTACATATAATCAAGTTTGGACGAATTTCTAAATATCCTTGAACAAAACCCAAATATATAAAAGTTGGTGAGTAATGATTGTTTCAGTCTTACTACTAAATCTAAGTGTAACAAATTTCTGATAGTGCAAGTTATCAATGAAAAATCACTTGAATGCAAACAAAGCTCAAAAAATACAACAAGCTTCCGTAACATAGTGGTATTGCATTCGCTTCGTAAGCGAAAGGTCGAGAGTTCGATCCTCGCCGGGGGTTCATATTTAATTCATTAAACTATGACGGAAAAAAAACTAAAAGAATTAAGTCCAATTTTGCATAGTCCGAGTCCTTTAGTAATCACCCATTATCTAGATCCTTTTACACAGTATCAGTCCTATAAATTTTCTTTTCTTTTTTAGTGTGTAGACTTGCTCATATAAATATACTTTGTAGATCAAGTAACAACAAAGCCTAAAAAAAACCAATTAACCATAATGTGTGAATTGTGCTATAAAAAGAAAAATCTTCAATTACCCACATAAAATCAAGTCAATGTAAACCAAACCATAGAATCCACGAAAAAATAAGATTACCCATAGTTTGTGACTTGAAATTCTCCTATCTTGTAGTGTAACGCTATACATATTCGTTCTAAACCAGGTAAAACCAATGCATCAAAGAATCCAACTACCATACAAAATCAAGTAAATATTAAGCAAATCGTAAAACAATAGAAAAAATATTAGACAATTACCCACAGTCAGGGACTAAAAATTCTCCCTTTTGAGCAAAACCCCGACTGAATACACCCACTGTTCAGATAACACAAAATCAATGCTATAAATTCACTTCTTTCAGTGTAGACTTACTCATACCAGTATTGATAACAATGCCTCAAAGAAATTCAATTACCCATAATGTCCAGATTGTGCTCCATAATGAAACATCTTCAAACACGCATATAAAATCAAGTGAAGTTATATATAAAATCATAATTCCAGGAAATGTTACGCAACTACCCATAGTCTGTGACTTAAAACTCTCTTTTAAGCAAAACCCCAAATAAATACACCGCAAAAATTGTTTTAATAACCATGAAAATCTCCAATTACCCATATAAATCAAGTAGATATAGACGGAAAATCCAAATCATAGTAGTCTAGGACAAAATTTTAGGAAATTACCCATAATCTGTAACTTAAATCCAATTACCCAGAGTGTGCTTACTGTGCTCTATAATGAGAAAATCTTCAATTACCCCGTATATTATCAAATAAACATAGACAATGACAAAACAAGGAAACTCAGAACCAAGAAAACTCAAATGGGAGGTGCTGATTATCTATATGTTTTATCATAGTATCGGAGTAGCTGAACCGCTAATTATAGAGATCCAAATAAAAAATAAGATAAAAAAATACTTTTCGTAGAATTTTTACAAAAGTGTTTTCCTTGAATATAGACTTAAATTCCAAATCAAAGTGTTTTCCTTGAAAAAAATTACAGGAAACTACTGTTCAAAATTGTGCTTTATAATGAAAAATTTGCAATTACGCTTATAAAGTCGAGAAAAAATATATTATATACCAAACCATAAAATTTCAGGACAAGTTTAGATAATTCCCATAGTTTGTGAGTTAAAGTTCTTCTTTTAAAGCAAATCAGCGATCGAATACACCGCAACAGGCATCAAATAATCAATGACTCATTTATTATGCTCTGTAATGCAAAATCTCCAATTAACCCACATAAAACCAACTAAAAATATATACAAAATTATAGTATCTACGATAAATTAAGGAAATTACCTATAGTTTGCGACTTAATAATCTCTTTTTTAAGCAACACCTCAATCAAATACACCGCAACAGACATCAAAGAATCTAACTACTACTGAATCGTGCTCTATACCAAAAAATCTTAACTACCCATATAAAATCAAATGAAAATATTGACAAATATAAAAATTAAGCAAATTACCCATAGTCTCGAATGTGTTTTCTTTTTACTCACATAAGCTGTAATTGTATATATTGTAGATGTGTGTAAATTTAACAGAAAGCGGGGATAGCTCAGTTGGGAGAGCGTCAGACTGAAGATCTGAAGGTCAGGTGTTCGATCCACCTTCACCGCATAATTTTATTTTACTTTTACTATTTTTGTGACTTTAAGCTCTCCTTATTAAGCAAAACCCCGACAGAATACACAGCAACAGGCATCATCGAATCTAATTAGTCATGAATCTCTATAATGAAAAATCTCAAACCACTTATATAAAGTCAACTAAAAATGCCATATACCAAATCATCAAAAGAATTTTTTTTTGGAAAATTACCTATAGTTTGTGACTTAAAAAGCCCTCTTTTTTCAGCAAAACGCCGATTCAAGACACTGTGACAGGCATCAAAGAATCTAATTACTCATGAATCTCTATAATGAAAATCTCAAACTACCCATATAAACTCAACTAAAAATACTATATACCAAATCATCAAGAGAAGAAAATCTGAAAAATTACCCATAGTTTGTGACTCAAAATACCCATACCGCGGCAGGCATCAAAGCCTTAATCATCTAAATAAGCGAAACCGAAAGATAGATATACGCCGAATTCGACAACCACAAGCTCACACTATACAGCGCCCCAATCAGGACCACACACCGAACAAACACCTATTTAGACATGACAACAGGCTCGACAACCTTAAACACGCGTACAGACGCGTACGAGGAACAGAAACCCATGTAGATCTAATAACTACCCATCAAAGAATCTAATAACTCGTGAATTATGCTCTATAATGAAAAATCTCAACCTTCCCATATAAAGTCAATTAAAAATACTATAAACCAAATCAAAAACAAGGAAATTACCTTTATAATGAAAAATCTACACTGACCCACACAAAATCAACTAAAAATACCATAAACCAAGTCAAAAAGATCAAAATTTTCAGAAAATTACCCATAGTCTGAGACTTAAAAACCCCAATCAAGTACACCGCAACAGGCGTCAACGAATCTAACTACTAACAAATCATGCTCTATACCAAAAAAACCCACAACTAACCATATAAAATCAAGTAAAAATAAACAAACATCACAAAATCAAAGAAATTACCCATAGTTTGAGACTTAAATCCCTCTTTTTTAAGCAAAACCCCGATCGAGTACACCCCGACAGGCATCAAAGCCTTGAGCATCTGAATAAACGGCACAGATAAATAAATATACACCGAATTCGACAGCCACAAGCTGACACTATACAGCGCCCCGATCGGGATCACAGACTTCGCAAACACCTCCCTCGACATGACAACTGGCTCGACAACCTTAAAAAAGCGTACGAGGACAAAAGCGAACAGAAACCATGTGGATCTAATAACTACCCATCAAAGCATCTAATAACTCATGAATTATGCTCTATAAAGAAAATTTCTTAACTACCCACATAAAGTCAACTAAAAATACTATTTACCAAATCAAAAAAAAAAAAAAAAATCTCCACTACCCACATAAAATTAGCTAAAAATACTATAAACCAAATAAAAAAAAATCAAATTTTTAAGAGAATTACCCATAGTTTGCGACTTAAAGCCCTCTTTTTTAAGCAAAACCCCGATGGAGTAGACGGCAACAGGCATCAAAGCCTTGAGCATCTGAATAAACGACACGGATAAATAAATATAGGCCGAATTCGACAGCCACAAGCTGACACTATACAGAGCCCCGATCGGGACCACAGACCTCACAAACACCTCCCTCGACATAACAACGGGCTCGACAACCTTAAAAACACGTACGAGGAGAAACGCCAAGGAAGAACAGAAACCCATGTGGATCATTGTTAGAGTTATCGGATACGGCCAGTTATAAAGCTTTTTGTCAAGAATGTATTTGTTGTATATGATCACTGAGAAGCTTAGGGAGATCCATAGTGCCACGTATGCATATGAGAGTACTATTTTTTTCACTAGGGTTGGGCTTAATGCTCCCCCCATTGTTGCCTGATGAGTTTAGAGAGATTTGGGAGAGATATTTGGGAGAGAAAAGGGTTACAGATTTATATAGATACAGATTTTGTATGTATATATATATATATATATATATATATATATATATGTGTGTGTATGTGTTTAAGACTTTTATATAGAGTGTGGAACTAGTTGTATGGTCGGTCAAAGTTTAGTTTGGTTTGGTTTTGTTATGGGTCTACTTGAACTAGTGTTTTGTTTTGTAATGGATTTATGATTACATAAAAGTTAACAAAATACGTTTTTATTTTGTAACGCCTCGGTCTTTCGAACATACTGTCACCATCTGCTTTTTACCATCAATATTGTCTGTTTTGACCCAATTTCGTACTCGTTTTTTGAGTCGCACGACGTTAAAGGGCATTGGTGATAAGAAGGACGACACTGCTACCTTATGTAGTACATATCTAGGCGACGTGAGATAATTCACTTCTCTTTACCACGGTATTTTTCTACGAAAAGCCTGATTCTAACAAGTATACTCTGGTAGAACGTATTAGAAAACCATCGATCCTTATTTTTTAGGTAGTGAAAGTCGGTTGTTGCTTAACATAAACTAGATGCTCGGCTGATGTGGAACGGAAATTGTTATCAAAAAAATTAATAATAGACGTAAATTAAGCAGGATGTAGGTGGTAGGCGGAGCTGGAAATCCTGACATATTTAGCATGATTATAAAAGTGGATCATGCATTGAATATGAAGAATTAAGCATGATTAGGCAATATGTAAAATTTAATCCTAGATGAAAATTAAGTAAGAATGTATGTGGTAGGCGGAGCTGAAAATCCTAACAGATTAAGCAGAATTAAGTGGACCATGCATTGAATACGATAAATTAGGCGGGATTAGGCCATATGCAAAATTTAAGCCTAAACGGAAAATAAGCAGAGTGTAGTTGGTAGGCGAAGCTGAAAATCTTAGCAGATTAAGCAGGATTAAATGGACCATACATTGAATACAAAGAATTAGGCGGGATTAGAAAATAGGTAAAATTTAAGTCGTAGACAGAAATTAAGGAGAGTATAAGTGGTAGGCGTAGCTCAAAATCCTAGGTGATTAATCATGATTAAATGGACGATCCATTGATTAAGAGGAATTGTGTGGGATTAGGCAATGAGCAGCCTATTTTCGTTTTATAAGTCGCTTCGACTCTTTTTAGACATTGTTTATGATTGACATTTTGTTTTACTTACGTTCGGATCATGGCACGAACGGATATGATGGTTATCGGGAAACGGGTTTTTCGTTTTAGAAAACTTGTTTTTTGTTTTTGGGTTCAAGTCTTTTGTTTTTCGTTCCCGTTATTCTCACGTCCAAGTTTTTTTTTTAAAATTATTTGTTTCACGTTTCCGTTACTCGTTTAGCTTATCCATTTTTTATTTCTATCCCCTTCAACTATGGGATGAAGTCTGGTTTAGAGTATAATAGGAGTGAATATATTAGCATTTAAAAATCTATCCAGTAGTCGATAAATGAAAATTTACAAAATAAAAATCTAGATGAAATGCAAATTACATTAGAGGTTCCTTCTTGTGTCCGATTGGAAATCGGATTACTTTTCGTTAGATTGAATATAAGCATTCAGTTTATAGTTTCTTTGTAGTGAAATCAAATCGTTGACTAATTAAAGCTGAAGAATCGGATGGCGTCTCTATACTAAATGAAGTCCATTATAAGTTGTGATTTATTTCTCCGACTATCTTATACCCTGTATTTTTTTTAAAAAAAATTATGTAATAAATAGTGGAACCTTTTTTTCTCGGTGTCCAGATACGAGGTGGTTAAAGGTTGCAGCAAACAAGCTTTGCTCTCCGTTTGGTAATGTTTATAGATACAAATCGTGATACATGCGACAATTACAAAATGATTAAAAATCTCATTTATTTTTTCATGACCAGTGTACCCTTTATTTAGTACATTAGGGGTTATTTTACTCAAGTTGAAGTAGGAAGGGGCTAGATCGAACTACAAATGGAAGTATAGGGACAATATAAGTATATGAGACTATGTGGGTGCTTTGGTTGACTTTATTTTGTTTATTAATAATATTTGTAGTTTTATTTTTTTTTATACTGATAGCCCTCGTTTGGAGGTAAACCTGATTCGTATATGTCAGGGTTCGAAACATGTTGATTAACGTGATATACTCAAATACCAACCACTTTTGCTATTTATGTTAAGTTTATTAAATGCGCTCTTTTGGGCATATTTTATCAAGAGAAACACTAATTAACTAATATTTCTTTTATGGTGTGCAAAACCACTTATCAGATGATTTGTGGAGTTATTTCATTTCATAGAGTAAGTTAATTTCAAAAAAAACATAATTAATAACCCCACAAAGCCCACGTTTTAATTTTTAATTAATTCCCCCCATTTTACAATGTACTCCATGTTTTTTTTTTAATTTAAAAGTTAACTTAAATCACTCGTTGAATTTCAAGTTTATAAGCAAATTTAGTTTTTTTTTTGTTAGAAAAGTCACATTGTTGGACAGAACAGTGTCCTGTTTTGATATAAAAATATATTTTAATTAACATTTAAGTTAAGGGTAGTAAATACTAGGGTTTTTTCATTTTTATTAGGTTAAAAATTTTGTTTTTAGTATTCATATTTACCAATTCTTATTTACCTTTTAAATAATTCAAAATTAAATATAAGAAAAGGTATAAATTTGAAAAAGAATTGATACACTATAATCTTTAAATCCATAGTCAAAATCCATGGTCAATTTTGATAAACTATGGAAGTTTGTAAAGTTAAAAGAATATGGGACATGGCCCACGTGGGTAGTGGGAAATTTGTGCTATGAGATAAACACTTATCTTAACATGTTTTAATATAAATTAATATAATAATTTAGTCTGAATTTTAAATTAAATTTAGTATATTTATTTTTGAGTTTTTATATATATGTTAGTTTTTTAATTATTATCACACTTATGTTTTTAGTAGACCCGATTTACAATAGTGTTACTCTTCATATGAAGTATCTCGGTGCAAACAGATGTATTAACGAATAACAGATGTCTTAAATTCATTGAATGCCCCATAAGATATCTGGTGTAGAATAATGTTACATGCTTATGCATACATTAATTTCACTTTCAAAAGGAATATGATATTAATGATATGGATTAATGTTGACTGTGAGTCTGTGACCCATCTAACTCATTTATGTTATGGCTTTACATAGGATACAAATACACAGGATGCCTAACATTTATAGTTCAAAATATTAACAAAGCAAGAGCATTCTCATAGGTGCTTATGACTATTCTCTATAAATATAGTCTTACTAGTGATCGTTACACACCGCGTGTGCGATACGTAGTGACATAGATATGATCCTGATAAATAAACTTAATATTTTTTTTTAAAATTTAAATATCAAATGATTAAATATAATTAATTAATAATCGTATATAAAAAGTAACATAATGTTTTACTCTTATAAAAAATACATAACGATTTTGTTTGGAATATAAATGTGTGGAAAATAACATTTTTTAAGTTATTTATGTATTTGAATTGAGTGATGACATTTAAAAGTAATTACAATATTAGAGTGATGGTATTTTTAAAAAATTTGAACAGTGTCAAAATGTTTGGTTTGACTTATATTAATAGTATGATAGAGCATTATAAGAGAGAGTTGTATGAATTTCTTATATTTTACACAACCGTCCATGTGTATTGACTTATATAAGTCATTTAAATAATAATAATTCTTTGTAGCATTTCGTAAATTACAGACTTCAATTGGGTTTTGTTTATGTAGTCGGGATGATCCAAACAACAGTTGGAGAAAAATGAGATATTTTTCAAATCTAGTTCAAATATCAAAAAGAAAACAAAGTCTATGAAAATTCAGATTATATATATATATATATATATATAAACTATGTAAAAACCCATTTTTATTCAGATATGGATATGACAATTTGTTGGGATCTCAGTGACGATGAGGTGAGTGATCTCAAATATCAAATTTCGTTGCAGTCAAGATAAATGCAATGCTAATATTATTGATGATAAAATAGTAGAAAAGAGTAGTTTGTGGATATTGATTTTGAATCGTCAAAGGTCAGACAATTTAGAGAGAGAAGGAGAGGTATAAAAGTGGAGGAGAAATGAGTGGGTTGTGGTGGGTCTGGTTTATTTTTTAAATAAAATAATACATATAATTTTTTAGAATTCTCTCAAATTTCTGTATGCATCTAGAGAGGAATACTAAAACATTTTAGACTTAAAGATAAATAAAAGTGTATATAGTCACTGATGGGACTCAGATTTTTCAAAACTTGTATAAATGTATAGATATAGAGTCTCTTAAAGAGACAGTTGAGAATACTCTAATAGTAACGGTCTATATATATATAGTTCTCATGATCTGAGATGATTTTCTGTCTATTGATCCGTACCTTTACATTGTTGCAATGTTACATACACTATAAAAAAAATATTAAAATAGTGACACCAATTGTAACGTTTTTTTTTGTTACGAGCTTATTAGCTACAACTTTTGTGACAATTTTTTGAAATAGTGACAGTTTTGTGACATGTTTTTGAAATTGTAATAACTTTTTGACAGATTTTGGTACTCACTAAATTAACATTATTTTGTAGTGATAAATGGACTGGTAATAATAAGTGATAGTAAAAATAGCAGATCAATAGATATAGAATAAATAGCAAAGACTCCATTTTCAAAGCAAAATCTTTATATTTGTAAAAATCTTCATAGTTTACATATATATTGATTATATATAAATAATTGGTTACACTCGATTCGGCCAATTCGTCTAGATCATGTCCACTTTTATTCATTCACTAGTAATCGTGCCACACCCGTTGCGTGTGTAACGTGTAATGCAATTAAAATATAAAAAATAAGTGTAGTTATGATACAAATATGTGGATAATACCAAAAAAAATAGTATAAGACTTAAAAGAATGTTTGGTTGTTAAAGAGGGGCACATAGTGTTATTAGTTGTTATTTTTTATTTTATTTTTTTATTTTTTTATTTTTTTATGTGAGTATGGTATTATTGTAATTAATAAAAAAATATAGGGATATTTTTGGAAAAATTTGGCTAAATTTGACAGACTCAATTCTCTTGGGTTGGGTTATTATAATAGAATGATTCCAAACTCAATCCTTCATTCTTAAGTTATCCCCACCTTTTATTCAATTCTAAAAAAAAAAATGCAGAAGGAAAATGTAACTACTACATTATTATGATTCAAATTCTTTAGAGTTCATAATGCATTCATATTCTTCAGAGTTTCATCTAACAGGTGAAATTAAAACAATCAAATGGTCTATATTTATGCATAACTTTTGTAATTTTTTATATATATAATTTTAATATATAAAATACAATTATGATTTTGTAAATTAAAAACTAACTTTACAACACAATAAAAATACAAACAAAATTATAAAACACTAGTTGAGACAATCCTAAATTTAAATATTATTTAAAAATAGTAAAAAAGATCAACGATTTTAATATATCTTATTTTATATATTAAAATTATATAAAAATAAAATTATAAAACTCACACATAAATTTAGATCATTGAATTGTTTTAATTTCATCCGTCAGATGAAACTCTACCCCAATTAACTCTAAATAATTTAAATTCACATGATAGATTATCATGGCTTCACTTTTACATGGATTACACTTTCTATAAAAGCACTTCTGTTTATCTACTCTTCTATCAATTATTTATCTACTCTTATATCAATAACTTAAAATTCTCTACCTTTTTCCCATTGTACCTTTCTTTTTGTACTTTTGCGACAACATCTCTTTTCCGAATCATCTACGAAAATGTTCGTATTCGAACGAAACCTAAAAACAGTAGCCGATATGTTTACGTATATAGAAACAAAGGTTACCATTTTCCCCTTACTCTCATAACATATCTAAATTAAGAGTATTGCTATAGACACTTAAAAATATTATACAAAAACTTTAGATCATCCGTACCAGTTTCTTACACTTTTCCTCATATTTAATGTAATTAACATTACTTTTATATTTTTAGGGTAACATTTAACTTTATACATTTTTCAGCTTTCCCATCAAATTTATTATCATAAATAAATATTACTATATTTTAATATACTTCTATCAATTTTTTTCAACCCAAATTAATTTACTAGAGCAAACACATTAAATAACTTACAAGTTTTATCGTATTTAAAGTAAAAAGTACACTTTTACAACTTATTAGTAAACGTTTTGGTTTATACAAATTATCAGTCTTTTTTATCAATTTATCTATCAAAACTATACAACTAATCTTTTTGTTATTTTATTAATTTACATGTGAAAAGTACAAATAAATGAGAGAGAATAAGAGTAAAGTAATAGAGAGAAATTATTATTTTAATTATAAGGTAACATTTTGATCACTTATATTTTAGTGATATTTGAGTTCATGTAAATTTAAGATAATTAATAAGTAAACTGATGCGTGTACAATTTTAGAACAATTTCCTCATATTTAAGGTAAATTGATCATATAAGAGAACTGATGCGAGTGCTCTTACCCGTTAACGTGGCGGACTATGTGGACCAATTATGTATTAAATGAAAATATGATTTATAATTAGTACACTTAACCCGTCACATCAGCGGGTAAAGTTTTTAGGTAAAATTTTTGGGGTGTCTGTATCATTTCTCTTAAATTAAAGTACTTTTAATTTGCCTTCTCAATATAGCAATTATTCTATATAAGTAGTTAACCCTACCCTTTGTTCCTTCTAAGTAGATTTTTTCGCATATGTCGTTTTCCATTTAGCTATAGTTAACCCTACTCTTTGTTTCTTTCTAAGTACTACAAAAGAAGATTGTTAAATTATTTAATAAAAAAAAACAAAATAGTTGTTATCTACTTATGATTCCATACTTGACTATTTAAACCAATTGAACCATTCATGAAGAAAACGCGTGGAATACTTTTATTTTTCCTTTTACATACATACATTTTTTTTTTGTATTGTTATTGCCACCTTCAAAATCAATCTTCAAATTCAACCCGCTGACATGAATTTTTCTAATCACATACTGCATAGGCTAGACCCACAACTTATACACAAATTACACACTCCATATGCTAATAAAATACATATTTATCTCTCAAAATATACATAAAATTCTATAATTTGATAAATCAAAATATAAATATTCAATGTAATAAAAATACAATCTACTAAAAATCCAAATAAAAATATACTAGAACTCTAGTTGAGTCTAACCTAAATTTAAATATTGATTAAAAATAAAAAAAATTGTTAAATATAAAAACTCAACCCACTAAAAACTCAAATAAAAATATAATAGAACCCTAATTGACCCTACCCTAAATTTAAATATTAATTAAAAATAAATTTTTTTGTTAAATTTAAATTAAACCCCAACTCACTAAAAACTCAAATAAAAATATAATAGAACCATAATTGAGTCTACCATAAATTTAAATATTAATTAAAAAAAATAGTTAAATCTAGTATTAATAACAATCAAAACTCTTGATGGGGTGGATATGCCATGTAATGTGACACATCAGCGGGTTGATTTTGTAGATAGGAAAAATGTGCGAGGAAAAGTAATTTTCATTTAACATAAATTATTAAATTGTTATCATTTAACATTAACAATTAAAACCCATGATAATTGGATTTGATATGTATATATCCCACGTCAACGGGTTTATTTTTTAAATCGAAAAACAGTTGAACATAATCTATAGTTATTCTTTATGCTAAAAATATATCACCACAAAATAATGTTTGATTTAGTGAGAGTCAAAAGCTGTCACAAGTCTGTCGCTAATTTAAAAAGCTGTCACAAATCTGTCGCAAATTGACTAAACTGTCACAAAGCCGTCACAAAAACCGTTCCTAATAAGTTCGTAACAAAAAATACTGTCACTAATCCCGTCGCTATTTGAGTATTTTTTTGTAGTGTATATTCGTATCCCTTGTAAATGTGGAGAGGTTATTTTCTTCATGATGACAATATATTATATACGTTATGAGCAGCGTTTTTACTCTTTACTTTTACAATGCTTACATAAGAGTTTTTAACTTGAAACTACATAAAAAAATGTGACATATGATTATGATGTCTCGTTACTTAATTAGTTTGATTTTGATCTACCTAGGTTGGGTGGACACACAAGAAAAAAAAACTATTTAGCAGATGTTGCAATCCATGTCTATTTGAAAATTAATTTTTTTTCTTATATTTCATTTGCAATCTTAATGTGAATACAAGCAGTGCTGGTCTGGTTCCTTTTACACCTAATACGTAGAATTGTTTAAACGTTTTTTTTAACTTTGTTTGAAAAAATATATATCGTGATATTAAAAAAAAAAATCCGAGTAAAATTACAAAATCTGAGTTATTTAGATGTAAAAACAAAGTATTGTCTTTTACATTACACAAAATATACCATAAATAATGTAGATTATTCATGTATTGTAGTGTAAAAAATACCACTTTCTACAAAAAAAATAAAATATAAACAAACTTTTTTAAAAAAAACCGTGCTTATTCAGAGATCGGCGCTTAATTCAATAGTTTTATTTGCCCTATGCCTAGACCGGCACTCAATACAAGTTATACAAAAAGAAAAAAGTTTGCTTGAATCGCCAAAAGTCATATATAGTGTAAATTCAACCGTGCTTAGGAAGTTGGTAACCAGGTATACCTTTAATATGCATATTTATTATTTTTTAATCACATATACATACTATTAAGAAAAAGTTCATTTAGCAACAAATAGCAACATAATTTGTTGTTAAACTGTTGCTAAAATTTAGTTATAACCACTTTAGTAATATAACTGAAAAAAAATTATGATGCTAAATAAACTTTTTGGTTTTGGTGCAGTGACATATGTTATATTCCACTAACACTAGTTTTATAAACCATTGAAAAATAATTGTTGACCATAGCTCCATGTTAATCTCCAAAATGATAGATCTATGCACATGAAAGACAGTCAATGTTAAGGGGTGCACCATATGGTTTGCTTAGCTGTGAGACTAAATTTAATTTTTATTATATTCCATGTAAGCTAGCTATACTTCCTTTTATCGACTAGCTTGTTTTAATTTGGCATAGATAACTAATAAAAGATTAAGATAGCTTGTTATATATATGTATTTTGTCGGAAAATTATTGTCAAGAAAGTGGCAAATTTTAAGTTCGTTGTTCCATACATTACAAAAAAATACCCAAATAGGAACGGGATTAGTGACGGTATTTTTTTTTACGAGCTTATTAGTGACGGTTTTTGTGACGGCTTTATGACAGTTTAGTCAATTTGCGACAGATTTGTGACAACTTTTTAAATTAACGACAGTCTTATGACAGCTTTTGACTCTCACTAAATCAAACATTATTTTATATGCTTCATATATTATCTATATGTTGACAATGAAATTAATTGATATTCTTTTCATGCAAACAAAAGGAAATGATAATGTTTACTTAACAGAGAGGTGCATTTCGTCTATGCAATTGTCGGAGTGATGTTACGTTCTTACATTTTTCCCTACATTATTTGTGAGAGTAATGAGCATGAAAACGTTACGTGGCAAAACCATAAATTTTATCCTATTTACACTCCTTGTCGAGATGAGTGACGAATAATACTCACTATGGTGGTGAAACTCTGATAAATATATATATATATATATATATATATATATATATATATATATATATATATATATGTATATATATAAAAGGTGTGTTTGGTATTATATTTTTTGGATGATTTTTACATTTTTAGATTTTGAAAATCCATATTTTTTAATAGGTATTTGATTATTAGGATTTTTTTTATTCTTAAAATCCAAAAATCCAAAATCCATATTTTTGCTGGATTTTTGGATTTTAAAAATCAGATTTTTTGTCAAAAAATCTGATACCAAACGAACCCATAAGCGGTGTTAATTCACTGTTTCTAAGAATATTAGTAAACGATACCCATGCGTTGCGTGTGAAACGTTATAAATTGTGATGATGATACAAATATAGAGTAAAAAAAATATGAGATATAAAAAAATATATATGATATAAACTGTGATGATGATACAAATATTTAGATAAAAAAATATAGGATATAAGAAATTTTGTGTGGTTAAAGAAGGAGAAAAAGTGTAATTAGTTTTTATTTTTTATGAAATTAGTTAATATGTTAATTAATAAAAAAATATATGAGTATTTTTAAAAATAATAATAATTAAATTGGGCAGTCTCAACTTTTTTTGAATTTTTTTTATATTAATAGCATGATATGATACAATAAATATATATATGGTAAGATGGCAATAGCCTAATAAGTCAAACTACTCATACGTAACTTAATTCGACAATATAGTAAAACTTCAAATATCACAATATGGATACGTTAGTCTAAGGTGTATGCAAAATTCACATGACATACATGATAAATGTCCCATAAGGTGATGTGTCCTTTACTTTAGAAAAATACTTTTTTCAAAGTTTACCAAACTAATAATGCAAGCCAAACTTTAGACTTTGTCCATGGTTCTTTACCAACTTTTTTCTGCACAAAATGCCAATATACTTCATACATTTTCTTGTATGATTTACAACAACAAACTTGATCTTGTGATCATATTATTGCAAACAAACTTATAATCATTTCTAAGGTTGGTTATAACTAATAAATTATAGTTTGGGTAACTGATAAATTATGGTCATTTTGTTTAGTACACGGCCATTTGGGCCCGACTCGAGGTCGATGCGGACTGTCCACTACCAAAGGTAACTAAATATGGCCCAAATAATTTTTTTATGATTTTTCGATGCGGACTGTCCACTACCAAAGGCAACTAAATATGGCCCCAATAAATTTTTTTATGATTGTTTTCATTTGTTTTGATGGGTCAAAATAACTATTTTTTATGAGTAGCCCACCTAAAATTAAATTTCTTAGACCGGCTCGGGGGCCATTCCCGTAAGGTGCAACCAATTAACTTCATTAAATCACAAAAAGAATATGTTCACAATTTGTAAGCACGATTTCTAAGTGTTACTCTTATATTCGACTTTATGATACTTGGATGTGTTGTATTTTATTTTTATTTAAAATAATTCTGAGCATAATTTGTAGAATCACGTTAGCATAGGAATATTGCAAGTAGTTGTCATACCTTGTTCGCAACTACATCCGTCAACAATGCAGAGATACTACATTCATTGATGACTTCCACTACCGCCTTTGACGAACCTTACTTGTGTTTCGTCAGAGGTGTATGGTTCTGAAGGGGTTAGTCGGAGGTGTTCGTTGTTCAAATGTGGCGGCATATGAGCAAAGTTAATGGGGTGATTGTTTTAACAAATAAATTAACAACTGAGGTGAAAGGTGAGCAAAGTTAATGAGGTGTTTGTTTTAACAAATAAATTAACAACGGAGGTGAAAGGTTTTGTAGAGTCGTTGAAAATGATGGAGATAAATGTGGATTGGAGGTTTACTGAGAAAGAAGGACGATTTGAGAGTTTTTACAAAAAAAAGTAGTAAGTCCGACGAAAAAAAACTGATGAATTGAATAAAATCACATTTTCTTTAAAAAATATCTTTCAAATAAAGTGTTTACACTTAATTCAAACTCTATATTTATACCATTGGGGAAATGATATTTTAGTATATAGATTAACACTAATTATCAAAAAACTCATGGTTAAAATATATTTTTAAACTTAGATACATATGTTACATAATGCTATTTCTTTTTACTTTTTGCTTTTCATTTTTATGCTACATGGTAGTTGGTACTACCTTTATATGTACCTCATCTTAAATAAGAGTTAGAAATATGAGTTTTTAAAAATTAAATATGTTTTATGTATTAATCAATTATTCTCCCATTATCATTTTCAACATCCACACGATTTTTACGTTTGTTTAGCCAAAATTCGAATTAAACATGAGAGAAAGCTAAACATTCAAGTTGGTGAGAATTGAAATGATCTCGAAATTTGGGAGGGTAAGATATCGGCTTCATTCCTGGCTTAAGTTGACCCCTTTGAATTCTATGCCTTGATGAAGGGTTTAACGACGATACATATAGAGAGAGACAGAGAGAGATTGAGCTGAACAAGAACAAGAGCAACAACAACCAGCAATATGTTCCGATCGATCCTCGGTACCGGGATGATTCGTATTCAAGGTGTTCACACTATAGGCTATAGTAAGGATCACTTTATTAAATTAGTTTTGAAAGGTGAAACAGAAGATCATTCGAGATATCAACCTAGAGAGTTGCTAGAGATTGGTTGTCTTGATACAACAATAGGTATTAATGTCAAAGCTCGAGAATTGTTTGGGTTATGTTTTAAGAAACTAATCAATTTCCCTAATTCTGACTTTATATTCGGCGTTACCATTACTAAAGATCCGAAAGAGATTCTGAAACAGAAACATACTGAGTTTAATATCAGAAAATTAACACCCACGGAAGTGATTACCGACCCAAAAATTGTCCTCATTGCGAGGTTTGCTCATAGGTTTCCTTTGAATGGTAAATACAATTCTCTAATGCTAAAATTAATGTCTAGTGGTATGATTAGTAGAGTTAAAAATTGGTATGAATGTGATTTCAAGACCTTAGCTAGAAGACTCACAAGTGTTTTGCGGTTCATATATGAATACATAGCCACCTTGTACTCGATTGAATTCTTCCGGGGTACATTCACACCTTCCATACCCTTGCCTCCTAAAGAACATATTGCGGACGAGCAGATTCGGAGTACGTATACGGTAGATACTATCCATGAACCACGTGGTGTCTTTATGCAGGAGTCTATGGCTCAATTGGAAATAAAAAAAACATGTATGTATGGTTTTGAGAAGGGTAAAGTGGGACTTTATAACGAGTTATAAACTATGGATGGATAAGTTGGGATAAAAATGAGTTTCAAAAATAAAAAAGGGAGAGTCCGTTGATCCACCAAAATATGATGGCCTTAATAGTGGACTTTGGCCCTTTTTCCATAATCGGAAAAAGGGTAATTGGGGCGGGTTTGCTGGGGATGACAACTATGATTTTGAGTATCTCATTTGTCATTGGAAATTATTTTCCCGGAAAACAAGCAGAGCCTTGTGTCCTGTATCTCATTTTCTCGTTGTTTAATTACTGACAAGTCACACTCGTCTATGCCAATCTTTAATTTGAAAAAAAAAAAAATCCGTGTCAAAGAGTTAATAAAATTTTATAAAATACAAATAACCAATAGCTATATAATGCACATTTTAATAACTCGCACATTGCTTAATAAGACAATAGAGGTAATTATCATAGACATTAAAGCATTTAAAAAAAAGCTGCATTTCAACGGTTAACTGGAGTTCATAGTAATATAATAGCACACCCCATTATTTAACAGGTTTTGCGAGACAAGATATAGAATATATATCTGTTATGTTTGACCCCATAATTCAAATTCGTATATCATTGTTAATTAGAGGATTTACTTGAGCAGCTGTTTTATTCCACCAACTCAAACAAAACTAAATCTTAGAAGAGAGTTACATAGATCAACTTAGTTACATAGTAGGATGGTTACCTTTTAAGTTGAAGATATGAAATATAATTTTTGTGTGTATTGTTATATGGTGTTGACTACTTTATGTCAAAGCTCATATACATTATTTAAACTTCGATTTATTAAATACATAAACTTTGAAATATTTATCCATAAACACTACACAAAAATAGTTACTGCTTTAAAATAATAATAATAATATGCTCTTGAGTTCTAAACATTGACTGAGAACTATAAATCAAAACTAATTACGTTTTTTAATTATAAATTCCTTATATATATACTAATTGTTCTGCTAAATAAATTACTAGCACTATATATATATATATATATGTATATATATGCACGAGTAACAAATTAAAATTAAATTTTTATTATTTCGTCTCAAAATTAATATAGTATTCAAAGTAACTCAAAAATTTGAATCAATGCATTTTACATTAGTAACACAAGTACGATGTACTTTTTTATGAAGACATACCATTAACTAGTCAAAAAGCATAACATATATTGTAATATTTATTACAAGAAAAAAAAACATTGGATTAGTTTGTTTTTATAAGTTATATAAACAAATATTTATTTTCCCAATTAATCCATAAAACATTATTTTTTAAAAACATTTTTTTGCAATTTTGATATTTGATTTCAGTGTTTCTTTATCAATAGAAACTGTTATAACACATGATCATCTAAAAATCTTGAGAAATGAAACTCATATTTTGGTAGTTGATCATAATCAGGAAATGTTGGCTTTGTTGGCAAAAAAAGTTATGTTAACATAATTGTCTATAAGTTGAAAATGTAAAAAGAGTTGAAAATATGAAAAGAGACGCGACTTTAAAAGAGTTTGTTAATATAACGAGAGAACTATTCAATTACATGACATATAACTACTCACATATCTGAGTGATGTGAGACTAACACACACCCATTTTACAATGAAATCTCCGCTCGAAGATCCGTTTTACCACATTTTTTCTCTTTTTAGGCATGACGTTCGGGCTCGTTGTCCATCAGGGGTTCACACATCCGTGCTAATAGTTGACATGTCATAGCGGCTCTGATACCAATTTATTGATAAAATACATAGAGATTTTTTCTAAATTGGCCTACTGGCCCACAAAAATTCTTATTTTAGCCTAATTTATTAATAAATTGTAAAATTGGCCTAGTCTATGTCGCTTTTCGGATCAGCGAGATAGAGTTTAATAAAATACCCAATTTTTCCTTATCTCCTACCATCCTCCACCAAACAAACTCACAGACCACAGGCTCACAAACATCCTACCATTCTCCCCAAACAAACTCACATACCACATACTCACAAACCACAAAGTCACAAACCCAGAAACCCACACCCACAAACCCACAAACCGAACAAGCTTTACTCGGAGCGATGTATAATAGTTTTCCTTGATTGCTCATCGGGATTATCTTTAAATCAATTTAATCTCTTTATTTGTCCAATTATCCAAGGTAATTTTCTCCTCTCTTAAATTTCGTAAGTATTGTTTATACTGGTTTTTTTTGGTAATTTTATTATAATAATTGATCAAAATTAAAATTCAGGGCATATAGACTAATTGTTGTGGCTTATTCTTGTTGCATTTTTTAATTAAGTTTTTTTTTTCCAGATATTGTTTATAATGGTTTTGTGGTAATTGACTAGTAAAAAAAAATTTAGAACCTAATTTTTTTTAGTTTATTCCTGCATAAAAAAATATTAGTTTATTCCAACAAATTAATAATGTAAATACATTATGTTTATATCAATCAAATATAATAGGAAAAAAATATTAATTTTGTTAAAAGCTCTCTTAACACCACGATACTGCAATGTTTGGAGTTGGAAAAATAGATATAAAAGACTTAAAATATAAAGGTGCGAGTTCATTAAGTTACGACTATCATTACAATCAACTTATTTAATTTAATTGTTATATAGTATACTTAGGTTGTGAAGAACCCGGGTCCAATTGATCCATCTGTGCTGTGGCAACAAGATTTACATAGATCATAAAATATTTGGGAGAAAGCGGTAGAACATACTTTGTAAACCCGAAACAATGATAAAGTTTATGAAGTGGATGCTCTTGTTGAGCGGTATTTATATTCAACTGGTTTTTACGGTATGTACCACTTAGGGCTTACTAGAATAGATAGGCCGTTAGTAACCGCCTTAGTGGAACGGTGGCGTCCTGAGACACATACTTTTCACTTGCCCCCAGGCGAAATCACAGTAACATTACAAGATGTGGAAATATTATTAGGAGTGCCAATTGACAGAAAACCGATAATTTCGGATGATTGCATATTTAAAAAAGATCAATGGAGAGGCATTTGTCGTCAATTGATTGGGGTGGATCCTGGGGACAATGTGGTTGGTACGAAACTTAAAATGAGTTGGCTACGTGATTGGATTGCAGTTAATCCATTGCAACTGAATGCTACCGAAGAGCAGATTCGATATCGTACTCGAGCCACAATTTTATTATTACTTGGGGGTCAATATTTGTCAGATAAAAGTGGCAACTCGGTAAAACTCAGGTACCTTTATTTTCTCGAAGATTTAGATCACTGTAAAGATTATAGTTGGGGATCTGCTATATTGGCAGTCTTGTACCGTCAGATGTGTGATGCAGCGAATGGTACTAGTGATATTGCCGGACCACTAATATTACTACAGCTATGGGCTTGGATACGATTTCCTTCTATTAGGCCTGTCCAATTGAATAAGTTAATAGATTTTCCCGCTATAGAAGACCCTGCATTGCCTACCTATACTTATGGATACAGGTGAATATTTTTGTTTACTAGATTTATTATTCTTTTTTCCTGAATCTATGTATGTTTTACTAATCGATCGTCGTAATATATAATTATATATATGTATAAATTTCAGGTGGATGTTTGCTGGAAAGAAGTATAATCCTGATGCAGTAGGACATAACTTGCGACATTTCCGAGACCAATTTGACTTGATGAGAGACGATCAGGTATTTTAGTATTTGATCCTTTATAAACTATTAATTGTGTACTTTTTAAATATATCGAATTTGATAGAGTAATATATCTATATTTTATCATTCAATTATGACTTGTTTAGACAACATGCCTATATGACTTGTTTTCTCTAAATAGGTGATATGGTTGACTTATGATGATATCTTAGACGATCTGCCAAATTATTGTTGTGCTGGGAAAGAAATTTGGCGTGCGAAAGTCCCTCTTATTTGTTTTGAGTTTGTTGAGCACTATAATCCCGATAGAGTTCTATGACAATTTGGTATGAGGCAAGGTATTCCACAAGCATGTTTGAAAAACTATACATTACATGAACATAGTGGCCAAGGTAATACAGCTACGAAATGTGCAAAGAAGTAGAAAGATTTTGTAGCACAATGGGACAACCGACATGACTCACTAGTAGAGGGGGATTACCATCAAGGTTTGATGCCAGTAAATATGGAATATATGCCATGATATAAGAAAATTACACGTCTAGTTATGCGCCAAGTTAATTTTGTGCCAGAGAAAGGTTTTCAGCCCATGGCCTCGGTAATTACCTTGATGGTAAGATTATTTTCTCATTCTAATGGCTGTAACCTGTGTGTGTGACTTCAGATTTGAATTCAAAATTAGTTGTAGCCCTCTTAAACATAGCATTATTTTGGCTGAATGCGTAATGTTGATTATAATTAGCTGTAGCCCTCTTAAATTAGCTGTTAGAATCTAGCCTTGTTCTTTGCTATATGTGATTCGATTCCTACACAATATAGACTTACAATAAGCATTAATGTAGTTATAAAATATGTATCACCCAAAACTTATAGCAGAGCTATTTGCTTCCGCCATACTTGGAGTGAAATTTAGATGATACTAAACAAGGATCAAGTTAAATAATAACACGAAATCATAATTTTGTTTGATTAATTGCATTTGGAAATTTAATAGAGATCACTTGCTTTTGTCACCCGAGCGCAACAAACAATTGTTTTTCTCTTTTCAGATAAGTAAGCTACTAACCATATGAGTAAATATAGCTATAAACATATCCACGAGACATTCTAATTTCTTAATTTTTATTTCGAAAGGCTTGTTTTGTTGAATATGGTCAGTACCTGAGAAATTAGAAACAGTTTTCATGGCCCTTTGTTGAATATGATCAGCTTCGTTTGATTTTTTTTTGTTGAATTACAGAATTAGTACTCTCTAGTTACAATCAACATAAGTGTGCTACTAAGAAAAATCTATTTCCTTGACCAAATAAAATGAGAACAAGGACTTGAACTCAGATTTATTTACTAATTCTTTGTTTTTTTCTTTCTCAGCAATCGACTCTTTTGGTTTTCTATAACGAGTTTCAGGCAGTTAACAATCAAGGAATGGTATCCTATCTTGAAGATGTGTTTTCACAGCTGCACATGGATATTCCACAACTACAGCAACATAATCGATACGAGTCACATAACTATCACCAGGAATCATAAGAAAATCAAGAAGACTCAAATAATGAGTGGGTTGACAATATGCTTATTGAAAGCACGCCTGTCAATATTTATGAACATGGTGGCTCCTCGGGATTGTGTCATAGTCAAGATGAGAGGGAACACGTGAAAGGTTGGAGGGAGTGGGTGTAATTTTAAATTTTAGTAGTGTTTATGTACTAATATGTTAAATTGTCGTTTGATATTGCAGTATTTTAAATACGATGTTGATTAAGTTATTTTGTAAAATGATATGTCTCAAAAATGGAAAAGAGCAGTTGGTCGTCTCGTGAGTAGATGTTAATGTTTAATTTTATTTATTATTTTATATGTTGAATGGTTTGTTCGAATGGTTATTTTGTTCATATTACGTGTTATTATTGTTGTGTTCATCATATTAAATGTTATTATTACGGTGTTGGTGTCGTTTGTTGGTATTAGATGTAAATTATTGGGTCGATCATTTTTTTAATTTTATTTGTGGCGATGATCCATTTTTAAGCAAAACTATAGCGAATTTTTCGCTCGACATTTTATTTGCGCAATTGTTTTGATTATAACAAAACGTATAGAAAATACATAAAGAAATTTCAATTACAAAATACACACATAGCGATACATTGAAATTCCAGATACATAATAAAATACACAGATAGGAAATACACACAGAAACAAACTGAATAGAAAATACATAAATAAATTTCAATTACAAAATAAGTTTGGAAATGTTATCTAATATCGTCGACGATATGCAGATGGGTTAGGACAAGTTCTAGTATCATGTCCTTGTACTTGACAACTACTACATGTTATTTGTATGGTTCTTGTAGAAGTATACATTCCGTTACAAATACGAATAGATCTAGGGCGTCCTTTTCCACGTATCCGAGAAATATCGGGTAGAAGTATCCTATCACATTGGTCCAAGTACGCCTCATCTCGTAGAGGATAAAACTGTGGTGCATAAGTTGACACGTACCGATCAATCTTGTAAAATGGAGATACAAATGTTTCCCAATCAAAATATTGAGAGGCGCATATGGCATGTACGTGCGAGCATGGAATTTTATCAATATGCCATTTTCCACAATCACATTCAGAAGTAAACACATTCACTACTTGTGTATTTCCTCCCCGAGAGAACCTTGAAGATGTTTTTACTTAATAATTTCCAGTGGACATATCAAAAACTACAGTGCTGTGTCCGCTGCGAGTAGGGTTGTAAATGAGATGAGCTGTTCGTGAAATCGTTCGTGTTCGGCTCGGCTAATACTCGGTTCATGTTCGTTCATTTATAAATGAACACGATAATGAACAAGAATATAGTGTTCGTCTATTAAGTGAACTGAACATGAACAACCCTCTGTTCGGTTCGTCTAAACTCGTGTTCGTGTAACTATATATAAAGTTTGATAAAATAAAATAAATAAATCTATTAATGATGTAACAAAAATTAATATCATTACACAATTAATAAACTTATTTATGCTATAATAATATAAATGATATGTTTGTATTATTTTGAAATTATTATGTTAATTTATATCATCATACTATAAATACAGTCACCGATTTTATCGTTAAGCGTTCAACTCGTTAAAGTAATCATATGTATGTAAAAGAATTTATACAATATATAAACTTAAAGTTATATGTGAACTAGTTTATCCTAGTTAACAATATAGTAATATATAATAAAATTAAAATATATTTTAAAAAGAAAGAAAAATATATATTTTTTTCAATTATTAAATGTTTTGGAAGAAATTAGATGTTCACGAACAACTCGTGTTCGTCTCGTCAAATGTTCGGTTCATGTTCGTCAAATGTTCGTTCGTATTTAAATGAACATGAACCGAACATGAACAAGAGTTTTAGTTCATGAACTGAACATGGACAGAGGGTTGTTCGGTTCGTTTCGTTTCATTTACAGCCCTAGCTGCGAGACATACGTTTATCAATTTTCTCTTGAATTTTGGGACCAAATCTTATGCCATTGTTTCTCATCGCAACCACAAGATTTCTTCGATCGCAAAAAAGTTGCACTAACTTATAAAAAATAAGTTGTATAGCAGCTGTGATCGGTAAACAACGAGCACCTTTTAAAACATTATTAAATATTTCAACCATGTTTGCTGTCATTGCACCATGGCTTCGACATCTATCGTGTAAATTGGTCCATTTTTGTACAGGTTCATTAAGTAACCATATGTGCGCTGCAGGGTTCATTTTTTCAATTGCCGACATAATTTTAACCCATTTTTTTCTTGAAGCTCCCAAATAGCATCTTTTACAATTTTGTGTAAACCAGGTTCTCATCTAAAGGCCTTTCTAAAATTTTCATAAAAATGATTTGCACAATATCGGTGAACAAAACCAGGGCCTTCCCAAACATTATTAACTGCATTTAAAATACTTGCATGACGATCTGAAACCAAACATATGTCTTTTCGGTCTTTAATCACGTAAAACATAAGATTTTGGAGAAAATAGATCCATGCTTATGAGCTTTCCTCTTCAAAAAAACCACAAGCAATAGGAAATACACGATTATCCGCATCAAAAGTCATTGCTAACAACAACTTTCCTTTGTACTTTTCATACAAGTGGGTTGCGTCAATCCCGATTACAGGTCTACAATGTTGGAAAGCCTGAATTACTGGTGGTAACGTAATTTTTTTTTTATCCAGTACCTCGTTGAGAAATTTTCCATTTGTGTCATAAGATGGCTTCGTTGCGTAATGAGCCACGATTCCTGAATTGTATTTCTGAATTGCTAGCATAAACTTCGGTAATACACCATATGAACTTTCCCAATTACCAAATATGTTCGCTATCGCCTTTTGTTTACCTACCCATAATTTATTGTAGGAAACCACTTTGTTAAAACGCCCTTCCACGATATTGTTAAGTGCCTTGAGGTTAACCGTGTGATCCTCTTCAATAGCCTTTTGAATTGTTAATGCAACAAGATTAGCATCAATTTGTGGGTGGTCGTTTGTTACAACCCTATGGACACAAGTATGAGGACCCTGGTATTTGGAAACTTCATAAAAGCCGTGATTTTTTCTATACGACCTTCGAATCCTCCATTTACAACTATTTTCTGATTCCGCAAAATATTTACATCGTACTTCCCAAAATTCTCATTTGCTCCTGTGTAAGACAAAATGTCGATTTCGTTTGATAGACCATAATTTCATTCCTTTTTTCATCATATCTTGGTCTCTAAAACAAAGACCAATAAATGGGTCATCAAACTCGGGATCCCAATTTCCAGGATAGATTACAAATCGTTGTTTTTCCCACTGGTTATACATGTCAAAGGTGCCAGGTTGAGTAATGTAACTTGACATTGGTTGATGTAGTGGAATTCCATCCGGTATGTGTTCCGGCCATGCAAAACCACCAACTCTATCATTTTCATAACTCATATTCAGGGGCATTTGAAATGGGGTATCATAACTCCTAGTAGGTAAAGTATTTTGTTGTTCTTCTTCCCTCTCATCGCTCTCATATCTGTCTTCTTCGTCTTCATCATCTCTGTTGAACTTAGAGTTCAATAATGAATTTTGATTATAACTTTGATTATGTTTTTAATGATTTTACGATTTCTCTATTTCGTTGATATAATGCTTGTCTTTTCCAAAAAGAGAATTTGTAAATTTCAGAATGCCACAAAGATAGAGCATTCGAAAACGAAGCCGACGGTTCAAGCGGAAACAGAATCAGAGCTAAAACGAAGGAGTTATGAGCATTCGAAGAATAGCGGAAATACAGAAGAAACGACCGATCGACTGGACAAAAACGACCGATCGTTTTTGGTCCAAATTCTTCCAGAGAGATCGTTATAAAAACGATCGATCGAATCTATAAAACGACCGATCGACTGGTGAAAAACGACCGATCGACTGTAGAAAACGACCGATCGTTTTCTGCAGAATTCGAAAACAGCTTTTCAGCTTATTCTGGGGAATTGCTTAAAAACTGTGGATAAAAGCCTCAACCACTTCCAACGGTCATATACAGAAAAACAGACATTTGATCTATATAAACCACCCCAAATAACTCTCCAAATACATCAATCAATACCAATCTATCATCCTTCAACCTCTCTCAATAAAAACCCTAAAAATCACCATTTTGGTGAAAATATTCGAGAAAGAGGGAAATCAAGGAGAAAACGATTCAAGCTCTATCATCATCAAAAACTCACCAATTAGGTTATTTAGAAGCAATTAAAATAGTGAGTGTAGTTACATTTTTGTAACAAAATTGTAAAGAGCATTTTATAAGCTAATTTGTGAGTGAGTGTTTGGGTAGAAGCTTTTAAGCCAAAGTGTTGGTTAAAAGTTCTAGTTTAAACACTTGGGTACTCATAGAGAGTGAGGGGGAGTCGTCGACTCGTAAAACGTGTTCGCTTGCACTTGTATCAAGAGTAGGAACCTCGGGTAGAGGGTGAGCCAATCGATTGATTGAGCTCGATAGGATTTGTAATATCCGCAAGAAGATTTTTTAGTGAAATACTCGGTAGTACCGAGAAGAGGACGTAGGCCGTTTGCCGAACCTCTATAAATCGCGGTGTCATTTTTTTTTCCTATCTTTTACTTTCCGCAAATATTTATTATTGCTTATTTTCTTGCTTGCGTTTAGTAATTCTAGTAATTCATTAACTCTTGTTAAAACGCGTAAGCTTAGAATTGCATAAGTTGGGTTAGTAGTTGCCGTTAACTTTTAATTAGGCAAAAAGCGCAAAAACCTTATTCACCCCCTCTAAGGTTTACCCGCACCGGGCCAACAATCTCCTCTAAAATCAGGATCATCGTCCTCGTTCTCATCTAAATCACCCCATATATATTCATATGAAAATTTTTCCGTCTCCCTAATGTTATCATTTTCTGCCAATCGCCTAATTGCCTCGGAAGAAGGTGTTGTCGAAATAACATGTGATGTCTTACGAAGGGAGTTTCTCCTTCTCGAGCTACCTGTTTCATCTACGGGTGTATAAAAAGGATATGTTGTTTCGTTGGGTGCATTAGAATGTGTGGGAATGTCAAGAGATGTATGTGTAAAAGATTCGTAATTTTGAGATGGGATATGCAATTGCTCTATTTCGATATATAACTCAACAAATGTTCTTTAATTTTGATTGGTTAAATCCAACATCGCAGTGACAGTGTCATCATCTTCAATACAAAGTGGCATGTATTTGAAATGATTAAATATGGTCGGATATGGAAAACGACAAGTTAATTTCAACCGATTAGAATTTGAAGAGATCCCTATTTTTTCAAACAATTTTTGCAATAATTGTTCATATCTAATGTTTCTACATATCTTAAAAACTTTTCGATGAGGAATAGTATATGATAAACCTTGTTCATTATTTTGAACCATTTCACCACCCCAAAAACAAAATAATGTAGGAACTACCATGATCTAAGTAATTTGAGTAAACTAAAAACAGATTTAACGGGGTTTGTGGTTTGTGAGTATGTGGTATGTGAGTTTGTTTAGGGAGAATAGTATGAGGTTTGTGAGTCTGTGGTATGTGAGTTTGTTTGGTGGAGGATGGTAGGAGATAAGGAAAAATAGGGTATTTTATTGAAGTCTATCTCGCTGATCCGAAAAGCGAGATAGAGTAGGCCAATTTTGCAATTTATTAATAAAGTAGGGTAAAATAAGAATTTATGTGGGCCAGTAGGCCAATTTAGAAAAAATATCAAATACATATACACATAAATATATATCGGTGTATAAAGCCCACGTGATGCGTGATACTGCCTCCGTCTCTAAACAAATATCTCATACGAAAATACGTGCAATTTTGACCGACAATTTTTTCATATATAGATTGCCGGAAAAAATACTTTAAAAAGTTAATCACATAGTACATGGGTTAGAACTATACGATGAGATTTTCAATTTTTTCGTTTCGGAAATTTTGATATGAAAAATTTGATTACCAAAGTTGCACTTATTTTTGTATGAGATATTGATATAGTGACTATATGGAGGAACAATCTATGTTTATTATGAAAATATATAATCATTAAAATTGTAATTTATGATAATCCATAAACACAAAGGATGACTATAAAATTATAGAATGCGGAGACTTATAAATTTGGAGCAATTTTATTTTTTCAAATTTATGCAATATTAAGTGTATTTTGAAAAAAACATTGTATTTTTGTATTTGAGCTTTAATATATAATATAGTATAATTTTTCGATAAACCCTTTCTTCTTCGATTAGGGCTCATTCCCGCCCCGACTCATTCTCTCTCTATATCTATACATACACACACATATATATATATATATATATACATACAGAGATATATATATAGAGAGAGTAAGAATGGCGACGGGGAAGCAGCTAATAACGGCGGTGGAATCGGCGGTTCTGTCAGCAACGTCGCCGTCGCCGGAGCAGCGAATGGAACTCACACTCGCTCTCCGTCACTCTCGCTCCTCTCTTCAGTCTCTCCTCTCCTACTCGGTACTCTCTCTCTCTCTCTCTCCTATATATATATACTTATGCATGCATATGTATACTTTATGCGCTAATTTATGTTATTTATGTGTATGTATGTGTGTGTATCAGTGTATGTTAAATTAGGTCTTGTAATTGGTTTGTTAATTAGGGATTAGCTATTTAATGTTATGTATGTATCGGGTAAATTAGCAACCAAAAAATTAGCCTTCTACTATGTATATATGTGTGTGTGTGTGTGTGTGTGTGTGTGTGTGTGTGTGTAAGTATGTATGTGTTTGTATGTGTGTTCTAATTGGGTTGTTAGTTAGGGATTAGCTACTTAATCTCTATATATATAGTGAGCAGAGGCGGAACTAGGATGATATTGTTGGGGGGGGGGGGCGTAGAAAAAAAATTGCTACTGGAATTTTAAGAAAAACAACGTTTAAAATAATCGAAAGCCGAGTTTAAAAGTCTATTCTGAAGTGTTAAAAAATCGAGTTGGTAATTGTAAAAAAACATAGTAAATTTAAAACTATAAAGATATTTTTTTTGTTTCCTAACATCAAAATGAGGTATTCGAAGAGTATTTGTAGATTTTAAGAAGAAACATAGAAATATAGGGTTATTATTGAAAATAATGAGCAATAAAGTGTTACTAGGAAACAAAAATAATCGTAAGCCGAGTTTAAAAGTCTATTCTGAAGTGTTAAAAAAATCGATTTGGTAATTGTAAAAAACACAGTAAATTTAAAATTATAAAGATATTTTTTTGTTTCCTAACATCAAAATGAGGTATTCGAAGAGTATTTGTAGATTTTAAGAAGAAACATAGAAATATAGGGTTATTATTGAAAATAATGAGCAATAAAGTGTTACTAGGAAACAAAAAATAATCGTAAGCCGAGTTTAAAAGTCTATTCTGAAGTGTTAAAAAAATCGATTTGGTAATTGTAAAAAACACAGTAAATTTAAAATTATAAAGATATTTTTTGTTTCCTAACATCGAAATGAGGTATTCGAAGAGTATTTGTAGATTTTAAGCAGCTACTAACGGCGGTGGGATTGACGGTGCTATCAGCGCCGTCGTCGGAGCAGCGAATAGAACTCACACTCGCTCTCCGTCACTCATGTATGTATATGTATATGTATATTAATTAGGGAGCTACTCAATCTCTCTCTCTCTCTCTATATATATATGTATGTATATATACTTATGTATAGGTTATGTATGTGTATCAGTGTATGTATGTATATTAATTAGGGATTAGCTACTTAATCTCTTTCTATATATGTATAGGTTATGTGGATCAATGTATGTATGTATGTTAATTAGGGATTAGATACTTAATCTCTATCTCTCTATGTATATATACACACATACACTCGCACACACAAACTTTACGTGTTGATTTAATGTTATGTATGTATGGGGTAAATTAGCAACAAAAATAAACCCTTCTCCTATAATATATGTGTGTGTGTGTGTGTGTTTGTTTGTTTCAATTCATAGCCCGGTGCATACATTTAGTATCAGGTGTGGAATGTGGTTTTCCAATTTACTTACTTACCTATCTAATCAAAATTAAATATTTAATTTTCCGTATCAATTTTACTTTTGGTGATGAATTGAACTAACCCTCTTGCCTCTCTTGTTGGACAGCCTCCGAAGGCCTCAGACAGAGCACAGGTTCAGTTGAAAGAAGTCAGGCTTCCAAACTCTGCACCAATTTCACTTGATGATCAAGACGTTCAGATGGCAAGTTTCTTGCTCTTGGAATTGTTTCTGCTATTCCTTAAATAATATTAGCTCTATTTGTTATGAGAATGATTGGTCTACTCTTTATTGAACTTTATAAAGTGAAGCTTCACAGAATACTTTTAATACCGACAGAAAGGTTTTACTCGTTTTATAAAATCTTAGCAGGAAGTACCCGCTTCACTCAAATCTGGTTATTATATGTTAGAACCTAACACATCACAGGGATTTTCTTCTTCTTCTTATTCTTCTTCCTCTTCCGAGGCGGTTTGTATGGTGCCTTGTTGTTTTATGCTTTTCTATATGCTACAGATGATTCATGTGATCTTTTCATCTGTAATTTGTAAACTCCTTTACATAGTTGTTAATATGCTCAAGAAAACAGTAAACGAAAAGAATTCATGCCCCTTCACAGGGAGAGCCTAGATCATAACATTTTTATCTAATGGTTGTTCCAATCCTTACATGATCTGTCAATTTTGGTCCCTTTTCCTTTTATTGATACTTGCTTAACTACTGCTATTTATTGAGTTATTCTAGGTCTTGAAGTTAAGTGATGATCTCCATCTTAATGAAATTGACTGTGTGCGGTTACTTGTATCTGCAAATCAAGAGGTACGTTCTTGACTTGCTCCCCCAAAATATAATTTCGAATATTGAACTGTCCTTTCTATATTTTTTCCCTTTTTCCTTTTGCATCCCAGTGGGGTTTATTAGAACGAGCTACTTTGGAAGTTTTGCGGCTCACTACAGGGCTATGGTATACAGAGAGAAGAGATTTGATTACAGCTCTTTACACACTATTACGGGTATTCTATCCTCCTTTGCTGTGATTCCAACTTGTTTGATGTTATATTTATTTTAGATATCTTATTTTTCGAAGTTTTATTTCCCCTTCAATTGTTGTGCAGGCTGTCGTGCTTGATCAGGGACTTGATGGTAGTCTTGTTGCTGACATTCAAAAATACCTGGAAGATCTTATCTCTACTGGACTGCAACAAAGATTAATATCCCTCATAAAGGTTTACCAGCTATCCACATCTTATTTTGAAATATGACTCTCTTGGCTTGCATAATACCCTTAAAGGGTTTGATAATGTGCTTGGGGTAAGGTTTAGGTTTTTTCAGTTCTGTTGAGATTGAACAGAAAATAAATTGACCATCATTAGTTCTTTGGAATTTATCCAAATAAAAGTACTTCTAAGGCAATGCTCTGTCATACTCTATTTAATTAACTTTAAGTGGAAGTAGGCATGAAGTTTGGGAGGAAAATCTGGGTAAATTGATATGAATTCTATAAAGGTATATATAATTAAGGACGAGAAATGCACATTAATTAATTTTATGGACTAAAACTACTTAGTACAAAAGTATAGGAACTAAAATGAGACAGAGACCATACTTTTCGGACTAAAAACTGTATTGACCCTTAATTTTAATACTTATTCACTGGAATGACTTAAATTGACTGGAAGGAGTTGCAAGTTTCACCAGTGAATTTCTGTTAAGTTAAACCTGACAATATATTGATAGTTTTTACCATTTTGATTTAATCTAGGAACTTAATCGAGAAGAACCAGCTGGTTTGGGAGGACCACAATCCGAGAAATTTGTTCTTGATTCAAGGGGTGGTCTAGTTGAACGCCGAGCAGTTGTATGCAGAGAAAGGCTTATTCTTGGCCATTGTCTTGTGCTCTCTATTCTGGTCGTTAGGCCAAGTAAGTTAATATTAAGATTTTATTATTTTTATGTGTTGTCAATTTTTTGTTTTACATGATTCCATGAAGAACATCTGTTTCTATGGACAGGTATTCCCTAATTTTGGTGGCACCTTTTTTTCTCCATAATATGTTATTTATCCTTGTTAGAATAATTTTGAATTACCAATTTTCAAATTGATAATACTTACCAATTTTCAAATTGATATTAATTACCAATTTTAAATTGTCCCACACAAAGCCCTTGCAACCATCTCATGTTAAATGTTGTTATTATGTTAAAAAATATTTTCCAAAGGCACGGGTATAGATCTCTAGTATGAATGCCTTGAGGTGTGAGATTATTGGTCTTAACAGTTCTTCTGGTTGCCTGTGTGGCATGGTTTATTTTATTCTTTTAGGTTCATTTTGTTTACCTGTAAACTTGAAATCTTTTTTTCTTTTGGCATTTTTGCTCCAGCAGGGTTTTGGTATTGTCATTGCTAACTATAGCTATATGTGTGATGAGTCGCTTCATTTTTTGCTTGAGTAAGATTAAATTTTGTGTTCATATATGTTCTTTGCAGGCCCGAAAGATGTCAAGGATATGTTTTTTTCCTTGAAAGATAGTGCTGCTGAATTGAGTGGTAGTAATGACACCCTAAAACATCAGGTATTCTTAGAATTAATTACATATTTATATTTATGTTATTGGCTTTGAGGCTTAATAATTGATAACAAGATTGAGTTTTACTACGGAATGATTATATTAGCTTTTTTACATACGTAAAAAAAAAGTCTCCCTTTTGATGGAAAAGAACATGAAAACCTAGTGGAATATATGATCTCTCTGTTCCCACTTCTGTGAGTATATTTAGATAAGCAAATTGTCTCCAAACTTGCTGCACACTTTGAATTGCACGTTATAATCCATTCTTAAGAAAGTTTGCAACAGTGGTACCTTTTCATCATCATATCTATTAAAGGAATAGTTATTAATTTGTTATCACCATGTTTGTTAGAACTTCTGAACTTGTGTTGTTTTTTTGATCGAATATAATAATTATCGACGTGTCTAAATAATTGATTGTCTACTTTTCAACTGGTAGATAAAAAATATCGGAATACCTTTTTGTACCCTCATTTTCAACCCAATAAAGGTAAATAAAGTTAGCATTGGCTGATTTGTCTAAAGTAGAAGATACTTTTGTTATCTTTATAGTTTAAACAGCCATATATGTAACTTTGGAGTATTAGGACTATTGTAACGGGATGGAGGAAGGAACTACTACTTTGGGAAAACTTACTTCCCGTTTTTAAGATTTTCAAATTCCTAACTATTCTACTAGAAGTTATTGTCGCTTTAGTATCTATATCCTGTCTGTCTTTTAGATATATCTTCAACTAATTAGATTATTGGAATATATGGTAGAATCTACATCTTAACCGTGATGATAATGTTGATTATCACATAGGTAAGTTTCTAAACATATACATTTCACAACATAACATGATTAGGTCGAGTTCTGAACAAAAACTAGAGTTGAAAATATATTGGTACAATGCTTAAGCTCTTTCTTTCTGAAAATTGGGAATCTCCAAGCAGACTGTAACATCACGCTTCGGCTTAGCATTTAAAAAATAATAATATGCGACCTTATGATTTTGTGGATGTTGAAGTTATTAATATTGTGCACCGTCATGTTTTTTTTCCAGATCACATACAGCCTCCTTTTTTCACTTGTGATAGCGTTTACCTCCGATGCTTTGAGTGCATCACCTGACATAGTGTCGGTCTTGTCTCAGGATGCTTCTTTTAGGCGCGAATTTCATGAATCTGTATGTTTACCTTTTCATTTCCGTTTTGTTGATTCACTGGTATTTTGTATGGAATCTAATGTTTATGTTTTCAAGGTGCTGGCTTGTGGAAATAATCCTGTCGTTGAAGGATTTGTCGGTTGTGTAAGACTTACGTGGGCTGTTCATTTGTTGTTAATACAAGATACAACCGATACCCCAACAACTGCTTCATCCGGCGACCTTCAAAATATTCACTCCTGCTTGGATATTATATTCAAAGACAACGTTTTCCAGTTTTTTCTGGATAAGATTTTCCAAACTGCAGCATACCAGGTAAATATTATAATTTATCAGTTTATCACCTCTGATCTTGAAGGTTTTCTATTACTATTATTTTCAGTTTCAACCCTATGTTTGGTTTAGTACATATCGAGGTATCATAATGGAACAATATGTTGAGCACTATACCTTTCTTTGCAGCATAACTGTTGTTTATTGCTACATTAATCACTATTTGATATAAAATGCTGCTTTTCTTGCCCTCAATGTTGTTGCTCTGCCTAGACTTATTAACTTAAACCATTTTTGAGTTATGGATGGTAAACACAGAATAGATCTAATTTTCTAATTAACATCATTGCAAATGTTAGCAGTAACCTCTTGAGGTTTGGTTGTTTCTCGTCACCCTACTGCATATTTTTCTTGTTTTGTGCAGAATGATGACGAGGATATGATTTTTATGTACAATGCATATATGCACAAGTTGGTTACTTGTTTTCTTTCTCATCCTCTTGCTAGACACAAGGTTAGTTTAAAGACCTATTTTTCTGATTTCTGATCTGTATTTGTTTCGGGTTAATTACAGTTCTATACATTCTTCACAATTTATTATGTTCTCATTTAGTACATTTACATCATGTTTCCCATTAAATGAAACCCTGCTTTATACCAAGTTCGTTTCTTTTTTTTTCTTCATTTTAATAGAAATGAAAGTCTTAGTGAAACTCAAAACATGAATAGAAAACAAAAAGGAATTATACCGTCAAAGGAAAAAACATATTTTGAATTTGAATTCAAGAAAAAAAAGTTTTTTTTTTTGCAAAACATAGAGATCTATCTTTGAATTTATCAATTATTCCTTGTCTGCTCAAATAATTTTTTATTGAAGTTTTAAGAAAAAAGGATGTTCCGTGATATTCAAGAATAGATATTAATTTAAACAAGTTAAGAACTTGGACTTGTGATAATTTGTAAAATACATATGCTTGTGAGAAAGAGAACAGTTCATCAAAATTAGGTGAATTATTATTACTAATATTATTAAAGGGCTGCGTATAAAGTCGAAAACTCGTGTTTGTTGGGTGCATATAATCGCTGTTTATCCTTTCAGAAAACATATATGCGACGTCACTCAAAATCCAATCTGACGGGAAAAAGTGAAAATGGATATACTAACTGAGCAGAAAAAAGGGACGTCCATTGCGCTAATAAAAAAACTGTTATTTGGATATAGGAAATCATAAGATGGTGACAATAGTGTGTACCAAATTGCAAGAACTCTTTAATTTTAGACTGTGGATTAGAATGTTATCTAGACTAGAATGAACATAGAAGTTGATTTTTCTTCAGTGTTTCTTTGTCCCTCTCTGTAGCAAAGTTTTGTGGAATTTAATATGGCTATATGCATGTTCAAAATCTCAAGTTTTGTTTTTATCTTTAATACCTTGCTGCAGGTCAAAGAAACAAAAGTAAAGGCGATGACTGCACTTAGCCCATATGGAGTGTCTGGATCACATGATAGCAGTATGGATTCTCGTCAAGCATCTGAAGCTGCCCCCCAGCCTTTTGTATCTCTCTTGGAGTTTGTGAGTGCTATTTATCAGGTTAGTAGATTCATTACTCCTTTTCTCACATTTTGACCAGTGGAACAATTACATATTAAACAGCACATATTCACTGTACATCTACGTCTTTAGCACTTTCTATTTCGAGCTTTTGTATCGGACTCAACAGAATTTCTTGTGAAGCTATTATACTCTCCATTATGCAGCTTATTTGGATATCTAGATTCCGAAGTATAAGCTTTCCTTATCTGGAATTACAATTTTATTGGTATTATGAGACTTGTCTGCAACGTAGGTATATGTACTTGTGGATCAATGGTGTTATCAAGTGTATAATGACAGGCCTTTTCTTAAGTTAGCTTTTATTGACAAATTTTATGGTTGTAGATATGATCAATAAAATATGAATTATTGTAAAAGGTTTGTAGTTTCGGACTTGCTCAATGCAACTCTTTCAGGGTAGACTGTAAGAGTCTGTATGCTAACTTTTGACAATCTATTCATTTCAAGCCTAGTTTAGTTTGAAGGTTAAAAGTTAAATCTGTTATACAGAGAAATTATTTTTGGTTGCTAATATATGATTAGTCGAATCTGAATATACTTTTGATTGGTAGGTTTATAATATTGGATTTTGTCAGTGTTACTGTTTATGGATACATCTAATTCTGCTCTGGTCTTGAATTTTGTGGGTTCTGTGCCCTTCTGAAACCTGGTTTAGTTCAAAATTGTGGTTCATTTATCAATCAGCTCTGTAGTTGGGTATTACATTTGCCTGAGTCCTTGACCATATTTTCTATTTTCAATGAGTACCAATGACCCTCTTTTTATGATTTTATTAGAAGGAACCAGAGCTCTTAGCTGGCAATGATGTATTATGGACATTTGTCAACTTTGCCGGAGAAGATCATACCAACTTCCAAACACTAGTTGCCTTTCTGAAGATGTTGAGTACCTTGGTATGCGAATTTTTAAAGACTTTTCTCAACCAAACCTTATTCGATTTTTAAATTTCAATTTTTATTTCAGGCTTGTAGTGAAGAGGGTGCTTCAAAGGTTTATGACTTACTCAGGGGTAAAACTTTTCGTTCTATTGGGTGGAGCACTTTGTTTGACTGTTTATCAATTTATGAAGATAAATTTAAACAGTCACTTCAAAATGCGCTACCGGAGTTTCAAGAAGGAGATGCAAAAGCACTTGTTGCATATTTGAATGTTCTCCAGAAGGTAGGGACAAACATGTTCTATTAAACATGCCATTAAATGATATTTCTGAAAGAAGGTAAAATGGTTGAAAAAACCCGGTAAGAGTATATCAATGAGTAAATTGTTGATGAAATATCTTCTGCTATTTAGTACTGACAACTCTAGAAAGTAAGTGAAGATTAAAGATAATTTTTGTATGGATGGGAAATGTAAAATGAATTCAAACATCTAGAAGTTTACAAATTCATAGAATGCATTACAAACACTGTCCCTTTGTCAGAGGGAATTAACAGTTGCCTTCTTGAAATGAATACTTGTTGAAATAGTGTCCAAAATTACCTTGTCAGGCAAGGCCTCTGTGGACAAATATCAGATTCTTAGATACTTTGTGGTCTACAGTCTATACTTATGTAGTTATGTGGACTTATGGTGTATTATTTGCCTTGCTTGTCTGTGTTCATGTGTTCTCTTTTTTCCCTTTATCGTACTAGTACTGACTGAGATTGATGTTTTTCCGTTCACAGATCTACCGACTTGTGATCTCTAAACATAAATTTTTTCTCTTCAAAAGACCATATCCCATGTGTATTTCTCTTACAAACTTATTCTACTTGCATCCAACAACACTACCATCTGTTTTAGCTAAATTTGAGCACCCATTCAGTCTGTATAGCTTGGTTTATCCTTTGCCTTATATGCTTGCTTATAAACGTATACAGCCTCTGTGACAAGAATTATTCAATCACTTCATATTAAACTTGCTTTGACTCTATAGCCTGTACATCCATAAAACTATTGATCGATTCCGTTTGGCGATTTCTAGATCCAACAATTTACTTGCTACAAACCGCATTAAACCAGGCATAATAAAGAAATCTATAGCGAATTATTGTCAACTTAAAGAGGCAAAATGTAACTCAAAAAGTTTTATATGGTGAATTTGTGATGTATGCCTGAAAGGCTATTGGCTTTAGACCTTAGTGTTGACTATGATAGTCTGCACATCAGAAAAGTTTGGTAATGTATCTATTCTGCACTTTTTCTTGAGATAATAAGCGACTGCAGTTTAACATAATGATTTAGAGAGTTCATATTTCGTATTTTCCCCTCTTCTTTTTCACTCACTGTCTATGGAAACTGTAACAGGTTTTCCCTCTGTAAATCACCATTCATGAGATTCACTAGCAAGTTGCGATCATTTACATATAATGGAGAATCTGAATAATCAAAGCATGCTGAATCTGTAGATATTAATGGATATATAATATGATATACACTCATGTAGAAAAATTTACAATATCGTGACCTCGTTTTCCTTAACTGCAAATCCATATTTACACTATTGAATTTGTTGTTTTTCTTCTTCTGTGTGGTAGGTAGTGGAAAACGGAAATTCTAATGAAAGGAAGAACTGGTTTCCTGATATTGAGCCACTATTTAAGCTTCTCAGCTACGAAAATGTTCCACCATATCTGAAGGTTGTTATCCAGTCTTTTTGAAGTTGCATTTTCCAGTGGAAAATGTTTTTTTTCTCTCTTATTCACTAAGACTATTTCCCCACTTGATTTGTTTTGGCTGACGATTCCCTTGTATATTGGACTGTCTTTCACAGGGTGCTTTGCGTGACACTATCACTACTTTTCTTAGAGTTTCACCTAATTTAAAAGATACTATCTGGAGTTACCTTGAGCAATATGATCTTCCCGTAGTTGTTGGGCCTCCCACAGCTAGCAATGCACAACCAACAACAGCACAGGTTAGCTTTTACATCATCATGTAAAAAAAATGTCAACTCTATTGCAGTATTGATTTAAGAAAGTTACTTTTGTCATATATTGTTATCTTCTCTCCCTAAATCCTTCTGGGTTTCTCCTTTGAGAGTGTAATAGACATTGCTGATGATTACCTCCTTCGCGATTCCTTGAAATTATAACCTGATATTGTACTCTTGTTTGCAACGACCTAACAGACAGTTCTGTTTAGTGAGTTTTTGAGAAGCAAACCATCTGATTTGAATACTTTGGCTCCCAAATGTACCTAACACTATGTAAAACCATGCCACTTCCCCATGATTGCGTGTTGATATTTGCAACTTCTTACATATTTTTTACCTTTTAAGAAAATTTAGCGCTACGAAAGCAGAGCATTTTCATTCTTTTGCCATTAAATTGAGACAAAAAGAGCATAGACAGTACCTCACTTGGGCCCATACATTTGTTCTAGTTGACATTGTTAGGATCAGAGAGTATGTTGGATTAATAGGTGCAAACTCAAGATATATACTATCATAGTTGGTCTTTCTAGTATGTTTTTTGGGTTACATCGTTGAACCATATTGGTATCTAATTCTTGGCTACCGTGGAGTCAATGGCTGGAAATCAATTGGTTCCTTAATAAATATTCACACAAGAGATACCCACATTACAGAGGACGCTATTTTGCCCACTACATTGGGAGTTAGGAGGTGTAACAGTCTTTTACCTTTTGTCACTTTTCTTGCTTATACATTGTTGTGACGGGATAAAGAATAGTGGAGTATTATTTTTGCTTTACCTCTTTGTCAACCCACTTATTTTAAGTGCTTTTTGCACCGATGTAGTTGCACTCGCATACGACTTGTCTTTTTGGCTCTTGTTGCTCATCCTGCACTTTAATTTTTAGCCCGATAAAAATGCAAACCTGAGTAGCTTGTTCCTATGAACAAGATGAGTTTTCTCATGATCTCAACTGGATACATTTTGCAATGTGCCAATTCTATATAGTATATCGCTTGAATTGTAATCTATTGTTATTATTATTAAAGGTTTATGATATGAGATACGAGTTAAATGAAATAGAGGCGAGGAGAGAGCAATACCCATCAACTATTTCGTTCCTCAACTTGTTGAATGTACTTATTGCTGAAGAGGGGGATGTAACCGATAAAGGGCAGAGGTAAAACTTTATTTATATCTTCCAAGTTTTTAAATTAATTTTTGGTCTTCTTTATTTATTTTTATTACAGAATGTGGACGTTGTATATTGCAGATTCATTGGGATCTTTAGATTTGTGTATGATGACGTATTTGGTCCCTTCCCACAGAGAGCCTACGCCAATGCTTGTGAAAAATGGCAGTTGGTGGTTGCTTGTCTCACACATTTTCGGATGTAAGTCATACCTATTACTTCATCTGTCCTAATTTTTGGGTTGTCCCAAATTGTTAGGGCACTCGCCTAAATTGGTAAATCAACTTATCAGATTCTTTGTTTTTACCCGTTTCTAAAACTTGCAAAGTACAACAATCATTACAATAAAGGGCAAAAAAGTTAAGATGAACCCCAAAAGTAGAGTAATTATTATGTCCCCTTCATTCTTTGCTCTCTCTGCATTGCTTCTAGCGGTCACAACAGTGTCTTTCTGAATGTGCATCAATTTCACGTTTTTTTTACAGTTTAGTGCACTAAACTATCACGATTTATTTTGTTTGTTCACTAGCAGATCAGTAGAATACACTTTTTTATGTAAATCAATCTTACAGAGTGCTGATCTCTAAATTAATTGGAAATCTCACGTTTTAGAATCGCTTTTGCACAGGTAATTTTCTCTTCTGCACAGTAAGCTATTGGTCAAGTATTACTTTTGTACACTGACCTATATGCTAAAATTAATAGGAGTATTGATTAAGCAATAAATATTTGGTTAAGGTACCAATTACAAAATATTTTGGGGTACAAGATCCAGAAAACATCATAGTTTGGTCTACAAAACAGTAAAAAACCCGTTCAAGAGCCGATGAATAAAATCTGAACTTGAGTTACATGTGCAGGATATTAAATATGTACGACATTGAAGATGAGGATGTTGACTCTGTAGTTGACTCATCACAACATTCAGCAGTTGGACAATCCCCCTCTCTTCAAAGGCAGCTCCCTATTACCGAGTTACTAAAAGTAAGCTCTCTTTGATATTAGGTGTGTTTGGTAGAATGATAATAGTACACCTTCTCGGAATCTTGAGAAAAATTTATTATAGTTTAGAGTAGATGAGAACTTGAGAAGTATCCTTGTCAGTAAAATGTATGGATCAAAATACTTAACAAAAAGTATATATCTCTGTAATAGAAGTATTAATAAGTCCCGAACTAACATTTTACTTAAAGTAAAAAGTAAGTGAATTTATACTTTCAGTTGTTTACCAAAAAAAGCCATTGTCCCTATAGTCTTACTTTTTTCATCAAATTTCTTTCGTCTTATTTCGTCCTACATTTTTTTTTTCTTGCTGCTGATAATGATTGTTTCCCTGATTACTTTGCAGGACTTTATGAGTGGAAGAACTGTTTTCCGTAATATCATGAGTATTCTTTTGCCGGGAGTGAACTATGTCATGACTGAAAGGACAACTCAAATTTACGGACAGCTATTAGAGAAGGCTGTATTGCTATCCCTGGAAATTATAACATTGGTACTAGAAAAAGATATAGGCGTCTCTGATTTCTGGCGCCCGCTCTACCAGGTACACATTTTATCCCTTTTTTCTTTCCTTTTGCTGAGTTGTCTTGCTTAGTCTTTGGATTTATCAAATGAGAGGTGAATAGTTTTTATTCTGGTGGTAGAATATAACTTGTGTGTTTGCATCTCATTGGTTGGAACTTGGAAGTGGGAATTAATATTCTTGTAAATTATCTTTGCTCCTATGAGGTAAATTGGGCTTGTTTACTGTAGTTTTAAGCCAATAAGTTTTCATTAAGATCCAGGAAAAAGACATCCTAAAGCTTCTAGCTTATTCGTTCCATAAAACCAGAAAAACTCCGGTTATAAGGTGGTCGACAAAAAGCGCTCACCTTTTAAGCAAATAAGCAGAAAAGATGAGCTTATAATCTGAACCGGCTTTGAAAAAGAGTGAGGAGGATTACCCCACCAATTGCATTCCCTAAATCTATACACCTTGAAGTTTCCCCCCCTCAACATATTGTATGCCAACTATTTTTTTTTTTAATGCAGCCATTAGATATCATTCTCTCTCAAGATCATAACCAAATTGTGTCTCTGTTGGAGTATGTCAGATATGATTCTCTGCCTAATATTCAGCAATGCTCTATCAAAATCATGAGTGTATTGAGGTTTGATGTTGCACACTTTTTTTCCTTTATACTTGTCCAATTTGTTCATACCAACGAGGTTTGGTCATGGTATTATTAACTCAATTTTTTTTGTTCCTTAACAGTGCTCGTATGGTGGGGCTTGTACCCTTGTTATTAAAATCAAATGCTGCTAGTTCTATAATTGAGGATTACGCTGTTTGCTTGGAGCTAAGATCAGAAGAAAGTCAAATTATAGAGAACAGCAGTGCTGATCCCGGTGTTATAATTTTGCAGGTATTTATTTTATTTTCTCTTAAAAACTTGTTGATTTTTTTTCTTTAAATTTATTCGCTTGCTTGTTTATATTTTATGGGAAAATATCATGTTTATACACCATGATGTCATATATTAACGATCAGTACATAATGCTATTAAAGTTCGCAATTTAATCACTAATGATATCAACAAAAAAAATAGTATTGTGAGGAGAGTGAGCTATCAAAATTAGCAGCTTAGACGCCAATCTATACAAAATCGATAAACTAGTTCACCGATCTATCATTTTGCAAGTTCTTGATTTAAAGTTGCTGTAACCGACCTTATGCAAATTGGGTGTTATCACACCAACGTTAAGAATTAGTAGATAGTATTTGTTGCAGTTGACTTTTTCGCAATAGTGTACTAAGTAGTCGATTTTGAATGGATTGGTCTCCAAACTGTGAAACTTAACAGCTTGGTGGATTCATAATTTTTTTTTTGGACTCATAGTTAAGAGTCGATAATTTGGTGTACGAAGTGATACTTCCCTTCACTTCTCTTTCTCTGTGTATATAATCTTAGCTCTGTTCTAGGTGGCTAATCAAGATTTTAATTGCCATTTATCAATTTTTCTTACTGATGGTTATACATGTACCTTGTACTGAGATATGCAGCTTTTGGTTGATAATATCAGTAGTCCAGCTCCCAATATTACACATCTACTACTCAAATTTGATCTTGATACCCCTGTAGAGAGAACAGTTCTACGGCCTAAATTTCATTACAGGTTGGTTTTTTTATCTTTAAAAATAAGCAGGCAATTGTTCTTTTTCTCCGGCAATCTAAGCTGGTGATTGTTTCCTCTGTGGGTTTCACGGTTTTTATTATGTTTTGCAAATTGTTGTTGTGTTGTCAGTTGCTTGAAGGTTATTCTCGATATTCTTGAAAAGCTTCCAAATCCCGACATCAATGCATTGCTTCTCGAATTTGGTTTCCAGGTCCTTTTGGTCTTTACCAATATCTGTGAAAATGTGTTGTTTCTGAAGATTTTTTTCTGTTATATAACATAAGTAATCGTCATCTGCAGCTAATTTATGAAGTATGCTCGGATCCATTAACTTCCGGTCCCATGTTGGATCTGTTGAGTAACAAAAGATATCAATTCTTTGTAAAGGTATATGTTTGTTTTACTTTGTTGGTACCCATTAGTTATTACTGAATGATTTTATGATAATGTTATTATTATATTTTATACTTACAGCATCTGGACACTCTTGGAGTTTCCCCACTCCCAAAAAGAAATATCAGTCAGGCGCTTCGCATAAGCTCACTCCACCAGGTTCGTTCCAGATTGAATCATGATGATAATTTAAGCCTACACCCACAATCTTATATATCAAAGCAAATATCTATTTGCTTCCTCGGTTCCCGGAATGATTAATTAAAGCCACTAAATCCACAATAGATTTACAATTATAGTTTTAACTTGAAAATTGATAATCACTTTAGTTTCTACCTGTTGCTTAGGTGCTTGTACTTTAAGCGTCTCTCTGTACTTGTTTTTTTAATATGTTGGATTGTCAAGTGTTATAATATCACACAATTACCAGTCTTTTGTGATACATGGAGTATTTAAGTCTTCAATGTTTACTGAAATCTTTATCCTCACCATTCTATTCTCAAACCTTTTGCTTAAACTTAGGTTTTGCATCTGATGGTAATTTCTCTGTTTTATTTCCTTGGCTGAAGGCCATACCTGCCATTGATTTTGCTTCATTGGTACTAAAGCCAATTCATGAGTTGCTTTTGAAAATGTACCTTTTCTGTCTGAGCTTAAGAAGCCTCCTTTTTTCTTTCCTTTCTCTTTCATCACTGAATTTTCTTATATCAAACTTATGTTTCATTGCGGAACCTTTTCTTGAGTAATTCTACACTATTCTGCATCTCATGCATTGTTTTTGGATTTATAACTGCTTGCTTCATTGTGGTCATGCGTCATGCTATTATTTACTACAAATAGTATTTACCTTTTTGAAAAATATACAGTGAGAACATTATTTGGAGAAAAATCCTTCATACGACCCTCCTAAATAGTTTATTTCTATTTCTTTCTGACTTGTTCAATCGACTTGACAGACTTTACACATTCTTTTCTGTGTCTGTCTTTTTCCAGAGGGCTTGGCTGTTGAAGCTTTGGGCAATTGAATTACACTTAGGTGACTTTTCCATGTCCAGCCATAAAGAAGCATGCCAGTTTATTCTCTCTCATATGTTTGGGAATTACATCGTGGAAAATGGCACAGACCTTGATGTGATTGAAGGAACCAGAACAATCAATAAGAGCAAGGTACCAGTTAGAAAGTAAATTCCTATTACTTATTTTTCTTGATGTGAATAATGCATTTGTAACTGGTCATCTTTCATAGGAATTTGTCTTCTTTCTTTTTGCATCTGTTAAAGAGGAAAGATTCACTTTTCTACACCAATGACCAAACGGTCAGCTTTCAACTGTTAGTACACCGAGCTATTAAAGAATAGGCACCAATCTAGACAAAATTGAACAACTCTTGCACCGGCGCTAAAAGTTCAACTTTAGAGCAATAGTAATGTACCAATTGTTTGATCACAAAAGGTACGAAAACTCTGTGCATAAATTCACACAACTTGTGTACCAACATTAAAACTTCAATTTTTAAATACGTGTGAACTTTGATTAGTTGATGTACCAATTGTTCGTTTTATGTAGATTAGTGTTTAAGTTTGAATTTTGATAGGTTAGTGTAGTATCCATTAGATATTTTGTTGATTGGTGACTAAATTTTGAACTTTAGTAGTATAGTGTACTAATCATCAGAAGATGACAGGTTTATCAGTTTATGTACAAAAATGATATGTTCCCTCTGTTAAAGAATTTGACCTTCCATCTCGTGATTTTTAAGGATCAAATGTTTAATCTATTTCTCTTTGCTTTGTGTTATGCAGGCATTGGAAGTGCTTGAAGTTGTCCAATTTAGGTCTCCAGATACCAGCATGAAGTACTCTCAAGCTGTTTCCAATATGAAATATAGCTTCCTGGTAATCATTCTAAATATAGAATTTCTTCATAAGTAGCTATATTTCGACCACTCTTTTCTGGTATTAAATGTGTTTCTTGTAGGCTGAGGATATACTGGGAAATCCAGCAACTATCACGAAGGGAGGAATATATTATTATTCAGAGCGTGGGGATCGTTTAGTCGATCTTGCCGTATTACGAGACAAGCTGTGGCAGGTTATTTTCTTCTTTGGTCTATTTTCTTCTTTGGTCTATTTTCTTTTGGGTGAATTATAGCAGTACGTCCCGTGCTTTAATATAAATATTAGTTTGATTCCCGTTGTTTCAATTGCAACAATAACGTTCCTCATACTTCAGGTAGAATTTCAATTGGTCACAATATTTTGAATTGACACTGTTGGTCACCATACTTTAAATAAGTTACAATAGCAGTCCCCCACACTTACAAGTGGTCCCCATGTGTAACACTAGTGTTCCTGACAGAAAGGACCACTAGTGTGACCTAGTAGAACTATTTGGACCAGTACTGATGTAATAGAAACTGTAGGGACTACCGGTGTAAGTGTAACTTATGTGAACATTGAGGACTAATAGCGTTGCAACTGAAATTATTGGGCTACCAAATCATATGTTTCCCCTTTAAATATGGGGATCTTTTCTGTAGTTCATAATTCATTATTTCGAACAATTTTGTTTCTTTGTCTATTATTTTTACCAGTGCTAATTATGTCTTTCCCCTCCACAGAAATGCAACAGTATATATCCACATATAAGCTCATTTGGCAGTGAAGTTGAGCTAAATGAGGTAAAAGATACGATACAACAATTGCTTCGTTGGGGATGGAAGTATAACAAGAACCTCGAAGAACAAGCTGCTCAGCTTCATATGTTAACTGGGTGGTCTCAGATTGTAGAGGTCAGTGTGTCAACCTATTCTCGCTTCATTTATATGTATATTCATGTATAATACTTATCTGATGTTGCATTGCTTTTATAGGTGTCTGCATCCAGAAGAATATCATCCCTTGAGAACCGATCAGATATTTTGTTTGAGTAAGTCAAGCTTCTGTTGACATTTCCCTCGTTATCTTTTCATTTATCATTATTTAGTCATTCTCGTGATATTTTCCATTCTTCAATGTGGACAGATTGCTTGATGCCTCTTTGGGTGCTTCCGCTTCTCCCGATTGTTCGTTGAAGATGGCTGTAATACTAACTCAGGTAATTTGATTGTATCTTTTTACTTGGTACATGTTTTTAGTTACTCTACTTAAACCTGCAGTGAACATTTTTTTCCTACTTGATGCGATTCATAGCAGGGTTTTATTTACCCGTTTTATGTTGCCACTAATTTGCAATCATTCTATAATTTACCTGTCCATATAGTTGTCTTTTAAAGTTCAACTGTATATTTAACCATGTTTCTTCGCGTTTCCTCTTGTTTCCATATCTATACTTCAATCGTTTTTCGAAACTTTTTAATGTATCACTACATTCCAAGGCTATGATATACCCTCAGTGCAAAATTTTGCTCATTAAATTAATTGCATTTTAGCTTTTGATTTTTTCCTTTTTCATGTTTGCAGTATCACATTTTTCCTTCTGTTCCTATCTTTTCTAACCAAATTTCGAGATTTAATTAGATTTTAGTTTTTTCTTACCATCTTAATTTAGTGTCTAATATATTTTATGTTTATTATCTATAAGGTTGCCCTTACCTGTATGGCCAAACTGCGGGACGAGAGGTTTTTATACTCTGGAGGTTTAAACTCCGACACAGTAACTTGTCTTAATATTATTTTGGCCAAACAACTGTCGAATGGGTCATGTAGCTCTATTTTGTTCAAGCTCGTCATGGCACTCCTTAGGCATGACTCTTCAGAACCATTAAGAAGGCGGTATATATTTACACTCTTAATTCTTTAATTTGTGAACAAAATGCAAATAAACCCTTCATGCGCGTTGAGTGTTTTGCGAGTACCTCCATGTAAAATCAGTATTTTTTTTTTTTGCAATTGACCCCCAATTCATTTTTAAATCTGTATAACATACTTTTGATGGTCTGTTTTAGATAATTTTATTTTTATAGTACATTTTTTTTAAAGTTGATGTACCATTGTCAATGAAAATATGGTATCGATATCAGAGTTTTATAAAACACTGACAGTGAGACCTTTTCAAGCAAAATTGCTGAGTGGTCTTTTTTGTTACCGTCAAAGTCGAACACAATTTTTTGTCGTTTTAAAAATGGGAACTAGGATTGTTTGCAAAAAAAAAAAAAAAAAAAGTTGCAAAAAACACAAAGTAAATGGGAATTGTTTTCTGTTTACCCTTAAGTCTTTAATCCATTGAAATGATTTCTGACTTTTTTTAATGTTTCTTCTTATAGCCAATATGCTTTGCTTCTTAGCTACTTCCAGTACTGTAAGCATATGCTCAATCCAGACATTCCAACATCCATCTTACAGTCATTATTGCTTGATGAGCAAAATGCTGATGACTTGGACCTTCAAAAGGTTTCAACTCTGTAACTCATTATCCTGAAATTGGGTTTAGCCTTGTTTTAAAAAAAGATACTAAATCTTGTTCTTACCAGATTGACAAAGAGCAGGCAGATTTAGCACGTGCAAATTTTTCGATTTTAAAGAAAGACTCTCACGCGGTTCTTGATCTGGTAGGTTCCTTCAATGTCCTCGATTTATTTTTCTCGTCTCATCCCAAAATTCTCTCTTGCATCCCAAGCTCCCAGCTTAATGCCTTATATGGTTTAAGCTTTTATCCTCAGCTTGTTTTCTTAAAAGTTGGACCGCATTTAGTTGAGGGGCATATAAGCTGGGCTGTCTGGACTTTTGGCTGAAAAAACTTTTTAAGTTCTAAGCTAGATGAAGCTAGAATTTTCCTGATACTCAAATCCAGCTATTTACTTAAAAGCTGCTACGGAACAAGACATAAGTCTCTTGCATTTTCTATCACTCTGCTGCTTTTGCTTAATAATTAGTTCAGTCTTGCCTCTTGCCTTTGTTGGTATGTTTAAATTGTTGACTGTAGTTGGAGGTCCATTTAATGCTTAACATTTGATTACCAGGCTGCTTGTTATTTTATATTGATTGATAACGTTAACCAAAGGTTCTTTATCCTTTTAGTTATAAAAGTTTGATGCACGGCTATTGTTGTAGTGACAACCTAAGTATAAGTGAACCTCAATGTTAGTTACCATTATGCTGTTTATTGCAAACCTTTAAAGTTAACTATTCCCTTTCTCACTTTTCCCCCCAGAATTCTTGATTTGTGCTTTTCTTTTCTCTTCTTTTTGGTTTTGGTTTGGTTTCATCTCTTAGGTCATGAAGGATGCTTTACAAGGAAGTGAATCTGGAAAGACAATATCACTCCAAGTTTTGGATGCATTTATTTCCATTGATCATGAAAAGTATTTCTTGAGCCAACTTCAAAGTAGAGGATTCTTAAGGTCCTGCTTTACAAGCATTAGCAATTTTTCGTACCAGGTGAGTGTCAAAATTGTTGTTATCTACCTTTTTATTAAATATATTATGGCTGATCTTTTTGTAACTCAAGTTCACTGGTGACTGGTAGCTACTCCAAATTGTGCAGCCCTCTGTTATTTATATGATTTGGGTCGTGTAGTGACTTGATTTTACTTTCTTTGGGTAATTTTTAAGTAATCAAACATTTGAAAAAACATTTTTTGAACTACGGTCATGTTTAGTACTATTAAATAAAAGACTTTCAGTGTGAAATGTGTTGCTACAAAAACGTGCATTCATTATAGAAAAGTTGCTTCTTTTGTAAGTAAATCAGATTTAAACTGTTAAAATACTGTTGAATCCAATTTAACAAATTTGTTTTGTTTTTTTGAATTCAACGTCCTTACTGTTGAACTTACCTAAAAATGTCCATACTGTTGATGTTTTTATGTTTCTTTAATATATCATTCCTTTTAAGATAATATGCCCTTCAAGTGTCCATTGTGTCCAGTTTTAGACGTACCTTCCATTAAATAAAACATCTTTAGATAAGTGAAGACAGATATGTATGGAGAAGCATTCCAATAATATATATTGAATATTTTAATCTTGTGATCTTTAGGATGGCGGTCATTCATTTGAGTCCTTGCAACGAGTTTGTGTCCTGGAGGCAGAACTTTCTCTTCTTTTAAGAGTTAGCCACATTTATGGTAGATCAGGGGCTCAAGTTCTATTTTCTATGGGAGCTTTGGAACATATTTCATCATGCAAGGCAATAAATATGCAGATCAAGGTACAATATTTTGATTATGCAGTCTGCCTTTATCTCATGTTATTTTCTTGGCTGACTAAACTATTTTTTATTCTTCCCCAGGGTAGTCTAAGGCGCCCAGATATTACGTTTAGAAGAGACCTAGTAGTTGATAATAGACGAATGATAATTTCTCCGATTCTGAGATTAGTGCTTTCTCTGACATCTCTGATTGATGCGTCTGACATTTTTGAGGTGAGCCGCAAGCGTCACTGAGCTTTGTTTATCATTATTATTGATATTCTTATATTTGGGAGGGTTGGTGGATAATTTTGTTCTCATGCTTTACCTCTTACCTTTGTTATTATAACGTGTAGATAAAATTGTCAATAAATGATTAGTAGTTGAAAATTGTTCGGCAATTAGCATATTACAATGACCTTTTTCCCGAGCATGAGATTTGGCGTCCCTTTTTTATTTCTGTTGGGGGGAAAACTGCAAGCGTGAGACTAAAGGGTCTTCATAAAGCAATCCAAAGCAGCCAACCTGACCAAACCAAGCTAAATTATGCGAAAGCTGAACCAAACTCCAAAGCGATTAGCTATAGCTTTGGTTCGGTTTAAAAACTTAAAAACTGATTAAACGGTAAACGCCCCCTCGCCTCCACACAAACACTATTAATTATATGACTTGAAAGGGACTGTCGTGCCGATCTCTCTCTCTCTCTCTCTCATCTTCTGACTTCTCCATCCTGTTTAGAGTTGAACCGTGCGTCACTGTATACCATCCCAAAAACGTCTCTCTCTCTCTATTTAAGCAACTGTACAATGTACAGATCTTTTGAAGGCTATTTTATGGGTTTATTACTGTTCAGTATACTACCGTTTCAGCTTAAATACTTTGATACCAAACCTACACCTTTCACAATTACCTAACTGATCTACCCATTTCTTCACAATTGAGTAACTTCTGTTAGGTTGAGTAATGGAAGTTAGGACACATGGCACCACATGAACTGATTCCGTGAGTGGTTGTGGGCATAAAAGTCATTTCCCATCCAAAATTACAGAACATTAACAATATGCATAAATGTATATGCATACACAGATACGTAACATAATCTACAGTGTAAACCAATGTATTTATACACCTATATGGCTATATATACACAGATTTATAATGTTTTATGAGATAGTATATTGCTGATTTTGGAGCTGATATTTGGGTGGTGGGACTTTAGTTTCTTGATGCTTTTGGATCAATGTACATGAATATGTTTTCCTTATTTTGGTAACTTTCCGTTAATTATCAAGATGTATTGTTTTTTAAACTCCTGACCAATATAACCAAACCTTTGACGATTAGCTTTGTTTGGTTTTGCTTATTTAGTTTTGTCTATATCAAACTGTTAGTTAGTTATTTTACTCAAAAACTAAACCATCCCGCAATCAGTCATAGGAAAAATATTCCATAGGAGGCAAATTTTCTTGACATTGCGTGGAGAAGTTAGAAATGTTTGATAGCAAAAGCGTAAAACTCCCAATACATAATCTGGGCATGCTTCGGGTTTTTTAAGACAACAGCGTTCTTTGCCTTCATAAGCACTTATGAAGCTATCTGTCTTATTTGTGCAGCGTGTCCCTCCAAATTTTTGTGATATACTACGGACTTACGTAGGATACGTTGTAAATTTATTTGACATACTGAAACAGATATTGACTGAATTAGCCATCGTCCATATGATAATCCTCTGTTCAGAAGCTTCTTAAACTATTTTAAAATTACAATTCGTCCTTCCGTCGGCTATATTGACAACATATGGAATATCTTTTATGTCCCTGAATGTATTACTATAGGTGTTTTTCCTTGCCCGTATTTAGGTATGGTTGTCAAACGGTGAAACTACTTTTATTACTAAATTATCTCTCGTTTTTTTTGGGAAATCTATTGTGCAATAGGTGAAAAATAAAATTGTCCGCGAAGTGATAGATTTCATCAAAGCGCATCAGTTTCTCTTTGATCAAATTCTTCGAGAAAATATTTCTGCTGTTGATGAAATAACGGTGGAGCAGATGAACCTTGCTGTTGGTATACTTGGCAAGGTAATCTCTCTTTCATATGCTCGCTCAGTTACTTATATCATTTGGCATTGGATATTTACTTAGGTGTAAAAAAATGACAAAAGTGTTTTCTTTTTGGTAGTCAACGCTTTTATGTGACAACCTGAGCACTTCATCGTCTGAGTAAACAATTAGATATTTTCTTCCCATTATGCTCTATGCCAAGCAAAGTTATCCACATTTTGATGTGAAATAGACAACCCATGATGTGGAATTGCCTCTCGAAACTTGCAGTGTCTGCTTTGTTAACATACTTTTTTCTCATTATTAATTGAAGTGGTTTGAAGTCTGGCTTGTACTTCTGATATTGTCATTTTCCATATAGTTTTGAAGTCTGTATAAAAACAATCGTTTCGGAGGGCATTTAACTCAGATTTGGCAAGCGGGTATAATAATAACCAGTTCATGCAAGTGTTTTAGCCCTTTTGGGGATTATTTTCTAGTTTTGTTTGTCTTAATAATCCCCGACCCCATGGTCCAACTTTAGTTGTTGTCAGAAGACCAAAACATAAAGAAACACAGCCACATGATTAGATGATGGTTGTCACTAATTTGTTAGGCAGCACGCTAGTCGCTAGTACTTTTTGTAGGCTAACACAGTCAATCAAATCTGCTCTCTTCGTTGCTTATATTCCCAATGTTACGGTCCGAATAATAGCAACTGTTAATTCGTGTTTTCGTGTGTATTTTTATCTACTTTCAATTTAACCTGCAGGTTTGGCCGTACGAAGAGAGTAGCGACTATGGTTTTGTTCAAGGGCTTTTAGGGATGATCTGTTCACTTTTCTCTGTAAATATAGAATCGTTTATTTCCAGCCACTCCGCGCCTTCTCTAGAAGTAATTCATCTCCTATACAATATTAACAACTATTATAAAACCATGCTTGATCAATTCGAATTTTTTTTACCTTCCTTTAATCTGATAAATTAGGTTTCTTCTTATTTGTAAATTTCCAGAATCAGCGAAAGTCAGAGCTTAATGCATTTCGTCTTTGCTTTAGCCTGAGCTCTTATCTGTATTTTCTGGTTACGAAGAGATCCTTGAAATTACAGGTAGGTGGATAATCGCTCTTAGAATATCGTTAAAGACGTTACACCTTGAAATTACACCCTCTTAATCATGTTTACAGTATCACACACTTTCTATCAACCTCCCATATATTTTTTACTCGCCCCCCACCGCAAAAAAGAAAAAGGAAAAAAAAGGTAGTTTTTGTTAGTTCTGCATATAGTTTACAAGAATAGAGATGGATGAGAGAGAAAAATTGTAAAGGTCCTCTTAATGTTTTAGAGAGTCCTATTGGCTCTCCAAATTTGAAGAGAGAGGAAAAAGACTACGGTGTTTTTCAAATCCAGGGAGTGGGAGCCTGATGGGGAGATAAAACACTGACTGGGTCCTCAAATTTGAGATAATATGCTTTTAAATTTACATGCTTTATGAATTTTTCTTCAACTATTTTCCAGGTTTCAGACAGTCTTCCAGATTACCATGCGCCAGTTAAGCCACAACAGCCTACACTTACTTTACTAGCTTCATTCCTTGATTCTTTGACTACTTCTTTAGAAAGAGCTGTAGAGGAGAAATCTTTATTGCTTAACAAGGTGAATCTAGAGTTTTTTGTTTTTTCTTATAATAACCATGTTCTTCGTCGTACATTTAGCTAAAGGATGTCTTTATCTTCCTCTTCGTCATTTTGTTATGTTTAGATCCAAGACATAAATGAACTGTCAAGACAAGAGGTTGATGATATTATTAATATGTGCGTTCAACAAACTGGTGTTTCTTCGTCCGACAATATTCAGAAAAGGTACCTATAAACTACATTGTGCTCTGTTATGCATAGATATGGATCGATCTTTAGTTGTGACTTTCAGTTTAACCTTGTTTTAAGGGTTTGCTACCTTTTCAATTCTTTCTTAAGCGTGAGGTATTCATTTTCAGGAGGTATATTGCAATGATGGAGATGTGTCAGATTGCCGGGACTAGGGATCAGCTAATTACCTTACTTCTACTTCTTGCTGAAAATGTGTTGAATATTATTCGCGTGCATTTTGAGGACAGGTACTATCTCTTCACATGATTTTGTAGTTTTAAAAGATTGAATATTATTCTTGTGCATTATGAGGACAGGTGTACTCTCCCTTCACTTTATTTCGTCATAGATGTGTATTAATTGTTTTCTTTCCCTACTCGTTTTGATTTCGTTGTCATTCTGTTACCAGTTCGGAACTCGGAGATACAGTTTCAACTATGAAAACAATTACTTATGGATCGAATCATGATCCTACACAGAATGTAAACATGTTATGCGGAGACCTACTGTCAGCACTTGAAAGACTTGAATTGATGAGCGAGGTATCCAATTTCTGTTTTGAAGTCTGGTTAATTTGGTTAGTTAAAATAGAGAAATAGAGTTTTTGAGGAAAAAGACGGGTCAAATGGTGGATGTCATTCGTTAGCCCATGTTCTGATAACGAGGCAAGTAATCCTCTAAAAAGTCTTTAGAACCAACTTACCAAAGGCGCTTTCTATAATATCTGTTTTCAGATGAAAAATGCAGTTTTTGACTATACCGATAGCAGCCAATTATTTATACCATTTACTGTCCGATGGGATCATCTTAAGATCTTCTTTTATATTCCCAGCTTGCTAACTTTCCGTTGATCACCATACTTTGTGTGATAATTGAGAACCCAACTTTTTGTGTTCTTTTCTCCCACGTTTTTTTTTTTCCATTTTGGTTGATATTATGGACTTTATTTGTGTTTGCAGGAAAAAACAGGTCATAGCCTGAAGATATTCCACAGATTGGTGAACTCACTTAAACAGACCACTCTTCTTAAGCTAGCTTTGTGAGAGTTCGAAGCACGATTTTCTTCACAAGGTGAAGCCATTTGGCGTATTTTGTAGATTAGTGATATGGTGGTTGTGTAAATGTTGTTTGTACCCAGATTATTTATAAAATATAAAAAAAAAGTGTCCCAGAAGGAGGTCAAAAAGTTGGCATGAGCCTGGCAACCCATCTCTATAAGGGTAGCCAACGAGAAAAAATAAATCTATTTATATTTATTCATGTCAACCCATTTACTGACTTATATGCCATCTGAGGTTTGTTCTGTTGCAACTTTTAAGCTAAGAGCTGGAATTTTGATCATGGTACAGAAACTAGTAGGCTAGTAGCTGTTTGAGTGCTTTTTGTGAGTTTTATTTAACATATTTGGAAACCAACAAAATAAGCTGGTTATTAGACAAGTATACTGTATATGTTCAGAGATTTTAAAGACGAGGTTGATCAGCAGTCTATCGAAAGCGAAGCCAATTTTTAATGTTAACCCGGTTAGACTGGTTTTAAGTGAAATGGGGATAAAAGCATATGCATACTTCCATATTTATACAATTGAGAAACGTGGATAATTTAGGGAGCTATTTGGGCTTTTGCAGTTAGATACAAAGTGGATAAATTATTTAGCAAATACATTACTCACTTATTTTCTCACATAAGTACTGCTTAAGTTATTAAACTACAGTCAAAACTAATTGCATAGTATGTTAAAAAATGTATTTTACTATATATAGAATAAAATTTGCAAAACTATGCATATTTACATGCCTTTTGATACATATACTTATATACACATACATAATCACAAGACACGGAACAGCCTAATTATTGCCTGATTCCTATTGACTATTGCCTAATAATTGTTCCATACTGCCTACCTATTCCGTGGTTGTTTGTAACGGTAATGTGGTGGGGATTAATAGGCGACGCCGTGACGCCGTACAACGACAGTGGTGATCTGATTAGAGACTGGTTACAAATTAGTAAAGGGTTTCTCTTATATGTATATTATGCTACTGTTCCCTTTTTAACTTTTTGGAGTGACGATTATGGAAAGAGAAGCTAGCTTAAAATTAATTATATGGGCAATTAATATAAACATATCCTGTCACTGTTATATTAACAAAAACATACCTTCAAAAGTTAAATTATCAAAAACATACATTCAATTAATAATTAATAAAAACAAAAAAGCTGATTCATCCCTCTCAATCTCTTTCATCTATCTCTCTCTTCCTCTCACCTTCTCTCCAATCTCTATCTCCTCATTCTCTCTCTCTTCGATCCCTCTCATACTCCTTCTCACTCTATCCGATCTCTCATCCCTTCTCTCTCTTTCCGATCTCTTTCATCATCATTTCTCTATTTTTTCGATCTTTTTTTTTTCTCTCTCTCCGATCTCTCTCTTCCGTAGAGATTGAGACGGACACATCTATGGGAATGGACGGCGAGTGTGTACAGCGAGATCGAAAACTCCAGATTGATGCCGACATAGATGTGGTCGTCGAATGAGAGGCTCACGACGTCGACGTGATAGTTCGAGATCGTAGAACAGGTAAGAGTTGGATTTGTTAATTGGTGTATAATGTTGAAAAATAAGTGTATGAATTACATGAATTAAATGTATGAAATTGTACTTTTAGAATAAGGGTATGAAAAATATAAATTAGGGTATTAACTTTTGAAATAAGTGTATAAACAAATTAGGTATGAACTTTTGAAATAACGGTATGAACTTTTGGAATAAAGGTATAAAAAATACAAATTAGGGTACGAACTTCTGAAATAAGAGTAGACTTTTGGAATAAGTGCATGAAAAATACAAATTAAGGTATGAACTTTTGAAATAATAGTATGAACTTTTAGAATAAGGGTATGAAATATACAAATTAGGGTATGAACTTTTGAAGTAAGGGTATGAACTTTTGAAATAAGGGTATGAAATATACAAATTATGGTATGAACTTTTGGTTATGTTTTTGTTAATTAGAAACTTTTGGGTATTTTTTGTTAATTTAGTTTAAAAAGTAGTATGTTTTATTAATTTATCCTTAATTGTATGTTAACTCATAAAGGTATGCAATCTAACTTAACGGGGAAAATACTAAAATGGTATATAACCTATTAACTTTTAGCGATCTGGTATCCAACTTAACATTTTTTCTAATTCGGTATCCAACATATACGTTTTGCTCTAATTTGGTACCCAACATAACATTTTTCTAATTTGGTGCCCAATCTATAAGTATATAGTCCAATTAAGGGACTCAATCTGTGTTCGATCATCGGTTTTTAGCGCATACTAAGTCCATTAATTGGACTGAGTTGAGTACCAAATTAGAAAAATATTAGGTTGTGTATCAAATTAAAGCGAAACTTATAGATTGTGTATCAAATTAGAAAATATGTTAGGTTAGATATTACATCGTTAAAATTTAATACATTGGGCAGCATTTTAGGAATTTTCTGTGAGTAACTTAATAGTAGTATTGCTTTCCGATTCCTGTTCACCACTATCAACGATTGCATAGAGAAAAATATATTTGACTTTAGCAATAGTGAATGTGTAGTTTATATGTTGACAGGTCGTTTTAGGATAAACAAAAATGGTTACACAATTTCACTCAGAGGTTGGATTTTTATACTATATTTTTTCTGAAAAAACGCACAAACCGTACATTTAATTTACGGTTTACATAAATTACATGCAAACCGTACATTAAATGTACGGTTTGCATGTATTTTTTTTTTTTTTCCTTTTTGTTTGTAATTTCAATTTGTAAAATAGGAAAAATATATAAAATATGCAAATCTATAATTCACTTAGCTATATATAATTGTTTGTTGTTTGTTTATATTAATTATAGAAATTATAATAATTGTTGATATTTGTCCCATTTTTGCATTATTTTTTTTTTGTGTGTAATTTCAATTTGTAAAAATAGGAAAAAATATATAAAATATGCAAATTCATAATTCACTTAGCTATATATAATTGTTTGTTGTTTGTTTATATTAATTATAGAAATTATAATAATTGTTGATATTTGTCCCATTTTTTGCAACTGTTCGGAAAGGAAGCAACTGTTCGGAAAGGAAGCAAGCAACTGTTCGGAAAGGAAGCAAGCAACTGTTCGGAAATCAAGCAAGCAACTGTTCGGAAATGAAGCCAGCAACTTTTCGCTCGGGGCGCTGCCCCGCCCGCTGTCCTGGCAGCGGGACCCCAGCCAGGGGCTCTCGCCCCTTGGACCCCGCCAGGGGCTCTGTCCCTTGGAACCCCGCCAGGGGCTCTGCCCCTTAGAACCCCGTTTCAATTATTCATATTCAATTATACGTTGGCTCGACGAGCGTGCACTCCGCACTTCCCTAACTCGTTTCCGAGTTTAACGCATTATTGCATCGCCCTATAATAAATCACATTACTACTAAAATACATTGATCATACTAAAATCACCAACAATTTAGGGTTTGTAATTTAGGGTTTAGGGTTTAGGGTTTGTAATTTAGGGTTTAGGGTTTGTAATTTAGGGTTTAGGGTTTACGGTTTAGAATTTAGGATTTAGGGTTTAGGGTTCAGGGTTTAGGGTTTGTAATTTCAGCAATATTGGTCCAAATCTTTCATCTGTAATATACAAACCCTAAACCCTAAACCCTAAATCCTAAACCCTAAACCCTAAATCCTAAATTCTAAACCGTAAACCCTAAACCCTAAATTACAAACCCTAAACCCTAAACCCTAAATTACAAACCCTAAAC